>VZTF01007561.1:1105987-1247246 GCA_013397755.1 Cnemophilus loriae | reverse complement strand
GTCCCGCGGCACCGCGCGCGGCCGCCCCGGGATCCCTCTCGCCGCCGGGCGGGGGTGCCCCGGTTCGGCGGCGCGGCGCGGCCCGCAGGGATGCCGGGGAGCTCGGGGGGGGTGGCTCTGCCCGGGGCTGCCAGGCGGGGGAAGCGGCTCTCATGCAGTGCTATAAATTTCCGTTTTTAAAATCCTCCCCCACCGCCCTTTTAAATTTCCTTTTTTTTTTTTTTAATTTTTTTTTTTTTTTTTTTTCTCCGGGAGAGGCCGGGCTCCTCCCCNNNNCCTCCGGGAGAGGCCGGGCTATCCCCGGCCGTGGGGCGGGGGCGCCGGGGCCGCCGTCCTGGGCAGCTGTCGCGCTCCGTCCGCCGGGGCCGGCTTGTTTACCCTGGGTATCAAATATAGCTGCTGCGCCAGGCGCTGCCCTAAATAAGGCACGGGGCCGCCGGCAAGCCCGCAGCCCCCCGTGGCAGGGGGTCAGGACCTATACACACACGCACACACATGCACACGCATGAGAGCTGACCTAAATGTGGGCTGGTTTCACACCCTGTGTCTTTCCTAGCCTTGCTTCAGGGCTTTATGTTTTTTCACCTGTGTCTAAAGTATCGATCACCGTGGGTGAGAGATGAAACCATTGCAGCTGGTTTTGGGCTTTTTTTACTGTTGTTCTAAAACGTGAGGCTATGGCCATTTCCCCCTCTGCCCCCTGCAGTGGAACTGTAGTATGATGGTTGGGTTCCTGACTTCTTGGGTTGTTCCTTGGCTGGTTGTGGGGATTTTACCCTAAAAATCTGTTTCAGATTTACGGGGAGACACTGGAGAGACAGTCAGGGTGAGAAGGGGTGCCTTAAATACATCTCCCTCCTCTTCGTGCTTCTTTGTATGTTCCTTTAATTCCACACATCTCTTTATAAAACAAAAGGGTGATTTTGTTGAGCTGTTTTTTTTATTTCTGGACATGACAGGGCTGGAAGACTTAGGTAACAGTCGGTAGCACCTTCCCATTCAGGAGCACTCATCCCATGTTCCCTGGGAGACTGGCGGGAGGCCCAGGACAGCAGAGCTGGCTTTGGGGGACACAAGACACAGAAGGGGGACACAGAGGCCTTGAAGGTGCTCTGTAGGTTTGGTGCAGCGGGGAGAGGCATCACTCCTCCGCGGCGCAAGCATTTCTAGGGAGTCCCTAATCCTGCTCCATCCACTGCTGTTGAAAGCATTTGTTTACCCTGATCATGGTTTAGCTGAGAAAGTCACATTTGGTGCTCATCTTCGTGCTTCTGTGTTCAACTGGAACGAGACTTGTTTCCTGAATAGAGGTAGTGATGTTGGAAAAGAGCATGTCCAGCTACTGCCGAGGGCTGCCTGGGAAGGAGCGGGCGCAGCCCAGGAGCCCTCAGTTCTGCCATGAGTGTGCAACATGAGGCAAATTGGCTCCCCCGTGTTGTAAATAGAAGGGTGTAGTATCAACCAGTGTGGGGAAGGAGACGACTGATGGATATAGAGAGCCTTAGGCAAAAGGTGCAGTACAGCTGTCTGTTTTTTTTCCCTAAAGGCAAATATGAGTCCTGCTCTAATAAGTGGGTAGTTGCATTGCTCCAAGGTAGGACAGACTGTAGTAATCCCACTGCTGAGGTCCTAAGTGAGGGCAGTAGAAATGCAGTTAAGCTTCTGGTCTTTTGCATACCTCCAGTGTGCTGCTAGGCACATTTCAGGTCCTGGGTCTCATTCGTATCATTAATGGTATTTTTCTCCCTGTGTGGGGATTTGGTAAGGACATGATTACAATAACTAGTGGGTGACAGGGTGTGAGAGGGAAGGCAGGTATGTAGCCATCCTTACACCCCTCTGCGTTGCACTTGTTTTTGCAGAGATCGTGCAAAGCTGCCACCTGACAGGATGGCACCTGGGATGGCAGATGCCATCCTCAGGTGGGATAGTCCTTTCCGTTGCCCTGGGCAGTGTGGGAAGCAGTCTTCAACACCAGCACCCGGAACAGGAGAGCACGTGTGGAGCAGTACCAAGCACAACCTGGGTCATGCACTGTTCTGTGCTCCATAGGCTCTTGCTGGGCCAGCGTAGGGCAGGAGCTGCCCTGTCTGATCCGGTCAGACTGGAGCACACTGTGTTGTTGGGAGTCGTGGGCAGTTGTTCTGCATGGCAATCCTAGGATGCTTAAGGCACTGTTCCTCAGCTTGGCTGGCTTGGAGGAAGGAAAGAGGTACCCATGGATGAATCCACCCTTTCTGCTTCCTCTGCTTTCCTCTGAAACTGGTGGGTTTGAAGTCGGAGGAGACTGGTCTGAGCTTGGCCGATGCTATGGTGTTGCAGGTTGGACAGGCAGAGAGATTGCTGAGGGCTTGGGCTGACCTGCTGCTGTGTTGTGCCTGATCTCTTATTTTCGAAGGGTCTTTCTTGTGAGCGGCATCCTCCATCCCCAAGGCAGGGTAAGGCCACAACAGCGTGTGTCAGCACTTTTATTAGAAACCAAGTGAAGATGTATTCCTTTCGCCAATATTTTCAAGTGAAGCACTATACAGAAAAATGGTCTGTCTGTCAGGGTTTTGTTTGCTTGTTTTAAACAAACAGCATCAGTCTCCTCCCCTAAGCTTCCCCAATGACCAAGTGGCGTTGACAAATAGCTCCTTGTTCTTTGTTGCTGTCGTGTTTCAGATGCCTTTCATGTGCTTCACAGTTAAAAAGATGGCTTTGATTGCTGGCCAGGTTTTTTTTTATAAACCAGGCAGTAATATCTAATTCTATATTTAAAAAAAAAAGTGAAGGAAATTAAATTACATTGACAAAAACATCTTCTTAATAGGGGAAAAGAGTCTTTGAAGCCAGAAAATGGATAGTTGTGATGGTCCAGCTACCGTCACCCACTGTGTTTAGGTATTGTGGCATAGATTAATGCTATTGTTGATTTACCGTTTAGGTAACGGTAACTCCTAAAGGCATCAGCCTAGTTGGGGGCCCAAGTTTCCAAGCGCTATACAGATGTCTAGTAAATTACAGTCTTTGTCCTGAAGAGTTTCATGCATTGAGAGATACATGAGATGATCAGCTCTTTTTGGGGAACCTTTAAAAAACCTGTGTTGCTGAGCTCGTCGTCCTGAATCTGCTGGTTTCAGTGACATGGGGCTGTGGGGTTTGGGGCTGGAGAGGAACTCCAGGTAATGTCCCTGCTTACCTGCAGAATGAGATCCAAGAACCACCTCAAGTCTCCTGCAGCTGCAGTGGGCTTCTGGGCTGCTTGAGGACTAATATGGTATGGACTGCAGCTGGCTTCTCTTCTTCCCCTCTGCCTTAATGCTTTAAGCTGCGAGCTATGGTTGAGGGCCATCACGGATGTGAGTGCATGAATGCATGTGAATGCACAGGAAGTGTGATGGCTTCCCAACCTCCCCACGAGGCACTTCTGTCACAGGGTTTTGCAGGAATAACAAAGCATGAGGTGGCAGGGATGTGTCATGCCGTTCTGAAGGTAGCACCACTGCCCCATCTTGGCAGTGTCACAATGAGACCCAGGTGCCATTGTTCTGCAGTACAGCATCATAAAGTAATTAGTTTGCCCCATAAGACACATTTATAAGTAGGTGATGATCATGCCCCCATGCTCCTTCAGCTCTCAATTTTCTGGTAATTCTGTCTTTAAATCCGCTTGCTGGAGCCTTTGATCACACAGCTGAGCTGTCATTGATGTCTCTGACAGTTGACATCATGGGAGAGAAGGGAGCTTAGAGCTCTTAACATTTCTTTTATGATAGCTTGTTTTCTAACGAAACACTCCAATGAGGATTTTCCATCATAATAAAAGAGGGAGCTCTTCCAGAGCACTCAGATTTAGGGAGAAGCTTCTGTTTCCATTCACTAGCAGATTATATTAAGGCTACAAAACTGAGCTTGCTCTGTTTGCTGCCTTCCTGTACTCTGCTGTCTTTTTACCTAAGCCTCCTAACTCAGGACAGCAGCAGAGACAGCCAGGTCAAGAGCAATCAGAGATACTAAATATCCTATGCTGCTGGGCACGGTTTGCAACCAGTGAGGTGCCAAAGAGTTTTAGAAACTCTAGACAGATGAGACCGCATTGCCATTGCTTTCATCTTCCCTCTCCTAGGCTGGTACTTGGAGGCTGTCTCAAAGCAAACAGCAGCATCGCAGAATACAGTTTTAATCAAAAGAAGTGTAGTGATGCAGGGATGCACCTGCGAGAGGGCACTTAGATCTGACTGCTGAGGTTGTGCTGAAGGTGACATGTCCAGGAGTGAACGTGGGACTCCAGTGCCGACAACACAAGGTGCCCTGCCAGTGTGTTTATATGCTGCATGCTGGTGAAAGCTGGTTTCTGTCCCAGAGTAGGGGCAGAAGCAGGGAGGGTTAGAGCATGTCTGCACCTCGCTCTCCAGTCAGGCTGCAGCTCACTCTGGATGTGTCCTAGCTCCCCTCAATGCAGGTAGCAGTAGGAGAGAGTCTGTCACCAGAGTCCAGGCAGGCTGTGAAATCCACCAGTGCCCCAGAGACACAGCTCCTCACACACAAGTTAGCGAAGGCAGCACTGCCTCTGCCATGCACTGGTGAGGGTACTTGGAATAATGCTCTGTGTGAAGAACCTGTCCTTTTGCTCTCCATACTGTTTACTGTCCGGAAAACTTGTCTTGGGTCATTAAAACATGGATGTCTTGGTTTACCACCTTGAGGGAGGCCTTCCTTGTTGGGAAGTAGTATCTTGATATTGAGCTTCAAGTTCACCTTAATAAGCACCTTTATCCTCTTCTCTGCTTTTGGTTGGGATTATGCAGTGACTTCTGAACACGCATGTGTGTTCCTATCTCTGCCCTTGCATTGCAGGACAAGGCTGTTCCATGGTCCAGGAGGTGTTGCAAGGTTCACTGCTGCAAGAGGCAAACCTGCCTCTGCTCATACAGCTAATGCACTTGCCACGCTTGTCATCTGGACCTTGTTTTCTGCAGCTTTCCCACCCTGGCTGCTTGTTCCTGCTCCTGTCCCACCCCTGCAGGATTCTGGCACAGTGGCACGTGTGCCCAGGTGGTGGGTTCAGTTTGCTTTTCTGCCAGATAGATTCCTGGTCCTTATTCGTGCCTAGCCATGCAAACAGTTATGCAAATAAAAGGAGAGAGCTAGAGCAGAGTGGTAACAAATGACCAAAGGTGGAAAATGTTCAGGTTGGGTTAAGAAGCCCTGCTTCCACCTGTGAAGCTGCTGCCTGAATTGCCTGCAGCAGTTAAGGCTTGGAGTTGGTTCAGCCTTGAAGTCTGTGCTTGATGAAACGGATAGTACTGAATGCAAATTAGTTGCAAAGAATCTAAGAGTGATGGGGTCTGCAAAGCACTTCTTAAGCTATTAAGAGGCACAAAAAGCAGGAAAAAAAAAAGACAAAATAATTTTTAATATAAAATCTTCCCAAGAACATGCACAGGGGTTGATCCTGATTAAAAAAAAATCAGAGAGTCTAGGCCAAGCTATTTCTCAGATGCAACATGCCAAATGGACTCAGGTTTTTCAAGAACAGAATAAAATGAGAACTTCCCCTCTGCTCTCAATTCCTTCAAGTCCCTTGAAAGCTTCACACTAGCACTCAGCACTTCATCAACAGCAATCTCTCCATGTTGAAGCCTCCAGACTGCATTCCCTGGCAGTGCAAGTGGGAGCAGTGCCAACTGTTTTATTAGGTTTGCACCCACGAAACCCACTAGCAAGGGAGGACCTGACTCCTTGTCCTCATGGGACCGCCGCGGGCTCAGTTTGTGCTGCTGCTGTGTGCTCGCTGCGGGTGCTGCACTTGGCCAGCGCGAGAGTCCTGGGGAGGCTGCTCGCCTCATTGCTGACTGGGGCCCCGTGTGAGGACCTAGGGACCAGAGTGAGCTGGAGCTCTCAGTGTTGTTGTCCTCAAGGTGTGAGGCAAGGTGGGTCTCCGTGTACTTTTCCTCCATGAAGGATTCTGATGAGGGATAATGACTTGCTGCTGCTTTTGTTTTGGCAGCCCCTAGACAAGAATGAGCATTTCAAAGCTTGAATCGTAGGTGGCAAGCAGAGGGAATGCTGCTGGAGTTAGCCATGATGGGGTTTTCTCCTGTATGAGCATTTTGGAGATGGGTGCACTAGACATTGGCCTCACATAAATTACTACCTGCTCTGACTCCTTAAGCCTTATTTTTTCCTTTCATTTTAACCTTCCAGAGTAGTTTCAGGTTCACTTCTTCTAGTAAATGTTTCCTCTTCTCTTAACTTAAATAATCCATCTCCCCAAAGCTGACCTGACAGATGTTTCCCCCGCAGTGACCCTGCTCACACAGCACACTTCATGAAACCCTGGCTTCCATGGGGAAATGCAGCACTAGCAGTGACCCTGCTGGTGTCCCAGCTAAAAATAAAGCCTGTCCCTCCTGGCAGTGTTGGGGTTTGCTTTTAAGTAGGTAGGCAGTTTTACCCATTGGCTGCAATGTGCTCTTGTGCCAGGCAGAAGGCACAGCTTAACCTTCAGAGCATGATAGAGCTTCCTCCCCTCTGGGGAATCACACCAGGAGACTGAAGGTGAGAAGATGCTCCGCTGCACTTGGTGCACCTACGTCACTCCCAGAAATCTGCTGGCTTGCCTGCTGCCTGTCTAGATCCATCTCTTTGCTGCTTTGTGCATCCTAGTGAGTCACAAACACCCCTCTTTCGCCCAGCTGTGGTCTTTTCCTGCCTCTGCTTTTCCTTCTTAAATGTATAGATTTCTTCATGATTCTCAGTAACTGCCCTAACTCCTGACTTCCCTCAAAAATTCCATGACTTCTGGCTTCCCAGTGTTCTAACAGCATTGGTCACAGGTTCAATCTGCCATATATCCTCTGTGCCTTTCTGTCTTCTCTCTGGTCCATGTGGCCTTGGCTGCTGAGACAAAGCAAGAGGTTGGCCCGGTCAGGATGCAGATGCTCAGATAAGAAGGGCCTTTCCGCCTTTTGCTGTACACACACATTAGCAATTCTCACAAACACTGGTGAGGTTGAAATATGTGCTGGAGCAAGAGAAGGGTTGTATCCTGTCTAGTGGATCTTTGGGTATTTTCAGTGTTCCCTGCACATCTGTTTTTCCTGAGTCTTAGAGTATTTATTTCTTACAGCATTGTGTTCCACAGATTGCGCAAATGCACAGCATAGAATTTAAGAAGTTTCCAGTGCTGACTAGATAAAATACCCTGAGTTTGGGAGCTTTCTGTTGGTGTTGGACTCAAGCTTCTTTTGGCTTGGTTGACCACCTCTATCCCTCAGACCAAAGCTAATTTCCCAACGAAGGCTGAGGGAGGGGACATGGGAGTTATGTTGAGTTGTGCAGTATTCCAGAAACCTCATCTACTTACTATTGAAAAGAGAACATGAAGAGGTGGTCTGGTCATAATTTGCAAGTATCTGTATGGGAGCCAACAGCTACCAGGCACGGTGGGCTTTCTGTAATCACTCCAGACAAAGGGGCAGTGGTCTTGGTAGCTGGGTTTGGGAAGGACCACAAGGGTGCTGTGGGAAGAGGGGTCAGGGGGATGATCCAGAAGTGTTTCTATGTGTATCTGCACAGAGACCAGAGGTCAGGGAGAATGGTCAGAAGAAGGATGTCTGCAGAGTGGAGGGTTGTTTTGAGACAGGTCCCAAATTCACTGAGTACCCACTTTTATTCATTTGTCTGCTCGTTGAACTCCCACTGCAAAATGGGTTCATTTCAATGCTTTGTTTGTCTTGAACAGGGACCATCATTTTGTCAAAGATCTTTTGTGTTTGTTCTTTTACCTGTTCTTGTCACTAACTTGAATGCAACACTAAAGGTGGCTCTGCCTGGGATAACATTGTTCCTATCCCATTGCTCCTCACTTGTTGGTGTTGGGGAAGTGTTGCTTCTGTTTTGGCGAAGCGTTTGCCTGTGACTTGTGACAGGTTTCCCAGACGACAGGAGTTGCTGTCATCAGCAATGTCAGGAAGAGCTGGGTTCAGGACAGCACCACAGAAGTATGGCTGGGCACGAGAGGCTTTCTGGGCTGAGGCAGGAGGGGTGGGGAGTGAGTGTTGAGTAAGGGTGTGAAAACAGGCTGTTTATTCCTGCCTCAGCTGTTGCTGGAGTCTGTCCTTCACTGAAACTTGCAGCAAGAGTGGGACCCTGCAATTTTCTTGCTGTAGCAGGGTCTTAGGAGAGATTTGGACTTGAAAACAAGTTAGATGCATCTCAGTTTTAATCTTCTCTTTGCCGAAAAAGATGGAAAGATAATTTCTGCTGTCCCTATCCCCGAAGGGGACTCAAGCTCCTGAGTAAAACTGATGGAGATATGGGACTACTAGCATCCATAATGGAGGCTGTGCCCTGCAGTGGCAGGACAGAAGCTGTCCTCTCTTTTTGCCCTGGTGGCTGAAATAGATTGTACAGCGAGTGCTGCATGGGATGAGTATGTTATCCAAGTACACACATTAAGCTAGTGACTCCTGTCATTTTACCTCCAGGATGAGACACTTCACGTGCTGATCCAAGGTGACACAGGGCACATGGTGGAGGAGAGAGACTCCAAGCCTTGTGTGCTGCAGTCTGGGATTGTGGGGGGAAGGAGAATTTTCTCCTTCTCTTGTCTGGTTTCAGTGCACTTGGCTGAAGTGGTCATCTCTCATGACTCAGCTGCTGCTCCTGTTGGCAGGACTAGTTGTAGCAGATTTGTAGCCAGCATGGAATATTGGGAGGAGGGAGGAATCAGGGCAGGATGGACGGCAATATAGTTGTATGGAGGAAGTAGGAAGATGCCCCCCAGCTGCTGTGTGTGACGTGGGTTGTGAAGAAGAAATAGATGAAGTTTTTCTTTTGGAGGTTTCTGTTGTAGGAAATGTTGCCAAAGTTCCTCAGGCAGCTCTTTCAATAGAAGAAGCTGGCTCTGCTCACTTGGGCTCACTGGACTTATGCTGATTTACGCCAGAGAAAATCTGGTCCTAGGTACTCTGTCTGTCTCTCTCTTGCCAGCCCTCCACTGATGGTATGCAGATTGACTAGGCTGGAAATATAGTTCTAATTTTTAAGATGACTTTGTGTAAAAACAGGCTTTTGGAGGGGAGGGTCAAGGGGAGGAAGCTGGTGTAAGTAAGTGCTCTGAATACCAGGAAAATGCTATTTCTTCACTTTGCCGATAAACAGCAGTATGGTTATTATATATGTTGCTAGAAAATTCTTCTGATACACGATGCCCTGCATCCAGTTTTCAAATGTTCTGCACTGGTATCTAAGTTAAGACTTGCTGGCTACTGGAATTGGGAGAGTATCATTGCAGGCATGTTTGAAATGACAGGGGAGAATTCTCATCCTTTTCAAACAAAGTGCTTTGTTGTATGCACTGCCCCCAAGCTGGCAAATGCATGTAGGTAATCTTAGTTTTTTGAATCTTCTTAATGGACTGAGTCATGTATTTACCTGGCTTAGCCCTGTGACATCTAGGTATGGAATCTGCCTGGTGCTCTTGGTAGGAAGGAAGAAATAAACTTGTCTTTCTTTGGAGAAAACAGAAGTAGCCTCTCATAGTCATCTGTTTGATTTTCTGCCGGAATTTTAAATCATGTTTAGGTGGAAAATCTGTGATTTCAGTGGGTTGCAGGTGTCCAAGTGGGTTAAAAGGAGCTGCTCCATTAAGCTTCTAACAACCCTTTGAAATGTGGTCCTTTGCAACTCCTTCGGGGGAATATCTGAGGCACACAGAGACCATGGATGAGGCAGAGGAGGAAGTTAGTGCAGTTGTAGTGGTGAGAAAGAAGATGTGGGTATTGAGGGTGTCTAGCTCCAGACAATATTTCAGATTACTTGCCCTTGACAGGACAGAGCGGGGCAGCCAGCCAGGCAGGGCAGACCTGCATCTGGAACACAAACTGAAAGGAATAAGGTGAATCAACCTGTCTGGTAATTCTGTAGTGAAGAACAAATTTCTGCCTGTCTTTGCTGTAGAGATCAGAGTGGCATATGGCTTTGTGCAGCCCACAGGGAAAGTCGTCAGAGGGTGGGGAGAGAAGAAATGGAGGTGGGGCAGCAGATAGCCTGGAGACTGCTGCCACTTACTGTAATTGCCGTAGCAGCTCAGCTTCCACTGTTTGTTGTCCGTGTCATCTCTGCAATTACCATATGGTAAATATGACTTGAGTCTCTAGCAAATAACAGAGCTAATATTAAAAGAGAATCTGTAAACAGCTAGTGCATAAATGAACAAAGAGCAATAAACAGCCTGGACTTATGAAGAATGAATTAATCATGGTGGATGCAAGGGCTTATTTTTTTAAAGCAGTTGCAGAATTAGCAGCTGAAAAAACACCAAAGGATTAAGATATCTAAATTGTCAATAGGAGAGACGTGGGGATATATGGCAGTAAAGGGTGAGGGTGCTGTGTGGAATCTTATTTGATAACTGTATTCAAATTGGGTGAATTTACAGGTTTTGGCACCTTCCAAGCGAAGTGGGAGGTATTCTGAGGATAACCCATAGCTCAGTGCATTTTTCATGCCTCCTGCTGTGCTCAGATCTGCAGAAGCAGTGGGCGTGTTACAGTGTATTTCCCTCATCTCAGCTGGAGACCTTGACTTCTTGGTTGAAACTCTGGAAATCTCTGCTTTCATTCCGCACATGCCCGTCAGCTCTGTGCTCCCTGTGCCAGCCCCACTGTACTGGGAACGCACAGCAAACAGGTGGAGAGATCTTAAAAAGTGAGCAACACAGTGAGTTCCTGTATATCAATCTTGATTTAACCTTTGTAACGGTCCAGTATCTCGTGAAAACGTGCTGTACAGCAGAGCTGAGAGGCAAGTTTTCACTGCCCAGGATTGGCTTTCCTGCTCCAAAGAGCGCAGATCTGCTGCTGGTTTTGGTGGGAGCAGGCACTGAGCTGTGGGTCTCCCAGATACCTGTCTGCTTCTGACTGCCTTGAAGATGGAGAATCAAGAGGAGATGAAGATAAATGATTAAAGGGCAGCCTTGGCTAATTTATAAAGATTAAAATAAATTTGTGTGCTTTGGCTAAAGAAAAGCTGTGGAGGAGAGCAGCTATTTACAAGTATCTGAAGCATGTAAATCTCAGACAGGGAGGTGAATAGTTGAGAGTGCTCCAAGGACACGATAATGAGAACTAGCAGCATAAATTTTCTTAGTTTCATCCTAAATGTAAGGAAGATGGCTAAAACCTCCAAGATAAATTACATCATGGCGGAGTCTCTATGGGAAGTTGTGGAAATGCCATCACTTGGATAATTTAAAACTCGGCTGGACAAAGTACTAGGAAATAATGGTCACAAGGGGAACAATGCAGTGGAAGTCCCTGAGGCATGGACCAGGCAACTCTTCTGTCTCTGGTCTAGCTAACTCTGAAGTAAGCGTGTGCCCCCTCTCCTGAGATTAGCACCCAGCGTGGCTGGCTGGTGCCTGTCCCAAGAGCCCGCGAGCCAGGCAGGGAAGGGCTCCCTGCCTGCCTGCTTGTTGCATCAAACCCAGCACATCCCATGATTTGTTTTGTTTGCCTCAAGTAGGTGCTTTCTGTCAGAAAACTTGTGTTTTTCTTAACTAAGTTTGGATCTGAAGATGAGATATGACTACAACACCTCTTCTCTTCTTACGTACCATTTAGCCCACCTCTGTGCGCAAATAACTACGGGCTCTGCGGCACAAATGCACTGTTGCCAACAAATCCTAGAGTCTTTAATTGTAACAGTTGCAGATCTGTCACCAGAATGCTAAAGAAATGTCAGAGTTGCTGCTGTCATCTGTAGGATGCTGTGAGTCACTAGGTGATAAGTTGCACTCTGATGGTGGCACCTGAACCAGCACTATAATATGTCTGTGAAGCAGGAGCAGTAAATAACACACCCTGTGTGCTGCCACGGGCAGTACATAAAATGTCTTTCACTGACAAGAAGTTTTCCTCACCCTGCTGAAATATTTTTCCCCTTCCCCCACAGCTCCCCAAATGGTCTTCACTGCTCTTTATAAACCAGCAAGATGGTGTGATGAAAACCAGTGCCTTGAGGGCTGCAGCAGAGGCGCCAGTGCCTGGTGGAGCCCCATGTGTGGTCAGGTGCTCCAGGCTGTCTCCTTAAGCTGCAGTCCGTGGAAGAGGCAGGGCGACTACTGAGTGGGTGACCAAGTAACTCCACTCCTTTATTTTCCTCGGTCTCCTAAACCTAAAAGGAAGGACTTTCAGTGTCTTCACTGGGTCTTTCCTATCATGAGCATAAAAGCAAGAGTCTGGAGAATGTGTCTGAAAGTACCTGCCCTCTGTTTAAGGCCGTTCATACTGGGAGGAATGCTGTGGTCACCTGCACTGGGACACAAGCACCTAAAGGCTTTAACCGTGTTTAGAAATTCCTCTAAATGTATTGAAAAGACTGATGCTTGAAGATCTGCCTCTAAATGTGCAATGGAAGCTTCCCAGTGACTTCTGAAAGGTCACAACAGTGACTTTTTGCCAAATGCACATGTGGTTGTCAGCAAGGCACTGCAGTGAGCTCCCAGTGCATTTTGTACACAGGGTGTTTGCTCTGGGTTCCTGTGCACTAACACATGGATGTGGGGGTCACAAGCAGGCCTGGACCCCATAGCTGTGCTTCTTACTCTCTTACTGTGCAGGTGACTGAGCAGGGGCACAGCTAGACCAGAGAGGTTGTGTTTGAATACCCTCAAATATAATTTTGAATATATTCAAAAGCCAGCTAGATGTGGTCCTGGGCAACTGACTCTAGGTGACCCTACTTGAGCCAGAGGGTTGAACTAGATGGCTTCCAGAGATCCCTGCTATCTCCTGTGTGAACTGCCTGCTTGAAAGTCCTGGAGAAACAACAGTGAGATTGTGTAATATTCATGAAAAGAAAAAACCCTCATCTGTATCTGAGCAGATAATACTGCCTTTTAAGCAGGAGGGTGCCCACTACTAATCTGTATGTCAGCCTAAATACCAGGTTTTGGTTTTTGAATGTAAAAAAGGCTACAGTTCTGGGGTAAAAAAGAGTAACTCTTGCTGTCTCTCAGGCTGAGGAATCTCAGACATGGATGTGTATGGGGAATGGACGAGCAAACACACGGTGGCTCCGAAGGAGGCTGCGCTACCCCACCATAATATAAGCTATAAATAAGGATGGCTCTTGAAGTGTGGCTCTGGCTGCCCACTGAAGGTTTTCTGCAGTGTCTGCCACCTCCTATATGTGTCTGTGCACAGAGCGTAAACTGCAGCTCCTCTATCCATATATTCGTCTATCTGATACAGATATTTTTCAGGTCAGGTGTGAGCAAGGAAATAAAATACCTGGCCAGTCAAGTGCAGTCAGTGGGATATTGGAAGGGGACAGTTGAGTACAGGCATCTTTCTGGGTTAACTATTTATGGCCCTGCTTTTCCAGGAGCATCATGGATACTAAAACACAGAAAAAACAGTATGGACTGGTTCCCCAGGGGGAGTTGAGTGTTTGGAGGTTGCTCCTAGCTGTACACAGACTTGTGTTCTGCTTGGGCCAGCCCCTGGGATCACCTAATGTAACTGGATCTCCTCACTGCAGCATTTCTGTAAGGAATTAGTAGACTTGAGTCGTTATGTCATTTAGCACCCATTTACCACGCTAGAATGGTGGGTACTGCTCAGATTGGCAGAGACACCAGCTTGTAAATATTAAAGACTTGCTAAGAGAGCTGGTAGCTTTTTTTTTGGTAGTTTTTTGCACCATCTCGAGAGAAAAGAAAGGCGGCTTTTGAGACATACCAAGGGGATTAATCCATGGGCAGCTAATTCTGGGCTTTGGCATGTTTACTGTGAAGTGCAAAGCAACAAGCACCTACAGCTCTCTGCCATAACTCTTCCGCTGAGCCGAACTGTGGGGGTCTGTCATGGCCTAGACATGAGTTACGGTGCTCTTTCCCTCATAAAACCTAGCTGGTGCAGTAGTACAGAGGTAAACTACCTATTTGCTGTGTTATAACCTGTCCAAAGTCAGCTTGGGCTCCTTGGTTGTGCTCATTTCAAATAGGCAGGCGTGTGCCATCAGTCTGACAGTTTAAGGCCTGGTCTGTGTTGGAAATTTGTACTTGTCGGACAAAATGGATCTAATTACACTGCTATGGCTTTTGGCTTGCAGGTAAAACTTGCATTCTGGATACTACTCTTGTAGTGATGAGCAAAGGACTCAATAGCATTTCAGTGGAGACAATCGAAAAAGAGGCTTTGTTTTGTATTAAATATTTTGCTATGCTTTTGTTTTGGGGGAGGGAGGACACTGCATTAGGTATAATACCTCCTCTGCGAAAACTCAGTTATTTGTGTTCTTTTGGCAGAAAGGCTATAATTTCAATTCTTGCTCATGGTTATAAAAAACCCTGTGTGTTCAATCAAAAAGCTTTTATGTGCTTTGGAGCTGAGGCATGTGAAGTCATGTTATTAAGCTGAGCCTTATTTCTGTCTCCCCCAGCTTCAGAGCAGGGCTATAAGATGATGCTGATAGCAGTGCTGGATCTGCTCTGTGCTGGGACAGATGCTTCTCAAGTGCATCTGGAGCTGTCTCTGCCTGGCCCCAGTGCAGCACCCATGCCTGAGTGGGGCTCACCCCGCGCTGAGATCTAATCAGCTGCCCTTCCTGGCTAGTCTCGAGCTGGGGAGAGAGGATGTATGGCCACAGATGTACTCCCATGTCTCATTTACTTGGGAGGTGGGAGGAAGAGGGGAAGGAGAGGGAGGTGCCAGAAAACCTAATCTTATTTGCAGGTCGGATCCAAAGGCTTTTGTGATGGTTTAAGGGGCATTTTGCCTAAGAAGAAGAAATTAATAAGGACTTAGGGGGTTGCCTTTGGTTTTGTGTTTAATGAGCAGTGATGTTAGGAACTTGGCGTGTAGAGGTTACATATGATCAGCCATCACTGTGTTATGTTGCTTCTTGATTTAATATCTTGTAAGTGCTTCCTTTTGAAAATATCCTTACCTTTAGAGTCATGTGAGAAGCTGTATACAAAAAGCTAAATTATAAGGGATCGGTATAGCCTTGACAGCTTTATGCCAAATACAAATCCACAGCAGACAAAACATCAGTCTTCTGAAACTCAGCTATTATAAAATATCATAGAATTGTCTCATAGAACCATAAAGTGGTTTGGGTTGGAAGGGACCTTAATTGTGACAAGCATGGTCCATACTGCTTTCTAGACTGTCTTCAGAACTATTTCAAGACTCATCTTTTTATTTATGGGTTCTATTTATGCATTTATAGATCGTGTGGCCATTGTCAACTCTAGCAGAAGGAGTTCCTTCTGCTAAAATAACTATTGTGTCTTCCCAGAGCCTTGCTGTTGAATGCTTGCTCATCCTGGTGCAGTGATGCTCACAGCACTTTGTCTCTCTTTTGCATTGATTGACTGCTTTGAACTTACCCTACCAGACAGGGGGCACTTTCTGGTCCCCTCATTGCCAATGCCCTTATTTGCGTGTATTCACTCTGGAAGCAGCAGCAGGGCAGAGACCTGTGGGAGAAAATTATGTCTGATGGCAAAGAGGTGGTGGAAATGACAGTCACCTCGTGATCACCCAGTACCAACTAACCTTCTGCTGTTACTGCAGCCTCCCGTTGTTCACATCCTGTAGGGCCAGGGCAGGGTGTCACTGCTGGAATGACACCTCTCTGCGCCAGATGTGGGTATGTTTTGTCGCGCTGGTGTCAGAGGGATGACACCATGATGCCTCCTGAGTGCCTAGGAGTGACTCAGGATTGTGCTGCAAGCCCACCTGGAAGCTTGGTGCTCAGAGCAGGTCTCACGCTGAAGGTTGGCTCCTGTCGTAGTCAGCCCTGCTGAGATCAATGCCGCTGCTTAGAGGAGGAGTAGGGGACGTGTCTGCTGCACTCTGGGCAGGCCAGGTGTTCCCTTCCACTGGTTTTTGGACTGAGTTTAGCAGATATATCTGAGGGAGAACTTGCATCTTGTGTAAGCAACCTTGTTGACCTGGAGCTAGAGAATGAGTTTTAACTCTTCTGTCCTCTGTTACCTGAGTGCCAAACTGTTACCTCAGTGTTTTCTTAAGAGCAGTTTTAAAATTTAATGCTTTTATTCTGTTATAAAGCGTTTTTGCAGAAGTTCTCTATAGGGGGATGACCATAAGAATGCTTCACTGTGTTTTTCAGATTGGTTAGGTTACTGTTTTTCATGTTGATGAACATATATTAAGATCTTATTAGACAGCATGGCTGTGAGCAAAGTTCCTGTTGATCCCACTGGGAAGTTTCATCTGTGACAAAGAATTGCAGGATCGGGTCATTATCGTATTATTTTACAAAAATGATGGTGACCTCCACTTAATGTCAAAGCAAGTGAAAATCAGTGAAGAAAAATGTTCCCAAATGCTGAGATTTTAGTCTGCAACACATAGCCTGAGTTTGGAGATCCTAACACATAAACAGAGGCTACCCTGGTAGAGATTGTCTTTGAAATAATATACTATTAGCTTGATAAATAATAGTAAAATTACCCTCTGCTTAAAATCAAATTAAAAATTTAAGCAGAACTGGCAGGGTCCTGGAGTGTGTCGAGGAATGCCTAGCAATAGAAACCATCATGGCATTACAGAAGGTAGACAGTGTTAATTACAGAAGTTATTTGTCCCACAGAGAAGGAGGTTGGTGGTAGCAGTGATTTATTTCGGAGGGCAGTTTAGTCATTGCACTATTCCTAGACAAGGCTCTGAATTTAAGTGATACTTAGACTCCTAACTAATTCTTGAAACCAAATTTAGGTGCTTGAGTCATGTATATGTTTTTGAAATTACTCCTGTCTTTCTGTCAGCCATTTCTACAAGGCTGATCTTGGAAGACACAGCACCTACTGGCTGTGGTACAGTTAAGCAGGAGCTGGGAGCTGGAAGTGTCGAGAGGTTGGTGGATACCTGCCAGCAGTTGCAGTATGGAAAGGGATGATCTGATGTGCCTGGGGTGTTTTTGGAGCTGCTGTGTTCGTGCAGCTGGTCTCTGTGTGCACCTTGCGTCAGAGGCACCTGGAGTGTGTCATCGTCGCTGTCGTGTACACACATCTACCTTGCAACCCAGAGATCTTGGGCTTGCGGCTCATCGTCACCCTGCACGTGTTCACTGGCCCTCTGTCAGGGATTTCCCAACACCCTGCAGCCAGAAAGCTAGGCAAATACTGTGCAGAGAGGGAAGGAGGACAAGATGGGAGCATCACACTGAATCTAAGGCATACGTGCTGGGCAGTTCAGTCCTCCCTGTGAGCCTGAGCTGTGCAGGCAGTGGGGCGTTTTAGCGAGACCTCTGGGCTGGGGCTGAGGCTGACAGTTCTCACTGGGGCTGAGCTCCATCTGATCCCTGGGAGCTCAGTCAGGCACCAGGGCTGGGGGAGGCAGGAGGATAGATAAGTAGGCATTGGAGTGAGAAGGTTTGTAGGCAAACGTGGGAGAATCTCACTCTTCTGAATTAGTCCACATAGCATGAAGAACTGTATTGTATTTTAATATCAAGGGTGTCAGATATGGATTTGTGATCCTGATACTGCATAATCAATTCTCTCCCCTCTGCTGTGCTTTGTCAGGAACAGTTTTGTTCATTTGCAGTCTGTGTTCACGCTTTCCTTCCTGTTTTGCTGTCTTTATAGATTTTTATCTGAAAGTTGAAAATGTTTTTTGTTGATATTGGGAGGATTGCACCCGCTTTTGGAAATAAGCTAGCAACACAACATGATGATAAAATAGCCATTTGAGATGCATTTATTACTGCTGATAACACAATAATGTTGTCTGGAATATTTACAGTTCAGAAAGGGGGGTGGATCTCCTCAAGTGTTCAGGAGCCCGTTCATCTCTTTGAAGTGCTGTCATCTGAGTTTAGGCATCTGCTCTAAACTGCCTGACTGGGCACCCTCTTGAGACAACGGAGAGAGGTGTGAAGGGACATAACCTCTGCTGGAGATGTGTGTCTTAAATACATCTTTTGTGTCAGAACAGGGTGGGACAGGAAGGATCGTGCCCTGGAAATGAGTGTCTCTTTCCTCTGACTACAAAGGGAGCCTAAGAGACTTCGTTTGACTTGCTGCCCAAGATTTGGGTAGTTACAGTAGGGGAAATGAATCCCAGGCCTGCTCATTTGGCAGTACAAACCTCAATGAAAGTTAGTGGGAGTTAAGGCTTTTGAACCTTCCAAGTGCTGTAGATAATGCCACTATTAAGTTTGATGTTTCCTGTGAGATACTTGCCTGCGTCTGGACTCACAAATGTGATTTGTCAGTTAATCCTGAGATCAAATTCTTCCAGAGGCCTATTATGAAGGAAGGAGAACAGTGTGATCCATGATAATGTGAAGGGTTCAGAATCCAATTTAAAGTGTTGCGAGCCCTACAGCAATGTAGTCTGTAAGTAATAGAAGGTATTATTGGGCAGTGATATGCCAAATCTACGTGCTACATCGATCAGCTCCATTGTTTTTGTATGGTATTTTAGGTTAGAGATTACTTTCATTTTAGAAGATATTTGAGAAGATATCAATTTCCTAGGGATGCAGAGGGAATGTTGGTGGGTACATGCATTTTGCTCTGTCTTCTGAGTTTTATGAGCACAACTTTTCCTAAATGTGGCATTTTTGTAGGTTTCTGTGACCATTTAAAAGCATGATTATTGATGTAAAATGTGACTGTCCAGATGGCAGAGGAGAGGCTAGTGATAAATGGCCTTTGGTACTTTGCCGAGCATGAGTCTCCTGCCCTATTTCTGGGTTGATGTCTTTACCTTCTAACATGGAAGCCCCATGCATCAGAAGCTTGGGGGAGCTCTAGAACCCTTCTGCAGACTCTGCAGCCTCTTAGGAGGGGCTCTTTGTGGGGATGATTTGACCATTAAGGTACTCCACAATTTATAACTGAATTATGTCCTACAAACGAACTTCATTTGGAGATTGCTCACTGGCCTTAAATGGTACTTTTTGTTTTGCTGGAGTTGGCTTGACTTGTTTCATTCCCTGGGTTCTGAGGCAGGGGGGTCCTTAGGTTTGACTGCTTGTGCTGAGTTGAAGTGCTGTGTGCTAGGGATCACCGTAGCATCACTAGGTGAGTGGCAGCTGAGCACTCCGTTCTCCTGTTGCACATGCTGTAGATTAGGAATGAGCTATTTAATATATATATACATATATATATATATACACTTTTCCTCTGAATTACTTTTCTAGCGATTGATCTTCATCTGCAAGGCACGTAAATGCTGCAGTTTGTTAGAGTCCCTGCTAAATACCGTCTTCAAAGTGACAGAGAGACAACCCATGCATCTGTACCAGTTCACTTCAGTGGTGAGATACTGAAGTGCGTTTGGGTAAATGTTGCATCTTCCTTCTCTCTCATGCTTCCCTCCCCCCTCTCTGTTTTGTTTGTTTCAGGTTCTCGGCCTTTTTGGATCTACACAGTGGAAGTTGCATCTTGTGTATGGCGTGGTTAAGCTTGCAGCCTGTCACCTCGGCCTTCCTCCATTTTGGGCTGGTTACTTTTGTGCTGTTTTTGCATGGTTTGCAGGTGGATGCTGGCCTGACGGGAGACTCAACCAGTACAGTACAAAACAGCTCGTGTTCAGGATCTTTTGACTGCAAGGAGGGTGTTATCCTGCCAATATGGTACCCAGAAAACCCATCCCTTGGGGACAAAATTGCCCGTGTTATCGTATACTTTGTAGCACTGATCTACATGTTCCTTGGAGTCTCCATCATTGCAGATCGTTTCATGGCATCTATAGAGGTCATTACATCACAGGAGAAAGAAATAACAATTAAGAAACCCAATGGAGAGACCACCACGACCACCATTCGGATTTGGAATGAAACTGTTTCCAACTTGACCCTCATGGCTCTGGGCTCCTCTGCTCCCGAGATCCTCTTGTCTCTGATAGAAGTGTGTGGGCATGGATTCATAGCTGGAGACCTGGGGCCATCTACAATTGTTGGCAGCGCTGCTTTCAATATGTTTATCATCATTGCCATCTGTGTCTATGTGATCCCTGATGGGGAAACCAGGAAGATAAAACACCTGAGGGTTTTCTTTGTCACAGCTGCATGGAGCATCTTTGCTTACATCTGGTTGTACATGATCCTTGCTGTCTTCTCTCCAGGTGTGGTTCAGGTTTGGGAAGGCCTGCTCACGCTTTTCTTCTTTCCACTTTGTGTCGTTCTGGCTTGGATAGCAGATAGACGTCTGCTTTTCTACAAGTACATGCACAAAAAGTACCGTACTGACAAGCACAGGGGCATTATCATAGAATCAGAAGGTGATCACCCTAAGGGAATTGAAATGGATGGCAAGATGATGAACTCTCACTTTCTAGATGGGAACTTAGTGACTGTGGAGGGGAAGGAGGTAGATGAATCTCGCAAAGAGATGATCCGGATCCTAAAGGACCTAAAGCAAAAGCACCCAGAAAAGGACTTGGACCAGCTGGTGGAGATGGCCAACTACTATGCCTTGTCTCATCAGCAGAAGAGCAGAGCCTTTTATCGCATTCAAGCAACCAGAATGATGACAGGAGCTGGCAATATTCTGAAGAAGCACGCAGCTGAGCAAGCCAAGAGAACCACTAGCTTGCATGAGGTGCGGCCAGAGGAACCTGAGGAATTCATCTCCAAAATTTATTTTGACCCATGCTCCTACCAGTGTCTTGAGAACTGTGGTGCCGTTCTCCTGACAGTGGTGCGGAAAGGAGGGGACATGTCCAAGACGATCTATGTGGACTATAAAACAGAGGATGGCTCTGCCAATGCTGGTGCTGACTATGAGTTCACAGAGGGGACTGTTGTCTTGAAATCTGGGGAGACCCAGAAGGAGTTCTCAGTGGGAATTATTGATGATGACATATTTGAGGAAGATGAGCATTTCTTTGTGCGGCTCAGTAACCTCCGTGTGGTGGAGAGTGAGGAACCTCCAGAGCTCAGTAACTCCCCGTACCCAAAGGCCATATTGGCTTCTCCGTGTGTGGCCACAGTGACTATCCTGGATGATGACCATGCTGGCATCTTCACATTTGAGTGTGACATTATACATGTCAGTGAGAGCATTGGTGTGATGGAAGTGAAAGTCCTAAGGACATCAGGTGCGCGGGGTACGGTCATAGTGCCATTTAGGACAGTAGAAGGGACAGCGAAAGGAGGTGGAGAAGACTTTGAAGACACTTATGGGGAGCTGGAGTTCAAGAATGATGAAACTGTGTAAGTAACCCATTCATTTCTGTTCTCGGGTCTAGTTATGGTGTTTAACCCCGCATTTTGCGTCCATTACAGGTGAATGCTGACAAGGGACAGGCTCCTTTCTTCAGCTTTCCATCAGTTTCCCTACTTACCTCTTTCAGGCAAGAGCCGACAGCAGGATTTAAGAGCTCAAAGCTCTTGTCCCTTCCCTCTTGGGAATAACAAATTGAGGCTTAGAAATACTGGGGACCAGGGGATAAGAAGAGAATAGATCATTCTCTGAGGTCCTGTACTAAAGCTAAGGGTTAATGGAAAGTTAAGGTAGAGAGAGAAGGAAAAAGATGAGGTTTTACTTGGCTAGGCAAATACGGGAAAGCCTCTTTTTGGACACCAAACATAGGGAACAAAGGACTTTGTTACAATCCCTAGATGAAAGGTTTACAACAATTATTCCCAGGCATGCAAGAGCTGCTCAGTAGCCGTGGGGTTTTATTTTCACAGGAGCAATACTTCATACCTGTGTCCCTAGGCTTGCCTGTGCAACTGGCAGGTCTGTGTGGCAGCTAATTCACAGCACAGGCACAGCTGCAAAGCTATTCTGCTGGACCTGAAATCCTTCCAGCCTTTATGACTCTATGGTCTACCCATATTCCCTACATCACCTTCTCTATGATCTCTGTACGTCTGTTCATTTACTACCTGTGGTTTTTCCCCTTATAAAATACCATGGCAAATGGCAATAATGGTCTAAAGCATTGCAGATCACAGCCTGCCCATGTGGCTCCATGACCCAGTGTTTTCATACAGAATAAAGAAAGGAAGAAGCACCCATCCTATTAATTCAGCCTTTTTTATTGCGTACTAAGTAGCTGATGCTAAACTAGGAAGTAATAAAGACCAGAGAGGCGATAATGTCTAATTGCTCTAAGTACCTGTTGTTAACATTAGTGAGGAATGAGAAAAATTGCTTAGCTGAGTAGGGAGAAGGACAGAGGTGTGAGCTTGGTGCTAAAACTCCTGAGTGTTAAGTGCCTAGGTTCCTTTTGTTAAAACCTAATCACTTGACCTATCACAGGAAGAACTGTGCACAGTTGCATCTGACGTCACAGAAAGGAAATATTTGTACCAAGCCTCCCAATACTGTGCCTAGAAGGATGTTAATATATTAAGTTCTATGAAGTAGGGATGTCCTAATTTGATAGGACTTTCTGTCTTAGCCCACTAAACCATTTAATCCAGCTAATATCCACAGTCCTGATGCTTGATTATAAGTATATGCTCTTCCTATTAAAGGAAGAGAAGCTCCTGTTGGCTGGCTTCAGCCACTGTCAGAGCTGGAAGGGGATCAGCTGTCCTAATCTGGCCTTTTTGGGAAGATGGGCCATGCAGGTTACTCTCCTTAAGTGAGCCACAAGCTGATTTCTGTGGAGAAAGTGAAGAAGAATGTGGAGTTTGTGGTTACAGTCTCCTGTGAGCAGGCTACCTAAAATATAATGGGTACTATTTTGCTTCAGCCAGGTCTTGAAGCAAAGAGGCTTTCTTTGCTTGAAGAGGACCCATCAGTGAAAGGCCAGCAGATTTGGGGTACCAGAGAGTACTCCAAGCTGTACTGCTTTTCTTTCATGTGCTGGCTAATGGAAGATTTCTTTTTATCTTTGAAAAGCGTGACAGAAGGTCAGAGCATACTTATATAGTTGCTTCACTTGGGTTAAAACAAATCACTTTCAGCAGGACCAGGTGCATCCGTGTGGCACAGACTAATGAAAAGAAAGGCAGTCTGGACAACAAGTATGGGTAGGTTGCTTAATGCTGTAGTTTTTGACCCAGCAATGGCCTAGAATATAGACAAGACATTTGTAGTGTACTTAAAATGGTGCCCACACCTGATGCATTAATGAGACCTTCACTTCTGTGTCAGAAGCCTGCTGGGAGCAAAGCCCACTAGCCACAGTGGCCATGGAGACCGTGTGGCTAGCAGAGATGAATTTCTTTGGAAGCTAGATTTAGTGTAGTGGCTCAACATAGCACTTAATCAAACTAATAAGCCTAACAAGGAGGGAGATCATATCAGCCAGCACATATCTTTATTCACTCCCTATTTACTCCTTTATTCATACATCCAGGAATTATAGGAATGGAATTTTGGTCTGGAAACATGGAGGTAATTTTCAGTAATCAGTCCTTGACCTTTAAATTCTGTGAACACAGGTCAGTTGCTGTATTTTGGTAGCTCCTATCTGAGGTGCAGGTTTCAGCTGCTGTAGAAACCTGGAAGCAGTAGTAGGTGGGTTTAATATTTTCTTCCTTTTCTGCTTTCTAAATCTGAATGCAGAAAAAGAATTTTGCGTAAATATTTAGGCTGCAAACAAATTTGAAGTGACTTAGATCTGAATTTGGGCTGCAGACCCATAATGCTGCTATTCCAACGAACAGTTTTTTTCAGCCCAGTTTGGGAAGGTGGGTGGATAGGGTGTTTGGTACAGTTTTGCTGACCCAGAGGGCAGTGTATGAGTCACAGTATTGCTTGGTATAAGGCTGTCTGAAGACACTGGGTCACCAAATAGCCAGAGCATTGTCTGGCTGAATATTTGAGTCTCTGCCTCTGAGATGCCTTGCCACTGAGGGAGATCCACCACGAGGTACTAACATCCCCTGCACACTGAAGGGGGAACCAAGAGTCCACCAAGCCCAGTACAGAACAGAGAGGAAAGCAGGGAGACTAAGATCAGTAGGCAATACTAAGGGAGTCAGAAGGCAGTGAGAAATTAATGTGCTCCCCACTTCTGCCTACAGTTTAGATCCTTGCCTAGGAAAAGTGGAACTTGGGCTCTAGTTTCCATGCTGGTGTAAAACTCCCACACCAGCAAGCCCACCTCACTGCCTTAACCGTCTCAGTGTTCTCATGGAGTCACTTTGATACGAATTTTTGGCTCGTGGAGGAGAGAAATTATTTAACAGCATCTTGCAAACATGTAAGACAGTGCTAAACTCTGCCATGGCTATGCTTCTGTGCTAAGCATCTGCAGAACTGCAGCCATGGAGAAGCACTGATCTGTGTAAACTGAAGGAGAGCAAAAGCTTCAGTTCACCCTCTCAGCTCGTTCTCCATCACATGCACTAAAAAAGTCACTCTTGCATTGTGCAGCAGCAGGCGATCTGTAAGCAGTTTGTAGGTTGGCCTCCTGAAGTGTAGCAATGGCTGAATTAATCTGAGGGGCACTGGATTACACAGCATCCCTGGGATCAAACTATAGGAGAGGCGCTGCCACCTACCAGATCCGGCGGGCCAAGGATAAGCGCTTTCCCTGGAAACTTAACGGAGAACAGGTCCTCACTTACATATAACAAGACAAAATAAACTGTCTCAGGGTTGTTTTTGAGAGGCTTTCCCTAAAATATATGGGACTAAAAAAAGCTGAGTTGATGTGAGTGTTACAGAACAAGAGGGAAATGGATCCTGCCAGCGGGTCTTGCTTATTGCCTCTGTGATTCTTTCTAGACTAACACAGTCAAAGTTTCCTTACTCACTTTTGGGTGGGGGCACAAGAGAAAGCAGGCTGAGATGAGGGGCCTTGAAACAATGTCATTATTACTGAAATATGGTCCTATGCAGTGTGTGGGGGTGTGTGTGGGTGTGTGTATGAGTGTATCTGAGCGTTGGATAGCTGTAAATCAAGCCATGCAATCTTGAATGCTGTCATCTGTTGAGAAGGGAATTGATCAAGTCTCAAATATTTGATTATGCTGCCTCCTTTTCAATACATTTGTTATTTCTGAACTCCTGCCCCAGTGAGGGCCAAATATAACCTAAGCAGCTGAAGTGGAATCCTAGCTCTCTTGTTGACTAAAAGGATCAATCAAATCAAAAGCTTCTTTTTTTTTTTTTGGCAAGATGACTGAATACTTTTCTTTTAAATGATTTTGTATGGAAATAAATGTTAGGTTCTTGAAGGTATGAAAATGTGGCAGAATGATTGACCCTGCTGCTTTATCATGTCTAAGCAATAAAGAAATCATTAAGAGCCAGAAGCAAAAAATGAATTGAGTTTTAAAGGATTTTCTTTTTACATTATGAAGAGAACTCCTATCAAGTCATTAAATTTAATTTAAATTGTTCTTGTTTAAATTTTTTCTTCTGTTTAAAACTGTTCAAATTCATATGGAAATTTGTCTGTCTTGTTTGAGAACGTTTGGGGAGATACACAAGTTACCAATAGCTAGTTGATATGCCAGCTAGACAATGAAGTTGTGCTGTGGCCCTGTCACTTGCAGCAGCTGCGCCGAGTTAAGGCTTAGGCCAAGAGATCTACTGTGGTATGTGCCTTTGTTGCTTGCTAAGTTACTTGCAGGACCTCCAGGCTACTAGAATTACAGCCATTTGCCCTGAGCCTTCACAGAGTGTTGCCTGTGGCTCAGGACGGAACTGGCTATTGAGAGATGCTGTGGTGTTGAACTGGTATTCAATGGCCTGAAAAGCCTCTTCGCAAAGTCAGCGTGGCTAAACTTTGGTAACACGTGGAAGCCTAGAGTCCCTTATCTATGTGTGTGTTAGGCAGAGTGCTTAATATCAGAAGGGATGTCTGCTCTTTCCATACAGAGACTGCTGGAGACAAACATATTAAGCCTGCCTTGATAGGCAGTGAGATACTGTTCCTTCCCTTCAGGATTTGGGCAGGATGTTGTGCAAGTTGCATGTTGCCTCTCCTTGTCTGCTGCTCCCCAGAGAATCCCCCAGGCTGCTGTGTGCATGGCTGGCTCTGCACCGTGAAGTCACTGGGAGCCTTGGGATGTCTCCCAGTATGTGCTTAGTTTGGTACTGCTGGTCTTCCAAAGTGCTGCCACGACACTGCACAGTGAAAAATCATCCTCCTGTTTGGGGGCTTCAGACACTTTCTGGAAGGGGGCTCATGAAATGAGTGTCTTTGTGTGCATGTGGTGGCTAGAGGTGGTCCTGTCTGGATCAAGGTCACGCTGGTGCTGTGCCCCAAGGCTGCTGGTTAACAGCTGCCCCAGGGCAGACAGCACATGCTGGTGCTGCTGCCCTCTCTCCTGTGTGTTGTGCCACTCTTGTTTGGTAGGAAGGTCAGTATCCCTTCCCCCTCTTTTTCCCCTCCTGTCCGCCCATGCTTGGACACAGAGACCCTGGGCCCTAACCCCTTGCTCATTCTCTTGCCATGGTGGCTGTTGGCTTCTCCCAGCAGATCTGGTGAAGGTGATAGTGGAGAAAAGATAGTGGTGGTTTTCTGGTTGAAGGATGTCGTGCTGAGGCTTAGCATCATTAATTGGTCCTCCTTTTTGCCATGCAGCGCTTGAGGAAACTGTCAGCTTAATTTTTTAATTTGATCGCCTACACAGTCATGGTTGTGTCATTTTGAGGGGAATGGTATTATTGATACTTAGCTCTTTTGCTTGGTGTTTCATCAGTAGATCTCATAGCACTTTGCAAAGGAGATTAAGAGACAGTATTCCCATTTTGCAGATGTGGAAAAAATACAGAGAAAGTGACTTCTCTTCCTTCTGGATTACCCCGCAGATCAAAGGTAAAGACACAAATAAAAACTGATCTCCCTGAATTGCTGACCTGTGCTCTATCCAGAGAAGGTCTGTGTACATCAAGCTTATAGTTTCCCATTACTCAGGACCACACTGAATTTTTGCAGATTCACTGACCTCTCTCTAGCCATTGAGAGTCGGGATGGTACAGGTGTAGGCAGTAACTGGAATATCTCACTATTCCCCCAAGCTGACAACAGGAGCTGCAGTTTTGGATGCTCATTTTCCTAAATTAAATTTTGGCTACATGACATGGAGGTGTGCTGGATCAGCAGACTTTGCTTTATTTATATCATCTGCGATGACTGCAATTAATGACCAAGGTAATAACAGAATTATTCTGGTACTCTAGTCTGAAATCTTGTTCAACAGCTCTCATATACCGTACACTGATCCTAAGGCTCTGGGCTCTGAGAAGACAGCCTTCAAAGAATTAAGACTTATTAGTGAGACTCCAGACAATGAGAATTTGTTGTGTGAGGGTGATGCTTTCCTTCTCTCAGGACATGCTTCCTTCCCATCAGAGCCTGTTGAGACTGAATCCTCCAAACTTTTCTCTAGTTTGTCTCTATTAGTGGGTAAGCACCTTCTGGCTTTCTTTTCCTGCTCCTACACTTAAATTAGAAGTTCTTGATCCCTATTTTAATTCACATTAAGGGAAAACAGTAGCAGCTGCCCTCCAGTTACGGAAACTTTCCCCCACTATTTTGCCAGTGGTGAAAGGCTGTTGTATTTGCTTTTTGCTGTGAAATTCTGCTGTCCATTTTCTTAGCAGTATCTCAACAGTATCTAATTTAACTGAATTCCTTTACATACACGCACAGATGCTTTAATTTCTGCTGCAGTCTGTCCCACTGTGAGGTCTAGGGGATGTGACCTGCAGGGGATTAGTGTAAGGCGTCAGGGGACTGTTTCTGGAGTGTCTGTAAAACCAGCTTGCAGAAATGTGAGACCTTGACACCACACTGGGAAGAAGAGAAGCCCTGAGCTGACCTTTACCTTCCCAGATAGTCCTGTTGGCAGGTGTCAGGGGGATATGCTTGCCCTCTGTCCATGAAGGACAAACAACATCCTGTCTCAGGGACTGTGACTTCTTGCCCACCAAAGGAGGCATTATGTGACAGTGTTAAACAGGGGAGGCCTGGGACCCCAGCTCAAAAGTGAGACACGTGGCAGAGATCAGCTCTTCAGCTCCTGGGAAGCTTATGGATTCTTCAAGTAGAAGGCCCTTCAAAGGGACTTCCTGGGAAGTATAGGAGAGGGCAGTGATATTCCTAGTTTAGGGCAAACACAGGGAAATTCACCCTGACAAATGACACAACCAAGTTTTGGGTTTAAAAACAAACAAAAGACCAGAACCGATCCAAGATAAAACAAGTTTACTGTGGTGTTGCCTGCTTTACTCGTACTGACTCATGCCTTACTGAGTGGAGCACCTTTGCAAAATGAGTAACTTAGAGGTCATGCCCTTTACACACAGGGTTAGAGGCACAGGTTGTATTTGTTTCCCACGTGTAAAGAAGGAGAAAAGCACAGTTTGAATGATGCAGCTTCAGGGGATAAGAAGAGATGCTGGTGGCAAGCTTGATGGACCGTGTATTATTCCAAGTATGTGCTGGGATTTTATTTTTTAAGCCAGCAGTGGGAATGCTACTTACAGCATCCTTATAAAGTGTGTGTGACTTCTAACAAATCAGAGTGCCAGTAAAGTTTGAGGTAAGTATGGGCTTATCCTTCTGTAAATGAGATGAGGAGAACAACAGTGTCTAGAGTCTCCCCACCCAGAGGTCTTTCAGCATGTTTTTGATGTGATTAAAGAGAAGCAGCTCATGCTGGTGCAAGGTGGCAGCTGTTTCAAATAAGAGCTGGTTTACCTGTTGCTAGCAGTGCGATTCGGTTTTTATTTACCTCATGTCAGGAAAAAAGGTGATAAAAGAGTTTGCTATGCTAGCTGATTGAAGCACCAGGGACCAAGTTCATCCTTCATTTAGCTTCAGTGAAAGCAGCAGATTTAAAGCTGAGAAGAATGTGGACTGGTACATATTTACAGCTGTCTTAGCAGATGGGCTGTTGACAGATGAGGCCCCTCAAGTCTGCCTGGGTGCTGGGTGCCAGCATGTACTGCTGTGAGCATTTCAGCTGAAGTCAGTCCTGGTGCTGAGCAGGCAATGGCTGCTTGGTGGGTCGGACCCTTTGGGTGGATTGTGCTGGAAGGGCAGTGTGGTGGAAGTCTGAACATCAGATAGGACCAGTTCTTCCTGCCAGGGTTTGCAGGAACTGTCCTTAGGAGGCCAGTGGATACGTCTTCTGAGGTGCCATAAAGCCTGAACAGCTTCATGTGGAGCATGGTGCAGCCCCAGAGCTGGACTGCAGTGACTGGAAACCCTCCTCTGGACAGCACATTCCTGACAGCCTCTGCTTGTCCTGCCTCTCTCTTCCACATCCTCATGTGCAGACCTTCTGGGTGTTAAAAGTAGGCCAGGGCTTGATGCTCTACTCCATGTGAGCAAAAGCCATGGCTCTGATCTCCTGCTCCTTCTGTTAGATGGTGGAAAATCTCTTTTGGTGTTTTCAGGTGCTGGGGAAGAAAGAGACTTCTGTCTCCCCCGTTCACCTCTCCAAAGAGTTTCCAGGAGTGGTTGCTCCTGCCTGTGCTGTGGCTGGTTGGCTGAGTGTGTTGTTGATGGTTTTTCTGCTGCTGCGCCTCTTTAGTGCTCTATGTAAAAGTATGTTTTTAAAGTGAAATGGGTTAGGAATTACCTTTTGTGTTTCTATTTTTCTTTCCATGAGATAAGCAAGCCAGATGTGTCCTACCCTCAGAAAATTACCTAACTGAGCACTATGGTGCTTCACTTTTATCCTTTATAGAAAAAAGTGTTATAAAACTATCAATATTTAATGTAGAAATTTTGCTCCGCTTATTTCTGCTTTACCTGTCTTCCCTCCTGGGTTGGTCTCTCCTTTACCTCGTCTGCTTGAGAATTTTGGTTTAATACTGCTATCTCCATTTCCCTCACTAAAGACAACTAGACCACAATGCTATTTAGGAAGGTTGTAGTGAGCTGTGGTAGCTCACAGTAGTTCTCTCATTCTGTGGTGGAGCTGGGGAGAAGGAACATGTGAATTACTGGTTTTTCCCAGATGTGTCCTGTTAGCTGACACCACTGGAGGTGGGCAGAACTTTGAATAGTGCAGAAGCACAATGAGCAGACTATGTATGAGCAATAACTGCTTGCCCAGTAGCTGGGCTCCCAGGGTTTCATCAGCTGGATCCTGCAGACCAGTACCGTGAAAGCCATGGCAGGGTGGAGGAGCCTGGCTAGTGCTGGTGTAAGAGGCTGTAGCACTGGGAAAGCATGAGGAGCTGAGCACACTATCTCAGTGGCAACAATGATGCCTGTCCTATTGGAAAGTCTTCATTTTCTATAATTGGCAAATTCTTGACATAATTGTCTTTCTTGCTCTTTTTGTGGCCTGAGAAGTGGAGCAGTGCTAGACATGGTCTGTGGGAGTTAGAGTGGCTGGCTGCTTCAGTAGGTGATTAGACTTTGTGGTGGGCAGCTGCTGCTGGCTTTTCCTTGAGGTACTGTAAAAAAAAAATGTCAGAGGCCTGATTTAACCCATCCTTTATATGGTATGGGGCAGCAAAAAACCAGCGTAACAGATGTGACATCTCCTCTGGCTATACAGTAAGTTGTAGACAGCAGTGGCAGAGCAGGAGAGAAGTGTAGAGTGGTTTCCTTGGAGCACAGTGCCCAGAGGAGAGGGTAAAGAGCAAAGGATCTGCTGCCTTTAGTGCTGGGAGAACATCAGTAGGTGGCAGGTGGGTTTTTTTCTTCTCTAAGCTCTGTAGGGAGCAGTAGATCCTCTGTGTGTTCCTTCTGGCCATCCAGGAGCTGGAAGAGGTGAGCTGCCATGGTGCAGAGACAGCAGGGCAGCTGGGTGTGCAAGCCTGGTGCTGCAGCTCCCCTGGAAAGATCTGGTTCATGAGCGAAAAACTGAATGAGTCCAGACTAAAATGGAGGGCAAAATCCAAGGGTTGAAATAGGCCACTGGCTTTGGGTGCCCAGGCAATGGAAGCATGGCCAGCCTCAGAGGCTGCTTTGTGTTGGGGTCACTTTGTCTGTCTCTGAGGGACCAGGGTGGCCATTCACAGCTCTGGGGCATTTGAAGGCAGGACAAATAGATGAGCAGGCTGAGGGAGGACCCTTCCCAGCATGTGCTATATTGACTGGAGCCCCTGATTGGCCTGGGACAAGGCCAAATGCCTTTGGAGACAGCTTCTTGGATCTTTTTGAAGGAGGCCGAGACTCCCTCGTACCTGTAGCCTGACGTATCATACTTCATGTGGCGCCGTATTTCCTGTCCCCATGCTGGGAATGGAGCCCAGCAGTTACCTGGGCAGGGAATGGTGACAGCCCTTGGCAAGGGATTTCTCCCTTGTGGTGTAGGGCTGTCCTGGTGGCAGGCAAAGGAATTTCTCAGGGCTGTGAGGTTGTGGAGGAGAGGCTTCAGGAACAAGTATGCAGCATCAACAAACTTCTGCTAAAGGTACCTTTCTTCCAATTTGATGGGGGGAGATGATTTTTTAAAGTGAATTGCTGTATAAGGTAATGGCCTGCTCCCTGGAGAGAACATCTAATGGAATGAAAGGGTATCTCTGTCTTGTTTTGGGCAGTGAGAGCTTCCTCGAACCGCTGCCCAGAATACTTGTGAGACACCCTATAATTCAATTAGAAGTACCCTCTAGGGAGCATATAATTATATCATATCTATGAAACATAATGACAGCCCCCTCATATCACATGGTGAGCAACTGTCTGCTGCTGCCCAGAACCTTTCACCGGTAAGGAACTAATCTGCTTAGCACAGAACTCGGTGGTGTACAGTACTTACCCAAATGCTTCTGAAGGGAATCCCTGCCAGCAGAATAAACCTGTTAGCAGCATGTGAGCATCACTGCACCCGCATTCCTCTTCCCAACCTTCAGACCGCTCCAGCCAGGGCTGCTCACCTCCACCCTTGCCTTCTTCTCTAAAGCTTCTTGGGAATTTTAAAGATTGGGAAGTTTTCTTTACACCTTTAAACTTGTCTTTTTGCCCCTTATTGTGTAGTAATAGCCAGTGATACAGAGTGTGCTGAAGAGATTGAGCTGCACAATAGGCAGTGTTCTACCTTTCCGCTGATAGTTTGTAAGATTTTAGTACAAGTTGGGATGTTCTGGGAAGAGAAGTAATTGTACTGCCAGTTGAAATGCAGACCCCCTGGTGTGAACCACAGCATTGCAGCATCTGAAGCGGTTTTAGACTAGAAGTGAGCAACACTAACCACCTTGCATGGGATACTGTAATTCCAGTTAACTCTCACAAGAGGCATCATCAGCTTCAATCAATCTGCAGAAAACTGGAGAGGGAGGGCGAGGGGGGGTGTTGGTGTGACTTTCGAGTACCTAAAGAAATCATGTGGAGGAATTTCCTGACCCACAGTAGAAGTCAACTAGGAAACAGCATTGTCTGCCTTGTGATTAAAGGATACCCCTAGTCCATAGAGGACTGATGATGCTCTGCCAAGATTGGGCTGCCCCCAGTCCTCCTGTATTTCAGCAGCCTCAGATGGTTCTCACAGAAAGTTCATCCACTCATGTGAGCAAACTCATCTACCTGTCACAGGATTGTGGGTACTGTTAAGTTGCTGTCTGTCAGCCTCAAAGTGTCTTTTTGCCCTCATATCCCAGAGCTCTGAGTGAGCTGGACACCTCTGGAATACGAGACAACGAGCTTTGAGAGATGATGGAGACAGTGGATGAGCGAGGTTTTCTCCCATTAGGAAGCAGGAGAACATCATGCTGACCTTGACGACAATGGAACTGAGTCCCACTGTGTGTCCATGACTGGCATTTTGGGGGTGAATCACCAAAGGTGGAGCCACATTTTGTTTAGATGGCGCTAGGGTGCAGTGTCTTTTTTAGGAAGGAATTCTTCACAGAAATGGTGATTGGATAGTGGAGAGGGCAGGGAGGTGCTGGTGTAGTCACCATCCCTGGAGGTGTTTGAGGGAAGGCCAGTGGAGCTCAGTGCTCTAGTCTGGGTGACAAGGTGATGTTTGGTCACAGGTTGGACTCGATGATCTCAGAGGTCTTTTCCAGCCTAATTGATTCTGTGATCTGTGTGATTCTCTCCTTGGGGACAGTTCCATGGGGAATCACTGGCCTTCAGGGCCCTGGTGGGGGTGTGTCCAGGGCTCACAGGAGCTCTGCTGTGAATTGCTAAGTAATCTGGAGAAAGGCAGATAGAGAGCTTCGTGGTTGGAATGAGAAAAATAAATGGATGAGAGTTCCTTGCTAAGAACCGTGGGACCTTGGTCTTCTCTAATGTGGAGCTGGGTTTTTTTCTGCAAGGCCATTACTTCAACCAGGGCTCCTCAGTCTATGGGAATGTCTTGGAGATAAATTCATCTCCTATTTTCTGCTCCACTCACTGGTATGAGAAGGAAATTTCAGTCTCGCTGAGGCAAGACAAGGGAAGGAGGAGCTGATCTCTGCTCTTTCTGCTGTCTCTACTTCCCCACCCCAGAAAAAAATGTAGCACTTTGCAGCCTACCTGCTTCCACTACCTATTGCCAGTAAATGCTTCAGCACACTGGGACAACACCTGTTCTTTTTCAGGCAGTACTGCTGTTGAGCGTCACTTGGAGTGAAGAGAAAACCAGCATTCTTCCCCATGTTTATCTTCTTTCTTCTTGGCATATAGGTATCTGTAATGATGATGCCCAACCCCAAACATTGCAGCAAAGCAAGAGTTTTGGCATGAAAGAAAACATGGAATCATTGTATAAATCCTAGTGGCACTTGAGCACCATATCCTTGTCCGGAACAGGAGACTTAGACAGACACTTGGGGCAGGCTCTCGCTGGCTGCATTTGACTTGTGTTTTCACCACAGCTCTGGAGTAACTCTTACTGCTCGCGTGCATTTGTTGTGGTGCAGCAGCTTGGCTTTCTGTTCCTAGGGAAACCCCTTTTACCAGCTGGCTCATGCTTCACTTGGCCTTAGGAGCAGTTACATGCTTTTTCTGTAACAAGGAGGTGGGACAGTAGCACGGTCAAGATTATCTGACCTCCTGTAGGCAGAGCATTGAGAGGCCCTGAGGAATATTGAGGTAATATTATTTGGTTATCCTGGGCAGTTTCTCATAGCAATTAAAGATACTTTGTGTTTTTATTTCTCCTTTTGTATGGAGGGAATCCCAAATTACTCAACAAACTGAGCAGCAGAATCATTTTATCCACTGAGAGAAAAGTGAGTGCCCATAGGCACGCTGTGTTTGGCAGTTTGGTGGTCCTGTGAGGTGCCATAGGGGAGGGGGTTATCAGGACTAGGAGATGCCTGTGCTGGGCAGGTTTGGGGGCTGGCAAGGTCAGCAGGTAGTGTGGCTGTCACACGAGGAGGGATGTGCTGCTCTTGGGGAGCGTGCAGCGAGCCAGGTGTAAGCGCCTGGGTGCTGAGCATCCTTCAGTGCTGGATGAGTGATCAGAGAGTTTTTGTGGTGCTCACTTGGAAACAGAGGCCCTGGAGAGCAGAGTGGTTGATGTGGCTGGGATGCAGGGACTAGAAACCAGACAGTTTCTTCATCAGGAACACAGATCTGCTGCAGAAATCATGGGCTTCCTTCCTACATAGGCACTAGGTGCTGGGGACAAAGCCTCCCTGGAGTGGCCTCTCCAGGGTCACCTCTGAGATGCTTATGTTGCCTTGCCCAGATGGGGCACATTGATCCTCTTTGGGAACTGTGATAGGTTGGTGGGCTTTATGTCATGCTGTGGCACTGCTGACCCTGGCTCCCACAGCCCTCTCCAAGGAGCCCACTTGGATCTGAATGTCAGCTATTGCTGCAAGGCTCCTGCAGGGCTGTAGTGTCTCACCAGAGCCCTGCCATTTAAAGCATCAACCTCTTGCTAACCCCTTAGCAGCTGTGGAACTGTTGATCTGTTTCTGCCTTTTTGCAGCATCTGGGCACACCATTCCCTCCTCTCACATGCACAGCACGGTTTTTGTGCACAGAAGGTGATGCCACTGTTTCCTCTGCTCATGCTGTCTGTACTTACCCAGTAAGGACTTGTTGCCAGACTCTGGTGAGCACCTCTGAGAACTGTGGAGACTGAAGTCCCATCCGTAAAGGTGGCAGGGTCTCACAGCCTGTTTGTTAGCTGATGTCAGGGTGTGTGACATGGGTATGTGCCCATCTCAACTTGTGCTACAAGCCCTTATTCACTCTGTCCTTTCACCAGAGACTGTTTGGGTACTTAAGCAACTTTAAATTGCTTTTAGCCTTGACTAAACTGAGAACCTACAAGGAAAAGCGTTTTTTACAGGGAAGAACAACCAGCTGGGAGTAGATATATGCTAGATTGTACTCTTTCTAGCTGCAGAAGGTGACTGGGAACAGTCAGCGTGAGTTTACTATAGCACATCATGCCTGACTAACCTGATGCCTTTCTATGGTGAGATGCCTGAGATGGTGGCCATGGAGAGAGCAGTGGGTGGCATTTATCTTGGCTTTTGGTTTTTGATGTATTCTCCTACAGCATCATTATAGCCAGACTGGGAAGACACAGCCTTGATAGGTGATACAAGATGGATTAACAGAATGTCTGGTCTATCAGACTGAAAAGGTAGTGGTCAGTGCTGTGAGGTTTAATGGGTAGAGACTTCCTAATTACAGCCTTGAGAAGCCAGTGCTTCACCTGAACATCTGAACAGTTCAGCATCTTAATCCGTGCCAGGGGTGATGGGGTAACATGCAGCCCTGTCCTGGTGAGCCCAGGCGCACCATGATCCAAGGGAAAGGTTGGTATGCTGGAATGTGGGTTAATGGCCAAAGGGACCTTGGTGTACAGCAGAAAGGGACCAATGGTCCTTGGGAAGTTGGGAGAGAGAAATGCAGGTCGTGTGCCTGGGATGGGGTCAGCTGTTAGCATGGTGCAGGCTGGGGGCGGGCTGGCTGGCTGGGAGTGGCTCTGCAGGGAAGGAGCTGTGCTGCAGGGAGAAACTGCTTGGTTCATGCAGTTTAAAGCAAATCAAGATTGAAGCAGTGCATTGATTTATCAGCAACATATAATTAACCAGCAATCAGTGAACTATATAAGAAGGATCAATATCAGCAACACAAGGAAGAAACCACAGTGCCGGACACCTATGCAATGCTAATGTTCAACTACAAATTTCCAAGAGTCCTTCTGTAACTGACTCCCAGAAGTTAGGCTCACACTCAGTTATGTGCCTCCATGGTATTCCTGTCTCAATGGCAATTGGTGCCTAGGGTGAGTTCCGTGAGACCCTGATGGTCCCTGTGGACATCAGTCAGCAGCATAGCATGTCTTAAATATTAGCCAGAGTTGTCGCTGCACCCGACTTGGGATTTTGCAGGCAGTGGCAGAGGTTTATTCCCTGTAAAAGATGGAATCAGCTCTGGCCCTCATTGGGATGTCAAGGGAGGGTCTCCCTGGGCTGCCCACCTTCTCCTCTGGTCTGGGGAATGTTCAGGCAAAGCTGGTGAGCTTGAATTTCCCACCCAATGTCCATTTTGTGATTTTTCTCCCATCTGAAGTAGGTGAGTGCTCTTAGATGCTGACCAGCTGGGGTGCTGATTACTAGACATGTAGCAGAGCTCCTGGGACATGTAGCACAGCTCAGCAGTAGAGCTTATATCTCAGTCTGGCAACTGTCCTTCTTGCTGAACCTCTGGGCAGTGTTAAAGAATGTCCCTTTGCATGATATGTGTATTATGTACTCATGCAGGTGTACACAGACATTGGTGGCTGCTGGAAATAGCTGAGGACGTGCAGAAGCATCCTTTCCTGATGATCTGTTGCTTTGACCTTCAGATCTAAATATCGAGTGTCCATCACACACTGGAATTGTGGGGCAGAAATAAGTTCCTGTGGTCTAGGCTGTGTGTGAAACTGGCTGGAGACCAGTAGTGGTGACCCCAGAGCAAGCTTCTCTTCCAGACACTGGTGTTGTAGCAGATTTGGCAGAAAGGGATAAAAAGCAGAAGAAGCTTTCCAGAAATAATTGTCAAAAAAAGGGCTAAAGACAAGGAGGAAAGAAGCATCATGTTCTTGGTATCTCAGATAATATGTATTTAATGTGAAGTACACAACAGCCAGCCTGGCTGTCTTTGAACCCTGATGTCTGGTTGAATTTTTTTTTTTTAACATTCAGTTTTAAATAGAGTAGTCCTCTGAGGGCCTGAGCTCAAGCATCTCAAATGTAGTAGAAAGACTCCTACAGTTAGAGCAGGTGGAGGAAGTTGCATTAACCATCTCTTTGCTGGTATTTGCTGTTTTGTTGGCAAGTTGCTTCCATGTCATTTGGACTTGATCCGTTGGAAGAGCACAAACTATGCAGTCACGACAGCTTATTTAAAGCTTCCCTTCTCAGGCAGTCCAGGTGTCCCTAGATGGCTGTGTGCCATGAGGACATGTCACTAAATAGGCATGAAATTGGGCTATTTACATGAGGTTTTAACCAAGGTCTGCCAGGACTGGCGTGCAAGTAGGAATTGAAATATTTAAATCCTCTATGGAGTGGACGGACTTTATTTTCCTAGCTGAAAGGGTATGGAAATTGCACAGGCCCAGAAAAGCAGTCTGTGAAATGTTCTTTGAGAATCTCAGTTTTTAGAAGTGTTTCTTCGTGAAAAATGGACTACAAGGGCAGTTTATACTCTTTTGGCTACATAGCATTTTTGTTCCTTGTGGTGACTTCGAAACACAATAGGAAGCCATGAGAAGATGCAGTAATTCCTACTATTTGGGCCCTTTTGTGCAATTGTTCCTGCTCTCTCTGGATTTCAGTTAGAGTAGGAATTTGGCTTTTCCATTGGCTTTCTTGACCTGGATGTAGATTGGGAAATTTTCTCTCAAGCAGCTGTGGCTACATACTACAGTTATTGAGAGGGTTAAATCTCAGTGATTTGGGTTGAAAATGTGACATAAGAGATTTGATCTAGAATCCCATTTTGCTGGTGCACTGATAACAGGATCTTATCAGCCTGCCACTCTTATTTGATTACTAACACTTGCTACTGCAGCAGCTGAGAGGGAGAAGTGGGAAGTGGCTATTGATTGGCAATCAATAGGGACTGAGGTGCTTTCATCAGCCTCAGGGAAGGTGGCACACACACCTGCTAATTGCAGCCTGCAAATCCCAGAGGGGATGCTCTGGCATGCCATAGCAGCGTGTTGTACTATCAGACCAGGGCTTTAAGGGATCGGTCTTGAAATTAGTACTTTTTGGCACTGTCCCTTGTGTAAGCTGTGCCATCCAGTGACAGAGCCACCCACGCTCCAGCCTAAGGTTAGGAGTATTGACTGAATTCATCAAACGTGCCCTGAGATGATGCAGAACAACTGGATATTGTACAGTGGGGCTGACTGTGATTATCGCTTGAATACTGATTCTTCATTAAACAATAGGGGTTTGTGCAGTTGGGAATAGGACCAAGCCTTCATTTTTCTTGATAGAAGCCAGATGGAGTTTCATAAGCTTTGTCCTGTCTCTTTTTCTCTGTGTATCCTTCCATAGGCATCTTTTATCTCCTCTCCTTCTCTAACCCTCTGTTTCTCAATCCACATGTGTTTTACCTCCAAGTGCACTCCTGCTTCATATGCTTTAAATGTCCTTGGATAAAGGAGTCCGGATTGGCAAGTAATGCAAATATGAGAAAAGGTGAGGAATTTCCTCCATAATGGTGGTGTCACCTCCAGTAAGGAGCTTTAAGGTTTTAGAACGGGCAGTCTCTCGCACAGCCCTATGTGTTCAACACGCTGTGGTGGATGCGGACTGGGCCACAGGTGGTCCCTAGTTCCTGGTGACTGGGAGCCAGAATACAGTAGGAAGACCATCTCATTCCCTTTTGCTCATTCCTGAATTAGACTTGATGCTGGACAGGGCCAAGGTACCTTGTGCCCTTGCTAGTTATCCATGCAGACCATGGAGTGCTGCACCCTGACGCTGGACCACTGCAAACAGGGACATTGCTGGGCCTAGATAAATGGTTTTTAATGTTCTGTACATGCAAGCAGGATGGACATTTGATGGCACTTTTGGCATGAGGCAGGGAACATAACTTTGTTCTGTGTGAAATGCAGACTTTGGACGCAGCTTATTTCTGATATAGAGGTTCATGAACACTATGTGTTGTTGTAGCCACTCCAGCTTTGCTTCTCCTTAGCTTGCATCTCCACTGTTAGCATGACTTTTGTTCCGTGGTGAACTGCATGGCACTGAGCGTGGCTATGCTGTGCCCCAGTGACCCACACTGGGCAGGCTGCCTGAGGTGGGAGCTGGGGCAGGAGGCTTGCTAAGGAAATCTGCAGGTGTGCACCTCTGTCCAACGGCCTCCTGAGTGCAGTTGTCTAGGGCGAGGGTGCAGCATGTCCAATGAAAGGTGTTTTTGTGTGAAAGCCTTCCGTGGGGTGGAGAGGAATACCTTTTGTCTCGCACATTCTCCATTTAAACTCAAGGGAGGTGGTTTTAAAAGAATCTAGTTAAGAGAGTGTCCCATTTGCATTATTAAGTCCTAGAAGTCAATAATGCCAAGCAGAACATTAATACTGCCCCCAGTGTGTGTCATTATAAAATGGTATTTAATGACACAATTACAAACTGTTTATCTGATAATGAAATATACTCTGTCTCTACATGCAGAGCTTCATATGTGAAACATCTTGTTGGATTTTTGCAATCCACTGTACTCTCACTAGATTAATTATCCTGATTCTGCCATGTGCAACTGAATTGACCTGTGCCTAATTCTCTCTTAATTTTTACTGAGCCACTGGTGTACGTCAGAAGATGCTTCCTTCACATTAAGAGAGTTATACCAGTGTAAACCGGGCAAAATAAAATAAGGAATTTGTCCCTGATATAGGGGTTGTCAGCCCTTCTCAATTTTTGCTGCCTTCAAAATATTCTAGGGGGATATTTGAGCCCCTTTAGAGACATCTGACTTTGTCTTATAGAGTACAGCAATCTTGTTTTTTCCAGTAACCTTTAGTGAATCACTCAGGAGCAGTCTGCAGTCTGCCATCAAAATGGCAGGCTGAAAGCCACTGCTCGAAGCCTTTTAGGCAAAAATTCCCTTCCAAGTCAATGGCTGTGTATTATGCCATTCAGTGTCCATTAGCACTTCGCTGTGGAGGGTGAAACAGTTAACTTCGGAGCTATTTTAGCTGCAAAACTTTGGTGGCCTAAATAAGCCTGCAGCGGTTCTCTCATTATGTGCTGTTATATTTAATTTCTAGTATGTTGTGTAAGAGTAGTGTACTAAGCTCTTTTCTCATTAGGGACTCTGGGAGGTTTGTTCTGTAGTACATAGAGATGTGCTGTACTGAGCAATATTGCACTGACTGATAGGTTATGGCTTCATGGGATTTAAATAATGAGACGTGGCTGCGTTGTTGATGTCTGCACTGTGCGTGAAGAGTAAGAATTACTTTTGGGAAAGCATCTCTGTCATGCCATGGGACAAAAAAATAGTTCTGCCATCACAGTGTTCTCCTTGGTATTGCCCCTTAATTTGGTTGATGTAGTATGTGTGTCAGCACACTGCCGAGCTAAGGCCGCAGGCTCAAGCTTCACTTTCCGGGGCAAAGCCAAATCATGCTTTTAAGTGGGGATCTTTTTTTTTCAAATGGTTGACTACAGACATCTTTCTCTCGATTTACTGTTGCAATCAAGAAACAAGCACTTATCCTGGCACTACAAAATAATAAAATAACATTCAAATGATAGTGATAGGCTGGCATTTAGAAATGTTCTGTGCTGACCAGAGCTGGTGGGGTGGAGTGTGACTGCAGTGGTTAATAGCTATTTAAACACCCTCTAGCTGTATTGGTACCAACTGTATATTTGGAGTGGTTGAGCACAGGCTATGGTGATGCTGCTCTTCAGGAAGCATGCAGTGGCTCTGTAGAGATGGTGATATGACCAGAAACTGTGGAAAATTTTTAAAAGGAATGAAACTGCAGTGTGATGGTTCTGGTGTCTAGGTGGGTGGCTATACCAGGAGCACAGTTAGACTAGAGTCTCTCAAAACCAGGCTGAACTAGTTCTAGTTTTTATTGACTGAGCCTTTGTATGGAGACATCAGTTAAAGTCTGTTAACTCCTTGTGTGGGTGGGCTCATTCCCGGGACTTTACTCTAGTTTAATTGCCTTTACAGGAAGATTAACCTAAACTGAACTGAGGTCATGTTACTTCAGAGCAGGAGCATCAACACAGGGCTTTCTCATGCCTTAACTTCCCATTCCTAATTAATTCAGCTTAATTTTCCAGAGCATCCCCAGGCAGATGAGGCCTTCCCAGTGTTGCTAGATTATATTTTTCTTACATGATGTTGGAAGTATGTGTATCTCCCCATGCTAAACATAGAAGATTGGGATAGAAGACAGGCTGTGGTAGGTCTTGAGTTCTCAAAGAAACCAGCAAAGACCACTTGGAACTTCTGTCTAGGACTGTGCCATCATACTGGGGCACCCAGTAGCACCCCGAAGCTCTGGCAAGAGTGCAGCTCCACGGCTGTGCTGGCTATGGAGCACCCAGTACAGGCACAGCTTGGATTTTGGATTTCAGCCTGACCCAGGTCTGTTGCACTGCTCTCCCAACACCCACCCAACAACCACCCCTTGCTGCCAAAAAGAGAAATTACACCTTTATTATGGCTTCATTTGCCATAACTGAGTAGACTAGGATTAGATTAGACACATTTTCTGTTGGGATTTTTTCCCAGTGGTGATGCAGTTGAGCATCTTTTCCCATTCTGGCCATGTTTAATAGCCTTATATGATGCAGTTCTACGGGAAGTAGTTGAGGAAGCATCTCTGCTCACTTACTAGTAGTCCTTGCAGCAAAGTGGTAAAAGGGTGTATGATGGGCATCTAGTCCAGCTCAAGACCAGTGTTCCCAGTTTAACTTAAAGACTGCAGCAGTGGTTTGACTGGCCACACTTGGTGAGCTGGGAGCACTTGCAGGGCAGCTAAGGCAGCTGCAAGGAGGAAAGTCTGTTTCAGTCTGTTGCTAAAACATCGGTGGCTACTTTAGGTCTGTCTGGCTGATTCCCTTTTTCAACAATTGCTTTGTAACATGTAAGATGGAGGAAGCTGTGTTCTCCTGGACTGCCTCTGATTTGCTGTGCAGCTGTGGGGAAGCTGCATTACTGCTCCGTGCCTCAGTTTACCCACATGGAAAATGGGGGTAACGTAGCAGCCATTACCTTTTCTGATGCTGCAATATCATGGAAAGTCTCTTGCCCTGGGTCTTGACCCTGGTCACTGCTTCCTGCACTGCTCTGTTCCAGGGAAGCCTAGGACTGAGCATCTCTGCCCTAAGAGGGGATGTGTAAGAAGGGTCAGAGTGATTTTGAGGAAGACTGGAACTGACTCAGAAGAGCTATGAGTAGGGATAAAGCTAAAGGCATCTGTCCTGCACTGGGTGCCAGGATGGCAGGACACTGGCTTCAGCAGAGTTCTGTGTAGGATCAAGTCCTTACATATGCGTGGACTGCAGTCAGGGGAATGCAGAACTAAATTCATGTCAGACAGGGCATCTTCAGTGTCATGGCCCCCACTGGACTGAGTGTCTCTTCCTTCTGAGGACCTAATGTGTTCTTCAAGTACATTAATTGCACTGCACATTAGCTCACAATTTAGCATCTTTCAGTGATAATGGAGAAAAGTATCACTTGGCATTGGGCTGAATGGTGGCAGGGTGGCAACTTGAAGCCTTGGGAAAAAACCCCGAAAGTTTTGGTATGAATTCCCTCATGGTAGAGAGGTGTCCTGCTCAAGCCTGCTGGAGAAGGAATGGTCTCTGAGATCTGTTTCTTCCCCATGAGATGCTGGGAAAGTGGTGGGGAATGGTACACTAGCTCCTTCAGGCTTGGTGGCTGGCACTTGTGCTGTGGTGGTGGGCTTTTCCCACTGGAGATGGGCTCCATGCCTGTGGCAGGGTGGTTGGCACAGTGTTGACTGCATGCTGTGGTGTGCTTCCTGAGCTGTGCTGCACACAGGGACGCAGGGGACATGATGGATACCAGACTTACAAAAATAGTATCTGTTCCCCTCTTTTACCAACTTTTCAGCTTTAAAGTTTTCCAAGGCCTGGTATTCTCTGTGGGAATTACTTCTGTTTATGCAGGCAGCATGGTTAAACTATTCTCGGTCCTCCACAAAGAGGATAGCTGTGGAAAAACAGACTGGGATGCCTTCTGGTTTGTCTGTCAGCACCAGGCTTTCCTCTGTAATTACAAGGTCTTTATTACCAAGGAAAACAGACAAGGTCATGTCTGACTCTCAGATCCTAGGCTAGGTTTGCAGAAGTGACAGCTAAAAGTAAATAAATAAAAATCTTTTGACTTGATTCATTCAATCTTGTTTCAAATGGGAACTATTTTAGAGGGAAACCCAAACATGCAAACAAATACCAGCAACAGCAGCAACAACAAAAAAATTGGAGTTCCTCTAACACTGACCATGCTCTGGGGAGCTTAATGTGTCTCCCTCTAATACTCTAGTATTTGAAGCATCTAATTAGCAAAGCCATGCAGTTACGAAGGAGAACACCAGTCATCTCTGAGCCTGACACCTGTGACTTGCTGGTAGTGTTTGCAAGGTCACCCATTTCCTGTCTTTCCCACCCTGAAACCTGTCATAGCAGGGAGCATCTACCATCCATTTCCCCCAGCCAGAGAGTGACAGGAAAGGTGCACTGGGAAGATGAGAAGCATGACTGGCGGCAGCATACCTGTGCTGAATTATTGCCTATCGTGTGGGGAGCAGAGATTTGCTTTTGGAATGTGGGACTCTAAATCATCCATCTCTTTCTTTTAAAGGTGAACTGAAGAGCTTTTCATGGAGGAAAGAACTAGGCAACTATTTAAGAGCATAGAAAGCTTTGAGCACTTATTGAAAATGAGGACTGAAAATCACCTTCTCCTTTATTTACTCTCTGCTTTTTGATTGTTGCTTTTTTGTCAACAGTACCAAATAAGTCAGTGTTGGAAGGAGTTTCAGTATTACTGTGATGGACTTTCCAAGGTACTGCCTGTTCCCTCCTGTTCTCCTGAAATGCAGTGGTCCTGGAGTGAAGTTGCTGTTGTATCTTGAGATCTTTGAGATGGGGTAGGGTGGTTGATCCGCACAATCTCGGTGTGTATCCTTAGATACATTTCATCTAGAGTCCTTCAGTGTGTACAGGTCGGTTACATGTTTCTGTGTTGTCAGAAAATGCAGGTTTGAATGCATATCTGCATCTGAGACAGGATTTGGGGTGCAGAATAGCTTTTAACCAAGACTCGTGTGTCACCTTACTGCGTATAAATCTGGGCTTGAGTTAAAAGTGGTTAACCTCAGGGAACACCTGTTTCTGTGAATGTGGAAATCTCAAACAGAAAAAGGATTCTTAAATTATCCCAGTCCCAGTGTGATGCCCCACTGTGGAGCCACCTGCCCTGGGTCAGGAGGCAACAGGGACCCTGCTGCAGACAGGGAAGGAGTCTGCCTTACAGCCTCCATAGGAGCAGCAACTTTGCTCTTCAGCGGCACCTTCTAGCATTCCTTACAGATATTGCACTCTGTTTTGCAGATGAATCTAAGGCAGAAAGGCAGTTTTGTGAAGTTAAACCATGAAGTTCTGTAGAGGGGAAGAACAGGACTAAAGTCTCTAGGGCCACAAGGGCTCTTCTCTGCTGTGCTACTTTACCTTCTTCTTCCTCCCGAAGGAATACGTTTTCTCCTTCCTTCTTCTCAGTCTTAAAGGGTTTCTCTCCCTTCTCCTTAGATGCAAAAGCATGGCCCTTAATGTGACATTACACCACGCACGGCATGGTGGTGTAATGTCTGTCCCGGGAGGAGGTTGGTGGGTGCCAGACTGGCCATGAGGAGCCAGTCTGGGTGCTGAGGGTGATGGAGATGTGTGGGGAGTGTTTCTCAGGGAATTTCAGACTGCCAGTGTGTAGGTCCCTGTGTGGGAGCATGTGGACCTGAAGGGGCTGTGTGAAGGCTGAGTTGCAAGCCCTGCACGTTGCCTACCACAAGCCAGGGAGACCTGATCTCGTGCTCTGTGTATCTGGGGGCCTTAGTAAGGACCCCTGGGAGATGGGAAGGGGGAACTACAGTTTGTAGGAGCAGAGGTGAGCAAAAGGCTCTTGCAGAGGAGTCTTCATCCAGAGATCTGCCTGCAGCAGCGCAAGGCATGTGGTGAAACCATTCAGACCCTCCGAGCCACCCTGCACCAGGAGAGTGGGCAGTGCCGTGCCATGGGTGAAGTGCCATGGTAGGAGTGTGTGAAGTTTTGGGACCAGAGTAATGGTTATCGGCATGGCCTGAGCCTGAGATACAGTGGTGGGAGTAGGAGGATGGGAGTGCTCTCGTGTGGCTGCTTCTTGGCTCCCTTGCTTGAGCATCTCGCTTCCCATCTTGTTTCTCTTCCACTCAGGGGCTTGAAAAGCCCAGAGCCCACTGTTCCCTTCTGTTTGAATTATCTCTTCTAGCCTTCTGCTGGGGTATCACATGAGCGTGGGCTGACATTTCCCGTTCCAGTGGATGAATTGCTTACTGCCATTTGGTGTGGTCTCTCCCAGAGATCAGCATCCCCCCAAGAGCCTGCTTGGGCTTTAATGAAGCACTGCCTGCCTTGGAGACTCCCCCACAGCTTTCCGTCTCTTTTGTTTTTATTGCTGTAATAAATCTTCCCAGATTTCTCTAGCTGGAAGGGTGGGAGAGTTGAAGAGGGGAGGTTTCCTGCCTAGTGCATTGCAAGCTTTTATTGACTGCCAGAAGTGGCAATAAATCTGATGTGGGAGGTGAACTGGCATCGATGAGATGAGCCTTGAGTCCCCGATGGGGATCCAGCCCAGTCCCCATGGGATCACTGCTGCTCCAAAGTCCCCACCAGCAGACAGAGCTCAGCTTCAAGATGGAGCTGGGCTTACAGCCATGGTGCAGCTGAGCGAGACAGGTCATCCACTTCTCCAGGGCTCGGGCCAGTGTGTCTTTGCAGATCTTCAGCAATCTGGGAGTGATACAAATCTGACAAAAAAACCCCTACCCTGAAGTGTCCTGACTAGCACTGATGGAATGCTTGGCCGCCTGGCATCCAGGAGGTTAGCAGCTAGCTGTGTCATTTTAGCCAATTCTTCCTCCTAAAACCTACAGCTCCAAAGCCCAAATATCTTTGTTTTTAGGATTACTGACTTTTTTCCTGTTAAAAATTTTTCTGTGTGTTTCTCAAAAGCAGTGTCAAGGACTGGCACTGGTAAAATTTGTGTTGCCTGGAGGAGGTGGCTGCCAGCACTGCTGAGGGGGTCTTCCAAATTTCCCCAGTGAGATTCCTACCCTTGGGCACCAGCACTTCCTGCAACGTGGAGAGGGGACTGTTTCAGCTGGAACGAAGGCAGCAACATCAGTGGTTGTGTGTCCTGGAAAGGTGCAGGCTGTCACTCTGAGAGCATGGCAGGATCCAGGCTGGGCAGCTGGAGGGATGGAGAGAGAGAATGTTGAGTTATGTGTAGGTCTGCACTTTGCCTCTCCTCCTGCACCACGCCTGGAGCAAAGGCCATGGATATGTTTTCAGAAAGCATTAATGCAGTCAAACCTCGGGGTCATCACATGGATGTGAGCTCTGAGCGTAGGTGTCAAGAGTCCATCCCAGCAGGCTGCAGAGAGAAAACTGTATTCTGTAGTACACAGGTATTTAATTCCCACCAAAACACTGTAACTAGTACTTTAAATACTTATGAATAGCTTTTTTCAGAAAAAACTATTAAGCTAAATCTAGCGAGGTTCTCTATGCAGATCTTCCTACTTTGTCAGGTTTATACGTGAGGCTGCAGTGTAACACTTGCACTTCTTAGCTTAGCATATGCATACATAATTACATACTCCTCTGATTTTATTTCAGAGATGCTTTCTCAGACTTGATAAGGACAGAATGGGGGATGTGTGTCACCCGGATTCCTCTAGGCTGGGAAGAATGACAGTGTCTCATCTCTCATTTTTTCCATGGCCCATTAGAACTGTGCCAACCAGGTGAAGTCCAGGGATCCCTACAGCTAGCAGTATTCTGCTGTTTGGGTAGGGCTAGAGTGCTGTCCTTGGTTGCTGGTAAATCACAAAACCTCTAGTCTGCAGTCCAGGTCAGACAAGTAATAGAGGCCTGCCTGTAAGAGATCCTTTGCTTGGATTTCTCAGTGCATGTCATTTCCCACCCACCCCACCCCCGTTAAGTCCAGCAAGTTAGATGAGAATCTCCATATCTCTGCTTCTGTGATCTCTTTGCTGCTCTCTTTTAAAGGCAGAAGAATCACAGCTTAGTGTGATGACAGAAGTGGTTGTGGCCCCTCTAGCAATGACAGTCACTTCTTCCTCTGATGTCATTCAAATGAGCATTAGAGGCAAAATGTAACTCTAGCAAAGGGACTGTTAAGCTAGAAAGCCCAGCTTTTATATGTCATGGCATGAAAGGTATTGATGTGGCTGGTAGCTCATCTTCTGGCTTTAATGTCCTTTAATTACCACCCTAAGGAACTCTTCAGAACGTGGCTCTGCACCCATTAGGAAGCATCCTTGCAGTCTGGCATCTTCATTCTCGGACAGGAAAGATGCATACAGAGGTCTGTGTCCTCTCCCTATGCTGCTCTCATTTCTTCTCCCCTACAGATAAATGCTGGACTACGAAGCCTGTACACAGGCTCTACACCTAGAAGGGATGTTCCTGTCTTTCTTGTGAAATTTGGATACTTCTTATAGCAATTCAGCTAGAAGCAAGACTATCTTTTCAAATTAGATTTCAGCACACTGACTGAATTTCTAGCCAGAATCTGGCAGTTTGTTGGCAAGAGAACATAGGAAGAAATAGGGGGGAAGTTTAAAAAACGTCAGATCCTTAATGATGTTTCTAAAATTGGTGATGCTACAAAATGGACATGGATCTTAACTCTGTAAAACCAATTCTCACATCCTTAATTCATAGCCTGTCTCACCCGAACAGTGGGGCCAAATGCCTCGGCAGGGCAGGTGATTGACAGCGTCTCTACCACCGTGCATGCAGTGTAGTGCTCAGGCATTCTGAGGTCAAACTGGGTAAGCAAAGAGCTTTCTCATCTCCCAGCTAGCCAGCTCTCAAAGTAGCCTTGTTGCTCATCCTTTGTTGGCTCTGGTATTTATAGAAAACGCCACTACTCTGCTCTTGTAGTTTGCCATCAACTGTCACCATTAATGCCTGCTTTAACTTGGAAGAGGTTTCTTGCTTCCCTGCTGCCAGCCTCCTTCCCAGAAATGGCAGTCAATGCAGTCCCTGTCTTGCAGAGGGAGTGGACAGGCAAGGAGACAGCTCTTGGTGAAATCCCTCTGGAGAAGCAGCTCAGTTTGTGGAGTGTTACAAGGATGGCCAACAGTTTACAAAATTCAAGGGATGATCCCCCTGAAGAGAGGAGTATCCCTCTTTTGCTGTCCCAGTTAAGCACAATGACTGCTGGTTGTTCTGCTGAGATGCATGGGCATAAAACAGCCATCTAAAAAACGGTGCAACATCATCTCAGCTTAGGGCAGAGCCACTTGCACCTTTGTATTTTCTGACAGATATTTTCCCAGTCTGTTCTTGAAAATCTTTGGTGCAGAGGCATGTACAATACCCTCTAGAAATTCACTATCCTAACGCATCAGAAAGAGATTTCTGATTTTTGAGCTAAGTTGGCCTCCAAATCCAGCCTCGTATTGTTTATTCTCTCCATCAGGGACATGGAAAATACATGTTCCCCAGATCCTTTATTTCTTTAGTTCTTCCTGAATCAGTATTTTACATCTTTGAATGCTGTGCCTGAAAGTTGCACTTCCTCTCTCACGTTTTTGTCCTCTGTACAGTAATCCCAGTTCCCTTAACCTAGGCATCACAAGTAAACCAGCTCTACTTACCATCCAATTGTTCTCCTTGTTTTTCCATGGACTTGGTCCACGTCTCTCTGGAGGTACTGCACCCTGGACTGGACCTGTACTCCAGCTGAGGCCTTTTAAGTTCTAGGCAGCATGAAGAAGAGATGGATTTAGTCCCAGGATAGCTGATCCATGTCTATCTCTTCCGCCTTCTGTAGCTCCTGCCAGCTTCTGCTGGTAGATCATTCTTTTCAACCCTTATTTTTGTCTCCTTTCCTAGGCAATTAAAAGTGGGTCTCATCTGTCTCTGTAAGTAGCATTGTGGTCAGCAAAACTTGCCTTGTTTGATGAGGCTGAAGGCATACCTGCTGTGGCTTCTCTTCCTGCTCTCATCCCTTCCTCTCAGCTTTGTGCCACTGTAATTCCTCCTCTTCCCCTTTCAATGCCCTCCAGGATATCTGTTTTCCTGCCTCTGCTGGGTTGCACTGGCTGCCGAGCACAAACTGTTGAGCCTAGGGGCTATTTACTTCACACCTTGCCTATGAGAAGGTGGCTGTTTATCATACTTTATAATCCATGGTCTATTATGAAGCTGCCAGAGTTCCATCTGTCCTTATAAACCTCAATCTAGCCTTAACTGGTGGGGTGGGGTGAGAAGAAGAAAGGGCCTTGACACTGTGTGAGCTCTGCTTAGAAGTAATGAAAACATTCCTGTGTTATCAACACTGTTTTCAGCACAAATCCAAAATATAGCTCCATACTAGCTACTGTGAAGAAAATAAACTCTATCTCTGCAAAAACCAGCAACTTCCTATTGCATCTTAGGTGTCTCTGTGAGCCCTCTGGGTGTGGGAGAAAGGATTTCCCTAGTGCCTGTCCAGATCTCTAAATTTATTGAAGAACTGTGAAGTCTGTAACATTCTAAAAATATCCTTTTTCATACCTAGATAATATTTGAAATATACCACCAGTCTGGGCCAGACATCTTGATCCTGTTTTTGGAAGGTCATTTGGCTAATTAAGAAGCCTCTGGTGTGTCTGAGGGGTCACAGTATTCCTACTGAGCCTTAGTTTGAAGATGAAGCAAGGAGAGAGGTATGCTCTTCTCTGGGCAGAGGGCAAGTGGGAGATTATTAGACAGGATGTGCCCTCCATTGCTGTCACATGTCCTGTGATGGGAGACACTGTGGTGCCCTGTGTGTTTGCAGAGCTGTTGGTGTCTGCCCACATGGGGGAATGCTGGTACATCACTCAGCCCCACTCACAAGGGTTGACAGAGTCCATCCCTTCCTAGTGCCTCCCCTTGCTGTGGGATCTTGTCCGTTCATAAAAGAGAGGCTCATGCCTGAGCCCACAGCTCATGGAATCGAAGGAGTTTGTTCCCATGCCAGCAGCACTCCATAGAGGTGAGTGTCTGTGAGGCCAGGCCAGCATCACCTATCCTCTTTTTCTGTGTCTTGCCTCTCTTGTAACACAGGCCTGGGCAAGTGTGATACTCCCTTCAGTGAACAGCATGAGGCAAATCCCTAAACTCTCCTGAGCCTCGTCCCTCATTATTGCCTCCAACTACTTTTCCTTTCACTCCGTCTCACCCTTGCTTGTCCGTGTCCATGTCCTTGAAGGTTTTGGAGAAGACAGGGCTTAGAGAAAGCAGCTGAATTCCCACCTCTGATTTAGCTGAGCTACTGACACAGCTCGGACTTAGCTGTGTAGGTCTTGAGAGAACTCACATAGGGATGCCATCCCTTAGCCACATCCTCCATCCCCAAAAAGCTGTGTGCAGGCAGAATACCTGGAGCAGCAGATATGACTGATCTGTTCCAAAAATCCTCTCAGCTGCCAAGAGCTGCCGAAATCTTACAAGGAAAGGAGCAAGAGTTTCTTGTTTTCTCCTGTAGTCACCTGAGTGAGGTGGTGGCACTGGGTATTTCTTGGAGGAGCCAAATCTGAATTCAATATAGTACTACACCAGTAAGCAGTCAGTGGAAGAGCCGCTGAGGTAATTGGAAAGAGACTGAAGAGAGCGTTGGGGCCTTGGGGAGAGGAGTTAGGGAGAAGATACTTCTCCCAAACTAAATGTCTTAGATTGGTCTATGGATCTGTTGGGGGACTGGAGGAAGCCCAAGGAAAAAGACTAGTGAAAAAGGATGGGAAGGAGGGAATACGTGGATATGGTCCATCAGACAATGCCATCAGGGTAGCAAAGCCGTGACAGATGGGGCTGCAGCAGGAAGAGACAGCGCGAGCTCCGCTGCAACCTCGTATTTGGTAAGAGCTTTTCCTCCAGTGCACAAGGCTTTTTGCTCCCATTTGTGAACAATGTTTCTATGAATTAGACATTTCTCTGAATAAGAATAGCATCACCAGTTGTACAGATTAGGATGAAAGGAGTCCTCAAGCTTTCAGACAGGAACTGAATGCCTGCCAGGGCCAGGAGAAAGCAAAGACTGTTTAGAGACCTCTGATACAGGTTGGTGTGCCGCAGGCACTATGCCCAAACCAGCTGGAGTTGGGCACTGCCAGGATGTTGAGGTGGATCAAACAGGTCACCTGCTTGATGTGGCAGACGTCTGCTATTCTGTTGTTGGAGGTGGGGTAAGGACAGGGTCTGTCTAGCACTCTCTGGGAAGTAAGGAATTCCAGCTGGCTTTTGCTCTTGGAAAAGCAGGCACAGCTGTTGGTGAAAACTGCAGATGAAGAGGTAGAGGGATTGCCTGGGATGCCTTCACTTTCTGCCTTTTTGAAGATCTCAGGAGGCGCTTCTAGGAGACTGCCTCAGCAGCAAATATCAGGCACAGAACTCACAGTTGTTTCCACCCCTCTGAGACAGGGAACTGCACAAAACTTCACTGTGGCTGTATATACAAGATTGCTTCCATGATTATCTTCTAAAAGGTAACTCTTGTATTTTGGTCCAATGTTTGCTTTACACAGCCTTTCTAGCATTAGTTATTTTTAACTGCATATCTTTGATACACTCAGCATGTCAGAAGCTTGCTCTTTTTTCTGGGATGTCACAGTTGTTTATTGTATGTGAGATGAACCCCACGTTGGCCATCAGCTATTAATCTGCCTTCCTAGGGAGGCTGTGTAGGAACCAGCCACTTCAAGATTAAAGGCCCCCAGATCTGCTAGCGAGTCTCTGAATTACCCAGGCCCTGGAAACTGTCCTGAAAACACTCCTGTCTCAGTTCTCACGGTGGGTTCTTACGTGGTCCGTGCCTGAAGTTCAAAGGAGACAAAGTTGTATGGATCATGTCATAACGTCATGATGGCCCCAGTCAGACCAGGAACTGCAGGTAGGAGGAGAGATGATGTAATGGATCTGTGACTATTTGGTCCCCAAATTGCAAATGGTGGGGAATGATCCCAGCATTTCTCCCTTTCATTCCCTCAACAAGTCCTGCATGAACTGTGTATTTCTGCATTTTGGGTAGATCCACTTTCAGCTGTTTTGTGCAAAAGAGGAATGCCAATGTCACTCACCTTAGTGCCTCCTAGCCAGGAGCAAGCTCTGTGTGAGCTTGAGCCCACAGGGTCCCCTTTTTTCCCTCAGGTAGTCAGGATTGGGTCACAAAAATTTCGTGTCACCATTCAGATACATACATTGACCTGAGCCTGCTGCTCCAAACCTGAGTGCTTCCTCACCTCCTGGAAGGGCGTTAACCACGATACAAATATAATGCATGATACTTTAGCTATCACCACTATGGAAAATGTGATGGAAAAGGAATTTTAGTCCTTGGTAGGAAGCTATACATCTAGACATGGTCTTTTTAACTTTAATTTTCTAGGAGGCTTGAAATCAAACCTTTCATTCCTCTTCATTCCACCATATCTCCACTGGCCCCTTGAGCTCCTTCCTCTTACCACGGACATGGCTTTTGTCGTGTAGGGTGTTTTTTGTTCTGAGACATCTCCTGTGCTTGCTTTCCTCAATGGACACTGATGTGACATGCAGAGCTGAGCTGTCAGAGCTCGGGGGTGTTTTTTTCTCCACCCTGTGATGAGCTGTGACACTCCAGCATCCCAGCTCCACAGGCCACTTCTCTATGCTTTTGTTCATGTTTCACTGTGAATGCAGCAAGCATCTGAGGGCAAAATGCAGTGGCTAGAGGTGTGCCCAGTTCAGGGGGCATTTTTGAAATACATTATTTTTCAGTTTTACTTGAAGAATCCATAATGTAGCATTGAAGGTTATTCCTGCTCTCTTTCTTCACGATTCTTCTCCTCCTGGATTTTTCCCTGTTTCTCTAGATTGTCCCGGCCATTATTTTCTTCCCTCTGCTCCCTCTTCTGTCTGGCTCAGGGGACAGTTTTGTGGGTGGATCATGGGCTCTTTGGGGCAAATTTACATCTCTTGGTGATGCAAATGAGGAAACACATTATTGGAGTTGGGAGTAGTGAGCAGCATAAATGAAATCATCCCTGCAGGTTTATTTCTATGAAGTAAAATAAGGCTGAATATGAGAAAGAAAGAAGTGTGAGTGCAGCTTCTTTGTTGGATCTTGTTTAACAGCCATTGCAATGAAGGAAATTTCACTTGTGCCCCATCCTAGGGCCAGCTGGTAGGCTGGGCAGTGTGAAGGCAGGATCTGGGTCTCCAGCCAGGCTGTGGAGCAGGGAAAGTCAGGAGCCTGGGAGCAGCTACCTGGGTGCTGCTGAGAAGGAGCAGGCCAGGGAGCTCCCCAGGGATGAGAGGGGACAGCCTGGTGCAGGGAGGGCATCCAGCCCCTTTGCTAGCCGATACACAGGCACTGACCTTTGGATGGGAGTGAATCCTGCAGGCTGATCCTATAAAGATTTTCAGCAAAAGTCCCCCTGAGGCCTTTGCCCTCCAATGTATTAAGGCTGAGTTCTGTTTCATCTCATATTGCTCTTTGCAATAGCCTCTCTTCCTTTAACCCTTTGGTAGCCTGGTGCTGTTTAACGCTGGTGACTTGACATGTTGGAGACACGTGGTGCTCCAGCGTAGTGTGCCAGTCTGGTGCCTGGAGATGTAGGATCCATCTGTCCCAGGCAGGGGGTCTTCAGTCGACACCGGCAAAGGTCCTTTCTGGGAAGAGGCCAAGCATGCCCTGTATCTATAGGATGCTAACAGGACTGGGGTGGAGAGGATGTGAGCTTGTCTTTGGGACACCCTCTGAGGGCACCTAATATGCAGGGGAGGTTTGACTTTAAAAATCCTGCTGAGCAGTTATACTAAACGTATGTTTGCATGGCTTCAGCCAGTCATCAGTTTTGCCTGGGACTATTTGTCACTTTGCCAGACAATCCCCAGAGTATTTTTTTAGAATAGCAGGTGTGCACTGGCACTATTTCCTCTTGCTGCACTGGCATGAGCATTGCAGGGGGCAGTGTTTCCAGTGGGGAAACACTGGGGTCTCACAGGGGAGGTTATGAAAGAGGTAAGATTTCTGGCTAGAAACATCCATCCAGCTCGTTGCTCCCCAGTGATCCCAGCTGTGCATCAAGGCCAGAGAAGCAGTGAGCTGCAGACAGCATCACAAGTTGCTCTCCCCTTGAGTTGCAGCTTCTAAATTTCAATTTCTTTTGGCTGTGGGCAAGGTCAGAAAGTGTGAGTGGTGCCCTGGTCAGTGGGAGCTGTGGGAAGAAGCAGCCCTGTACAGGGAGCAGGGCAGTGCAGGGGGAGACTTTCCTTTTGTCGCATAGCTTGGGCAGAACAGGAGAGAGAGGAGAGGGAAGCCAGGGTGTGCAGACAGATGGGAAAGCAGGATTCACACTGGAACATCCCCAGCAGGCTGCTGGAAAGGGCAGGCAGGAAAAAGGGCCTTTCCTTGCTCCAAAATCTGTAATTTTTACCTGTAATCCAACTATGTTCCCCACTCAGAATTCCCAGGCAAGGACTCGTTTGAAGAAACCATGCATATCAGGCAGGTTCCTGATGGGGTAGTATTGAACAAGATCAAATACTGGCAAGTGTCAGTTGTCATCTAGCAGATGCCCTGGCAGGGAAGCCAACTGGAAATCCTCAGAGAGGTTATCCTGGTCTCCTCACAAACACGGAAGCATGGAATAGAATGACTTACTTTAAATATTAATGCTAATTTAACATTAATTTTGACTTTGTTACTGGTGGGAGGTACTAGTGTGACACTCCTGACAACCCAAAATCTTCTTAGTGTTACAAAACTGAGATTGGAAGGACAGAACATGGCTTTGCTGTGCTCTTCTGCAAACTCATGGAAAATCTGCTGTTCAGTTGACTATTCATCCACTTTGGTGATTCTTTGAATAGCACAGAAAAGCTTTTGAAGAAAACCCTACTCACCACTTTCTTCTAGTGGTGGCTTTTTAATTTTTTTCCAGTTTAGGAAAAAAAGCTGTAATCATTCCAGAGGTAATAGTTTAATTTGTTGATACAGCATCTCAGAGGGTTTTCTGGAGGTTTATGTTTCCAGAGCAGGTAAAACCACTTGTTGGCAGGCAGGCTTTCCATAAATAGCAGTTTGCACAGTAGAACAGATCACAGGAGATACAAACGGATACTAGGATGCCTAAAGATCTTCTGAGACCTGAACACTGAGTCTTGTACTGCTGTAATTATGTTGAAAATATTGCTGAATTTGGAAAAGTAATCTGTAAATTAGATTTGTTGCTGCAGACCCACTGCCAGTGATGGGACTTGTGCTGTGTCTGCAGAAGTTAGGGCTAACTTTAGCATTCCTTTCAGTGCACCTTGGGCTGAGCTTGGACTCTGATAACTTTGAGACTTTTTGGTGGATGTTGTTGATAAAGCAGAATTGCAGTACTGTGGCCAGATCTTGCGAAGGGCCAGGCCTTTTCCTCTGCACCTGTACACACAGTGCAGGACTCATTACTGGTTTTGCTCTACACTGCAGAGCTGGTTGACCAAACTCAGCACAGGTTCTCCCAGCAGCAGAGCAGAGATCTGCTCAGGTCGAGGCATGCTGTTAAAAGAAATCATTACCCTTTGTGGCTCTATTAGGCAAATCTCATGAGATGTAGAAACACCTCTCTCCCCAACCCGTTGCCTCTACATCCTCACTGTGCTAGAAATTCATCCAGGTATGTATTATGTGAAAGTATTATACAGCCTTGGCTTTAGAACAGCACCTCTCTCTGTCTTGTAGCAGTTGAGAGTTTCTTCAAAGCAGTTAGCAGCAAGCAGAACTGATACAGCCATACCAGCATCTGTGACTGGGCAGTTCCTGCATCTCTCCTGGATGCAGTAATATCTGTTTGCCACTGTGGATATATTGTGTGATCCTTTTTGTCCCAATTCCATGAATTTTGCAGATTTGCTGATAAAGATAGTTGAAATACAACCAAACTCTTACTTGTTGGGATATTTCCTGAGCAGCACTGAAATATCAGGGTATAATCTTTATGTCCTGGCTATGTGGGGAAAACAAATTTTGAGATACAGCCCTTGGCTCCCCTGAGCCTTGTGTGAATGTGTATATGCATGTATTTAGGGATCTTTTTTCCGTGTGCTGTTTATCTCACAGGTTTACTTCAACTGATAAGATTTTACAGCCCTGCTGTTTACAGCATGCATTGTAGACAAAAAGGTGATGATACAGCCCATGGGGATCAGACTCTACTCTTGGTCTTGTGAGGTGTGAGGGCAGAACTGAGCACGACCCTATCCACAGAGCACTGAGGCTGAGCTGCCTTTCAAAGTAAGATGCTTCAGATTGTTCTAGTGAAGGTAATGAAAAGTCAAAGAAAAATAGAAGGTGACTCCAGGGGTTTCTTTTCCATGCTCAACCAAACCAGGCCTTTGGCTTTTAAGCTTGGGGCTGTATAACCTCTTCTCCCTCCACCCAGCTATCATGCTTTTGGGATGGCTGCTGATGACCCTGTTTCGCTTTGGCAGGGATGAATCATGCCTGTGCATATGTCAAGCTGCAAGAAACAGCAAAGGAGGGAATGAAGGAAGAGAGGAAAGGTCTCTCTGCTGTAGGGCACTTCCCCACTTGGATTGTCCTGGTCCCTTTCTGCTGGCATCCTATCTGGATGCACCTTTCTCCTGATAAAATGAAGCTTAAAAAAAAGAAAGCGCTGGTGCAGGTCTCCTTCGTTTGGGCTCAGTCTCTGGGGTAGAAGTAGCAAGGTGCAGTGCCTTTTCAAGGGAAGCCATGTGCCTGCCACTGTTCGTGAGCTACAAGGGTTAAGGAGATTAGCTGTTTCAGTGGATTAGCACGGGGCTGTGAGATCTGTTCGTCTCTGTGTGGCTAGCTGTCTTGCAAGTGGATGTGTTGAGCATCTAAAAATAATTCAATTATTTGCGCAAAATATCTGTCAGGCTTGTTTCCCTCAGGCAGGCGCTCGCTTCCAGAGCAGTGCTCTTGCAGAGCAAGGTCCCACCCGAAGAGAGATGGGAGCAGATCCCTGCCGTGGCTGTGGAGTGTCAAGCTGCTCATTCCCCTCTCCTCCTCCTGCTCCTCTCCACAAACCAAAGAGACTCTGCCCCTGATGCTGTGTCAAGTGGTGGCCCTCCCCCCTTTCCCTTTGCTCCTCAGCCACCCCCTTGCTGTGTGTTCCTCAATGCTGATGGCTGGGCAGGGTCACTGCCAGCAGCCCCCAGGTGTGGTGCTGCCCTTGCTCTGGTGTGACCATGGGGAGCACGTGTGGGAGCTCTTGTGGGGACAGGGCAGGCAGGCTGGGGGGACAAGGGTCTCCCTTCGTCTCCTCTGGCTGCTGGGGATGTTTCTCAGTAGGAATAACTCTGTGCCAAGACTCTCAGTATTAGTCTTCTCCAATGTGAGTGCAAAAAATCAGTGGCCTTGGGTGGTGTGAAATGAACTTTGGAAGGGTTCTGAAGCCTTGGCTGCAGATTCTCCACCTGTTTCACTATATGAAAAATAATAACATTTTTATAGATTCCTGAGGCATCTCTCTTAGGCAGAACAGAACATTTCAGCTTTCTATGCTGGTGTTACTCCCACCCACGTGTGGTTGCTTGAGCTTAGAGGTCCCTGTGGTGGTATCTGATCAAGGTTAGAGCTGTGGGGTAGCACACAGGGTGGGGAGCAGCAGCTAGGGAATGAGGTCGGAAGGCAGCAGCATCTAGGATTCTGTCCTAATTTTTCCACTGAGCTCCTGAGTGCACTGGCAAGTCTCTTAGTTCACTATGTCTCATTTTTGCTGTTTGTAAATGGGAACACGTTTCACCTCACAGAGCTGCTGTGAAGCATAATTAAGATTTGCAAAGTGCTTTGGTGCTGTATAAATGCCAGTCACTTTAATTAATAAAATGAAATGGCTGCGCACTCTTGGCTTCTTTGTTTACCTAGGTGTGAGCAAGTAGCAGTTAGTGCAATGATGTGCAATATAGCTGATATTCCACACAGTTCTGTTTTAGAAATGTCCTGTTTTCCTGAAGGCACCTTGGCATGCCTTACTGACCTGTTAGACTCGCCCACTCTCAGACTGGACATCACCTTTGGAAATCAGGGATGAGTAACATCAAGCCTAAGTTGCAGAGACTCCCTCACCACTGCAGGTGGTCATCTGGCAGGGCATGTGGGAGAATGCAGCAGAAAGCACGTGTGTCTGTGTGTGCTTTAGTGTCCTGCTTTCTGGTGCCCAGAAGGCAGAACAAGCTGCCTGCATGTGCCTGGAGCCAGAGGGCTCAGTGGTACGTAGTGTCAGTGGTAAACAGCAGCTGCACAGGTTGAGCACAGCCTGGTGATGGAAAAGCTGGGATGTGCAGGAGGACAGGTCTGTGGTGATGAGACAGGGATGGCGAGTGGGTCAGGGTCTGAACTGCATTGGCAGGGTACGTGCAGCCAGGCACAGCCATGATAGACTCACATCTGCAGCGTAGCTTGGGCAGGGACTGGGGGCAAGAGCTGAAAAGCAGCTCCCCTCTGAAGGAGAGGATGCAGGTCCCAGGTGAAGCTCTGGAGGAGAGATGGTTTGGGGAGTCTGCTGAGGCTGCTTCTGGTTTGCTCCTTCACAGCAGGTCTCATCGGCTGGAGCTTGGGGAAGTGGGAAGTGGGGCAGCTCACTCCAGGTCCTGTGCTGTGGGAGATGCAGAGAGAACCAAAGCAGCCCACAGAAATGTCTTTTTTTTCCTTTCCTTAGTTTTCCCTGACCATGTTCAAGGAAGGATTTTGCCAGCTGTGTCATCAGCGTCTTTATAGAAAAGGCTTATTTTACATTCATGAGAGCCAAAAATGTCCATGAGGAAGAAGCTAACAAGAAGCTTGTTAAGAGGTCTTTTTCTCAGACTTCCAGGTGCCAAATGCTCCAAAGAGTGCTCTCAGGTCTCTCCCTCAGTGCCTGGCCCAGATCTCCAGCAGTTGCTTTGTCCAGTGCCACAGAAGCACTGGTTGCTTCATTCTGCAGTGGCCCAGTATTGTCACATGGTGGTCCAGTAAGAGTAACCCAGAGACCAACAGCCCTACATTTCTGGCTGCTCTAGATACAGACCTGAGCATCCTTGCTCTGAAATCAGGAATCAAAATGTGAGATCTGTAATGTCTTTGAGACTCCAGTAGGTTTGACTCTGCACCTGGAAGATGCATTGTGGTGATCACTATGAGATCTCTACTCTTTTGGTAACAAAGGGTAGGTTGTTCAAAGAAAAGTCTGAAATACATGACTGTAGGAGAGAAGAAGAACCTGCATGAATGCTGTCTGTTCCTGGGCAGGCATCCCAGATTAAAGTTGGTGGAAAGAGCCCTCTGAGAGACTTTTATTGGAGTTAATAGCCTGATTTTGCCCAAATTCTTGTCTGCTGCAGATTCTGAGGCTTCCTCTTCTCTTTCTTGTTTGTTTGTGGAAATTGAATGGTGTTCCCCTTGTGAGGCTGTCGTGGTTAAACCCTAGCCAGCAACTAAGCATCACCCAGCTGTTCTTTTTCTCTCCCCTCAGTGAGATTGGGGAGAGAATCAGAAGGGTAAAAGTGAGAAAACTGATGGGTTGAGATAAAGACAGTTTAATAGGAAAAGCAAAAGCCGTGGATGCAAACAAAAACAGAACAAAGAATTAATTCACCACTTCCCATGGGCAGGCAGGTGTTTGGCCATCCCCAGGAGAGCAGGGCTCCATCACACACAGTGGTCACTTGGGAGGACAAACACCATCACTCTGAATGTACCCCCTTCCTTCCTTCTTCCCCCAGCTTTACATGCTGAGCATGGTGCCATATCCTGTGGGATATGCCTGTGGCCAGTTGGGCTCAGCTCCCCCACCTGTGTCCCCTCACAAGCTCTTGTGCCCCTCCCCAACCCACTGGCAGGCGGAGTGATACAAGACACAGAAAAGGCCTGTTTTCAGCACAAATCCAAAACAGCCCCATTCTAGCTACTTTGAAGAAAGTGAACTCTGTCCCCAAACCAGCGAAGAAGTACAGTTCCTTTTCTGTCGCTCAGACCTGTCCCTCTCCTCCACAGTAAGAAGGGTGGAGCGGCAGCGAAGCCCCATCTGTATGGTGGTACCATGCTGTTGTCTTTCAGCCCTTCCATCTGAGTGTAATTGCAGCATGGATGGGTCTACGCTGTAAAGACCTCGGGCTCCTTAAGTGTTCTCTCATGCTGTTGATTCTGTTCCTAAGATATTAGGCCAAGTGGATGGTTTTCTGAATATGCAGGTTTCCTGATACCCTGTCCAAGGCCAGGTCTATGGAGACCACTTGGTTTGATGGATCCATGGTCCTTCTGCCTCCTCCTCCTCCCTCTTTCCCCTTCACCCTCGCCTCCTGGGTAGCAAAAAGGAGGAAAGAAGATGCTCTGCCTAATGTTCACTTCCCCACCCTAGGGCGGTTGCCATCCTTCACCCATCAGTAGGTGATGCTGCTGCCAAAGGCACTGCAGTCTGGCACAGCAGCACGTCCTCTCCTGGAGGAAACAGTGTGGGCAGGCAGGAGATCCCATGTCTCCCGGTGAGGATGATGTTTAAGCATGTAGGTATCAGTGTTGGTACACTCTGTTAGCGTGCATTGCTGTGTGTATCTCCACACCTATCATTTGTACTGTAGAGAAGCACTACCTCTTATCTGGAAGTCTGCACCACAGGGACGAGTAGGCGTATGTGTAGATGACTGCTTTTTATAAGCTGCCAAAGGTTTGTACGTGCAACCTGCTGAGGTACTTGTAGTTGAAAACCAAGTGCACCTCTCTCTCTTTTGTCCACCCTCACCCTCTGTGTCAGAGTTTTCTGGGTGATGTCTTAACAGTCACCTCTGTGATGGACTAAAACTAACCTTTGGCTTCTGGTTATTGCAGCGTGGTTCAGGCTTCTAAGCAGAAATCCATATCATCTTTCTGCCCTTGCAGAATATGAGTAACTCAGAGCACAGGCAGCAGTGAAGGATCAGGGTGCTTACGGGCTCTCATATTGCTTCTTACTCATGTCTGTGTGACCCCGCTGTTATGTCACAGCTTAATATGTTGTCCAGAATGTAATGGGTTAGCTTAGTAGCAAGTACTGGAGAGAGTCACAAGATCAAATTAAACTCCATGCCACTGACAGATTTGATTTCAGGAGTGAATTTACAGCAGGGGATGGATATGTAGAGTCAAATTCTAAGACCAAAATGAATTTCAAAAATATAATTGTGATCTTTAAAGAGTGATGGGAATATTTTAATATTTTCATGTTTTACGTAGCCGTTTCCAGTAATAGCGATCATAGAATTGTAGAATGATTTGAGTTGGAAGGGTCCTTAAGTATCATTCCTGATGCTCAAAGCCCCATCTGATGTGGCCTTGAATGCTTCCAGGGATGGGACATCCACTACTTCTCTCAGCAAGCTGTTCCAGGGTCTTGCCACCATCACAACAGAATTTCTTCCTAACGTCTAATCTAAATCTCTCCTCTTTTGGTTTAAAACCATTCCCCATTGTGCTATTGGTATCTGCCTGTGTAAAAAGTCACTCTCCCTCTTTTTTCAAAGCCTCATCTAAGTACTGCAAGGCAGCAATAAGGTCTCCCTAGAGCCTTCTCTTCTCCAGACTGAACAACCCCAGCTCTCTCAGCCTGTCTTAATATGCTGTTGTTTAAATTTAAAAAGGTGATCAACAGTCAGATCTAGCAAAGATAGCCCTTAAACAGGTTATTGCTTTTTGCAAATCTGAATGCTAATGCTAGATTAACCTTGCAGCTTGAACACCAAGGAACAAATCGTGTTGTTTCTTTAAAAATATATGTAAGCTAAGGATCTACTTGATGTCTCTACCATGGTTTGCACCAGATTTTAACCCCATTTTAATTAAACCACTACAATTTCTTATGTGGTCAAAGTCAGTAAGAATGAGTACAAACTACTTGGAAGTAGTAAGTGGAATTCTGTGGTGAATATTTCCTTAAATCAATATTACAAGGCTGTCAGCACTTTCTATGCAAGATACAAAAGAGTGTGCTTTCCTGGTGATATCTCTGCTGGGGAGAAGGCGAGTGGCCAGTAAAGGACACTGTCTGGGTGCCAGCCCAGAGATGGGGTGAAACCAGAGAAGTTCAGTGGGAGGAGTTAACTCTTTTTAGAGACATCCAGACCTCACAGGGGACATCCTGAGAGGTAGGCAAAAAGCCACACCACCTTTGTCATTGGTGGTTCAGAGTTCAGCCCCCCCTTATCTCAGAAATATCCTCATCAGAGGACCAGTGATGCACAGTGACTGAGCTGTGATTGGAAATGCAGTGGGGCCTCATTATTGCAGGATGGGCTGGTACCATACAGAGCGAACACAGAAGCCTTGGGTTTGGTCCTTACTGGTTAGTGCTGCTCAGTCTGAAAAGAGCCACTGACTATGGCTGAAGTCAGAGCAGCATAAAGGTGAGGGATGTGCTCTTGGCTGCAGAACAAAGACAGTGAGCCCCAAAGGTGATCTCAAAAGATCTGATTAAAAGCATGGGCAGAATTGGAGTGTTTAAATGAGTTCAGGTCTCTTCACAGAAGCTGAAGCTAGAACTTCAAGAGGCCTGGCACTGCCAGGATGATGCTGAACACGATCCACACACTGTGAAAACAGCATTAGTCTACTTAGCCTTTTCCCTGTCCAGGCATGGAAATGCAAAGAGCAGTGAAAAGTTAAAAGCTAAAGAAATTCCTTTGAAATCTCAGGAGTGGGCTTCAGTTCAGATGCTAGCAACAAAAGTTCAGAGAGTATTTTTTCCCTAGCTATAATAACATTTTACTCACAGGAGCATTGGCTGAGAAACTCGAAACACGCCATTCATTCACTGACTGTTTTGACTTCTCGGAAATACTGCATGACCATCCCATCCTTCCATCAGCTGGAATGCCCTGCAGGCCCTGCGAACAGGAGGAAGGTGGCTTCTCTCTCTGGAAAGTGGAGCCCACAGCAAGGCTCCTGCAGGCTGCTTGTGGTTGGGACCACGTCTCTGCATATACCCTGGCCCAGACAGAGCATTTTGATGGCTGTGTTGACTGCATTAGAGGACATGCCTTCTTTTAAGGCATTTTTTTGGTCACAAACTGGGGTGTCCCGTCGTAGTTGCAAAGCTGTGAGCAAGCCATGGGAACGGGAACATTTCCATGATGGGGGAGATGCGGGGCTGCTGACTCACTGTGCATGCCAGCGGCACTGCTCTGCCATCCCCAGCATGGAGGGGGAGGGAGATGGAGGCACTGCAGATTGGTTGAGAGATAAGGTCACCTACTGCCTCGGGTCACCAAAGCAAAGTAGCTGGGATTTTCACGATGTTGTTTGCCCACACCGAGAGGAAAGAAAATTCTTTACGTGTTTCCCATGGATAGATTCCCTTTGTAGCAGCCCTAACTTCATTCAGATGTCTGATCTAAAACTACTTTTATCATGAAGGAGATTGAAGAATTGATTAGTGTTGAGCTGGCCTGTTTTGGTGTGCCAGGTGAGATTAGCCCACTGCTGGTTGTGTTTAGCACATGAGGTGTTTCACACAGCATTTGCAACGTTGTCAGGTTTGTTAGGCGTAGGTGTCTTCTCCTCCAGCAAGAGGTATATCCCACTCTAATCCCATGCTCAGGATCACTAATCTGTTATAGTGATGTTTGTGGTTAAATTCAATGTAGGCTCGAGCTGTACCTGCCAAAGTGCTATCTGGTTTGCTCTGCCAGGTGCAGCCCATGCCAGGCAGTGGAGTCACTTCCCACTGGAGCAAGGCAGTTCCCAGACATTGCCCCCTCCCTCCCTAAATGTGGGGCACCCTCCTGGGGCCAATGGGACCACACAGCAGCAAGTACCCTGAAAAAAGAAAACCACTAAACTCCATAAAGGCAAAACTCTGTGCTGTATCCAGAGCCTTCTGCACCCAGAGCCTGCGGGGAGGAAGGGAGTGTTAATAAAGCACACGTGACAAGCGTTAGTCACGTTGCTTAACGAAGGACTGGAAGGCACTCACAGACCCTGAATAGATGAAGACTGCTATGTGGATTTTCTGGCCCTGAAGTTAAAGAAACATTAGAGACTTTGTCTTTACAAGATTTCAGGTCAGCTTTTTTCTATCAGAGATGCGTCTATTCAAGATAACCCTGTAAGGGAGCTCTTCAGAGTGAGCTGAAAATGAAGGGGGTTTGGGAATTCCTGTTCTTTTGCTTCTGAAAATCATCTGCTAGGGTAGCAACTGGACATTTCCTTTAGTTGATCCTCTTGACATTTTTATCTTCCCCATTATCTTCCTCTCGTCTTCCAGACTCTCAGTTCTTGACCCCATTTCTTCCCTGAGGTAAACACAATGCCACGGCTACTTATCCACAAGGGAAACATTAGTGAAAATCATAGGTAGAGTATACACTGAAAGCCTCAGAGCAGTGGGCCCAGCTGACTGGTCAGAGCACTCTGCCCAACATGACACACTGCTTGCTTGCTTTCTTTACAGATCCTTTGATGAATGAGTTGCAGTGCTCCTGAGATGGTTTGTAGTCCTCTGCTTGGCATTTCTGTGGCTCTCTCTACACATTTCAAGTCTGCCATCAAAAGGAGCCTCAGGACAGCCTTGTGCAGAGAGACAGGCTAAAGTTCTCTTTTAGCCCAGCTGGTCAAAAATAGTCTTGGGAAAGTCTGTGAATCTTAGACAGGAGTCTAAGAGAAAGAGAAGGGCAGGTCCCTGTTTAAAAAGTGACAGATACTTTGTTATTGCAACAGCAGCAAGTGGGGCGACCATGTAGGGACACTCTGCAGGCCCCTGGTGCCCCTCAGACCATGGTCTAAGAGCCACTGACTACCATATGGATTTTTAATAAGTTTGCTTCCCTGTTCTTTCAGTCACTGAAACATTTAACATTCTTTTACCACTTTGCATTGGCTGTTTTAGTTCAAGAGATCCCAGGAGTGCAAGGTTTGACTTTTCTCTCAACAATTTTCAGCTTTCATAATGATCGGGGTGAATTTTCCTTTCAGAACAGAGGGATAGGCAGTCATTTCCCTTAATCTGCTTGTGGAAGTCCAGCCAGTGGTTTAATCCGTCTCAGAACAAGGGTCACCAATCCTCTTTCCTCTGTGGACATGTCACTGAATCAGGGGAGCAGAGAGGAAATTGTTCCCTGTGTTAATCCAGTGGGATAGCAAGCATTTTCAGGATGAAAGGAGGTAGGTACCAGTGTGTTAATTAAAACGTGCAGGCCAGTGCAACGGAGCTCGCAGCAGAGACATTATTGCTACCATCAGCTCGAGTCTTACCAGAGCTTGCACAAGTCCCAGGCAGAACATCACAGCATGAGCACACTCTGCCTGTAGCAGTTTTCTCCCAGTACTCCCAGCACATGGTAGCATACTTGGCCATTTTTGGTTCGTTGTGCTCTTTGAAGAATGTTTATTCCATTGGAGGGAGGAATTGCACACTGATCATTTCTCATTCTGTCATCCTGATTATTGAGTTTTCACAGAATCACAGAGTGGCTGAGGCTGGAAGGGACTCCCAGAGGTCATCTGGTCCAGTCCCTCTGCTCAAGCAGGGCCCCCTAGAGCTAGTTATGCAGGAACTTGTCCAGGTGTATTTTGACTGTCTCCACGGATGTAAATCACTCAACCTTCCCAGACACCCTTGTTAAAAAGTGTTTCCTGATGTTCACAAGGAACCTTCTCTGTTTTGGTTTGTGCTCATTGCCTCAGATACACTTACTGGGTGTCACTGACAAGAGCCTGGCTTCATCCTCTTTGCAACTTCACTCTAGGTATTTATATGCATTGATAAGAGCCTTTTCTTCTTCAGGCTGAACAGTCCTGGCTCACTTAGCTTTTCAACATAGGAGAGATGCTCCAGTCCCTTAACGGGGGTGAGAACTAGTGCTGCCTGCTTCAGCCTTGCTTCCCCCTGCTACAGGGGTAACAGAGGCAACCGTGGTGGTGTAGGCAGCAGCTATGTCCTGACATCAAGGAGGTCCTTCATCCAGGGTTGGCAAGAGCTTTGTATACTCTAGTGAGCAGTCTGGAGAAGCTAAAGCCAAAGCTCTCAAGCAGAGGTAACGAGACTACTACAAATGTGAAGAGGAAGCATGACCTGTGTCCATGTAGTGTCGTGAGGGGTGGTTGTGGTGCAGGAAGGATAAAACCTCTATTTTAGGCCTCTGATTCTGGAAACATTTGTGCTGTGGCTGTAGCTTTTAGAAGGAGACCTGAGAGTTTTTAAAAGTTTTAAACAGTTGCAGTAACCTGGAGAGCAATAGTGTCCATTAATTTTTCCCCAGACCTGCAGATAGCTTTAGCCTGTGAGGAGCCCTGCACTGCTGTGGCTATGTTGCTAGCAGCTGGTGATAGCCAACACCAGGAGCTTGACACCACCTATAGCTACAGCAGTGATTGCAGTACAGATGCAGCCCTCAGCATGCAAGCCTGAAAATATTGGCCTGTCTACCCATATGTAAATCTCAGTGCATATATTTATTTCTGTCAAGAACTAAATTAAATAGAAATGGATGGTTTGCCAGGGCTATAAAAACGTCAGGTCTTCAGAAGAGCCCTATCTCTGCAAGAGCATTTGAAATATTGCATATATATTGGAGGGGATTAGAGCCAAATGAGAAGATACCAGATAGAGCAATAAACTCAGCCTTGCAGCCTGTTTTGTCGGGTCTTAGGAGAAAAGAGACCGCAGATCCACCTTGCGTCAAACAAGGTGGGAGAATGGCAGGCTCCCTGTGTGTATGGAGGAGTTGATACGACTTCACTACATTTATGTGAGGTTTTATTCCCTCCCACTGAGCTTAACAGACAGGGTCTCTTCCATGAGTTCATGCTCAGCTTTTTCAGAGAATGGGGTTAAAGCAAGGGGTAGGTTTCTGATATGGGGTAGGAAGTGAGTGTCGCGTGCTAGCGGTCATGTGGGAGCCGGTACAAGCCCTCAGACATGTCTTCTTTAGCGCTTTGAGCTAATGATTTTCCTTTTGACAATATAGATTCATGGTGCCCCTTTTAACTTGAGCAGTTATATTGAAAAACAAAACCCAAAAGGACCAAAGCAAACCCTTACCTGGTCCCTAGCCCCAGGACTGAGCTGGCTGAGATAAGAGAACATGGTGAGAGCCAGATATTTGCATAGACTGAATCCTGTTTCTCACTCAGACTGTAGTGTTTCTGCTGTTGCTGCTTTAGTCTTTGTCTTATACTCCCTACTCTTCCATCACAGAGGTTATTTTTCCTTCCCTTTCGCAAAACTATAGCTGCCTATAAATGTCTTCATTTTGGGTAATAACGTAAGGCTCAGTTTAGGCATCGTCTCTTAGCTACCTTATGCAGAAGATAGGCTTTTATCCAAAACACACACTACACACATCTGTCACCTTTGGTGCTTCTGGCAGGCTGTTCCCCAGAGGTGATCAGGACTCAGATTGAGAGAATCACTTATGCATGAGCTGCAGACCAGAGTTGCTTGTTAAACATGCTTTAACAGGAGCTTCATCTCTAGCTTGTTCTCTAAAATCCAGAGTATGGGAAGGGGAAAAAAAGAAGTGTGATGATTTTATTCTTTCTCTTTCCTCTCCTGTTGCCTGACCCAAATGCAACAACGGCCTACTACAGACTTCCCTTTACAGCCAGCACACCAGATTGTGTACCTATTCTTAAGACAAAACAACAACAAAAAAACCCTTTCTATCTTTGTGTATAGCCTTGTCTTATGAGCTCTTGTAAATCAAGCAAAATACAAGGCAAAGTTTGATTCCTCCTTGCCCACGTTCCTAATGTTTGAAAACCAGTGAAGTAGAATAGATGCTTTTGCAAGTGGTTCAAAACCATAGCACATTCTCCAAGCCTTGGGCCCAGCTCTGAGTGTTCCACACAAGAAGCAAGCTGCCCAGTTCTCAGCTGCTAAGTGTAAAAACATGGCTGTTCAATAAGTTCAGCTCTAACTCAGGTGGTCCTGGCTATACCAGGTTTCTGCCCAGGAGCCAGCCTGACCTGGCTGAGAGGAGTTCATTCCTGGAGCAGCCACAGGGAGCTATGCGTGCTTCTGATTTACAGAGTGATAGCCCTCAGCCACCAAAATCTCTCTGGACAATCCGATTGAAGGCACCTGGTTGAAGGCCCTTCCAGTGTTCAGGTATCCTTTTCCATCCTTAGCTGCCATCTATAGCAACCCTTTTCTAAGGAAGGGTCTTCTCCACAGACAGGAGCCGGTAGCCAGGAGCTCTGTGGTGCCTGCTGGACACTGTGGATGGGAGCCACAGCTCCTACCTTACTTCTTCCATTGGTTCCCGTCTCACTGGCATGCTGCAAGGGTAAATGCATGAAAGCGTGTGAGACATTAGGACATGAGGAGTCCTGTAAGAGACCAGATTGCTAGAAATGACTATGGCCTTCCTATTCAGAGCAAGCCTGTAAGTGCTGACAGCAAGCCTCATAATTGATAACAAGCAGAGGTTTAAGGGTCCCTGGCTAGGTTTTATCATTCTTGACAGATCTGCTGACTTCTTGGTTTGTGAGAGCTGAGGACGCAGCAGGGCTCCCGAAATGGACTAAGGAGCTGAGCTGACCACAGCCTTCATTTGAGTTATGTGCCACATGTCCCTGTCTCAGTGTCATGCTGCTGGACACCCTCCTGCCAGCAGAGAGAAGGTCCATGGAAGCCAAGCTTGTCCTGTTTTGACAGCTTCATCTCCCTTACAGGCAGCTCCCTGCCTGTCTCTGCACCATTGACTAGTCCCATGTTGGTCCTCCTGGGGATCCAGAGAATCTTGCACAAGAACTCCTGGGAGTGGAGCCAGGAAGGGTGGGAAGAGAAGAAAAATGGGGTCAGTGTCCAGGAAGACTGCCCTGCTAAGATCATCCCTAAGGAAAAATCCTGGAAAGGGAGAGAACACAAAAAAGCATGGAGGATATCTGAGGCCAGGTGGCTGAGCTGCCTGGTGAGGTGGAAACCTGCCAGAGTTCTCTGCCTCACAGTGAGATGCGAAAACAACCCATGTGCAACGCCTGTGAGAGTTGCTTTGGGGCCAAAAAAGGTGTTATCTCATTTTGTATACGTAGTAAAGCCAGATTTCCAGTCTGTCCAGGAATGACAGCATGACTGGAGGAAGGAGGGCAGGAGAGGTGGTGCTTTGCGAAGTCCCCTCTGGGGCGTCTTCTCTGCTCCCATCCTCCAGGGCAGGGCCCTGGGCTCTGAAGGGGAGTCTCCGGGACAGAGACGTGGTTCCAGTTCCTGCAGCATGACTGCTCATCTCTCCAAACATACTGTGCTTTTCAGGTGTCCTTGGGCTCTTGCTCTTTTTAAGAGACCAGGAGCACCTTTGTATTTCTTAAAAGCTAGCTGTGAGTCTGAGGTCAGTCTTACAGGAGCTTGTCTCAGGCAGGATCTCTTCCATCCTGGTGAGGACTGAATAGACGTTCAAGAGCCTTCCTAAGGGCTTGGCCTATTAAGTTCCACGTCTTGCCATTTCCTGAGAGTTAGCATGTTTCACCAGGTTGTATGAACTTTTTTAGCAAAGTGGGTGGTTATAGGACAAATCGTCTCTCTGTGTGCTGCCTTCCCTGTGACTGGAGCAGCAAAAATAGTGCAATAATGGTGGAACACATTGTTGCAGCAAATAGTGTAGGTTTCATCTTAGGTTGTCTGCAACCACAGCTGTGGTGGAGAGCTCAAGTGTTTGCAGAAGAAATTGAGGATGCCTTCTTACTGCTTTCTTACTTTTAAGTAAGAAGTTAATTAGCTATTTATGTTGTTGCAAACTGTGATGGCCTAAGGATATAAGTCTCTAAGGAGAGGAAACTTGAGCCCAGCTGATTGGTCTGGGTTCCATGGAAAAGACAATTTAAGGCAGTACAAACCTTTTTATACACACTCAAACAGAAATCACAGTTTTGAGACTGGATACATTTTGGGCACAAATCCCTGGTGTTAAGAAGCTCACAGAGCAATATTAGTTGGGCTAGTAAAGCATATTACCTCCCCTTAAAAACTTTGCTTCTATTTATTTATGCATGTCAAGTGTTCTCCCCCCCATAATATTAAAGTGTTTTGAAATATTAATGCACTCATGCTTATGACATGCTTCAGAGGCAAAGGAGCGCTTGTTCGCATTTTACAAGTGGGGAAGGAAGTGACTTTCTTAGTGTCACAGCGGAGGACACTGTCACAGGCAGAGCAAGGACTGCGTGGTGGCATCCCCGGTACTGTGGTTGCTTTGGTTAGGAAATCTAGGTTGAGCTAAGGAGCTTGAGATGGAAGAGGCCTCTGCTCTCCCTGTGTGCCATTCATAATTTAACTCTGTGTTGTGGGGAATGATAGTGGATCATCCTGTAATTTCAAACGAAAATTTGCCTTCATGTAAGTAAAGGTGTGAGCGTGGCTGACTTCCCCATGGCCCACTTGTGCTGCGCTCTTGCATTGCAGGGACCTTCTTTGATCAAGAAGATGCTGCGCTAGCTCCTCCTTTGCACTGTCATCTGTCAATGCAGAGACAGGAGTATACAACTTTGATGTCTGCTTATTTATTTCAGAACTCAGTGGGGTGATGAGATTGGGTTTTGAACTGCATCGCTGTACAAGGCAAAATGACTGTCCAGGCCTATTTAATGTCAAAAGTTTTTTTTAATAGAGCTCTCAGGGGAAAGGAGAAAAATCTTGATATGTGACCACTGAGGTTCAGACTACGATATCCTGAGAGAGCAGGTTTGTATGGTCTAACCTGTGCATCCATCACCTTTGCAAAGGGGAGATGGCACAGAGACCAGAATGAGCTCCAGCGACCAGCTGTGCTGAATTGGCATGAGCTGTGGTGCCACAGAGGAGGGGAGATCTTGCCAAGCCGTCTGTGTGCAGCTTGGGGGGAGACTGATGGTGAGGTGACAGCCTAGCAGCCTTGTGTCATGACGAGTAGGAAGGAAGAAAGGAGGATACCTGAACAGACAGTATTTTCATTCCAGCTTGATGACCACAGATGGTCAGGACTGGGGCTGCTGCAGTGCTGGAGATGTCTCTGCCTTAGCAAGCGGCTGTGGACGGTTTTCTGCATGGGTCCCTTAAATTTTCCTGGTGCTGTTGACATCTTAATTTGTGGCAATAGTTTTAGTGCTGTGTGTAGTTTAACATGAGCCATGTTTCATCCTGGCAGCAGACCCTTTCCATGGGGCAGAGAGATGATTTTCTATTACAGTTTGTGAAATGCCTCTCGTTGTGTTCTGGTAGGCTTGTAGCAGGACATGAACCTGGTTTAGCAGGAGAGACGTGACAGATGGGAACTAATGTATACAAAATCAGCTTATATAAGGGTTCAGTGCCTCCAAGTGATGACTTTTCATGTCAATGGGAATGGCTTGTTCTAAAGAGAAGGGTACTGGGCAGATTGCTTTGAGTTGAAGGATGCCTGAATACAAGGACCTGAGCAGAAAGAAGCAGAAAACAGTGATTTTTGATTTTAACATTCGGATATACTGGCTTCAAACCATGTTTGAGTGCCTGGCTGGGTTGTTTGATTTTAGAGGTGCCTTCTTTTAGAGGCACCTGATTTTGCCAGAATTTTCAATAATAAGCAGCAATTCTGAGGGCCTTGATTTATAATTTCCTAGTGCCAAATATGTAGATTTGAGCAGAGGTTGGCAGTTCCTTTTTCCCATGATATTTTATCATGCCTCAGTTTCTTGTGACTGAAGTAAAGATTTTACTATTTACCTTTATTTTTTGAGTTGCTTTTATTCTTATTAGTCCTTAGATAGGAAGTAGTGTCCCAGGACAAGGAGGAATATCACTGTGTGAAGGAAATAAGAAGAAATTCCTCGGAAAAAAAAAATCTGCATTTTGGAAAAATATTGTGTCTTTATAATGGAAACAGAGACTTTAGTCTGTGACACTCCAGTAAATTTGATTTTTAATTTAATTTAATTTGCTTCTGAATAGCAAATTTAATCTGACTAGTAATAGGCTAGCTTGTCCAAGGTATTTTCGACATTTCACAAAAATAATCCATGGATCCATAAATACCTGTGAGCCAGAGGACAGCAGCTGCTGATCTAGTACTTAGAGCTATGCACACCAAAGTGGGGTTTTGGCTGGCGTATGTTCTTACTCTTGCAAACAGCATGGGAGGATCAGTATGGAGGACAGGAGGCAATAATCTCAGTTTTAGTCTCCTTTGAGAAGGCATGCTTGCAGCGGTTTTTTTATCCCAAATTTTTCACCAACAGAGTTGATTTTTTACTGTTTTCCACCCCCCCACTCTCCCTGCCCCCTGCACTGGCACAGAAGACATCACCCATGAAACATAAACCAATACCACTTCCTCTGTGACCTTAGCTGTCCCCAGGTCTCCTGACTGTACTGGCCAGTTCTACCACTACATTTTGTCAACTCCATGAGAAACCCACTTTTTACCGAAAAAGTTGTTTGTAGTATTGGTAGACTGAAACAGCCTCCTTGATTTATCCCTGTTTTAACATTTTTGCCTGTGGGTGATGGAGTTTAATTACAGCTGACTAGAAAATATTTATTCTCTTGGCAGAAATAGGTCCAGGTTTGTCTGTTAAAAATACTACACAGCTTGCTTCTTTGACTTCAGTTAACTGAACCAAACACTCCACAATTTTATTAATATCAGCAAAGAAAAAACCCTCAAACCCCACCGCCACAAGCTTTTAACTGTGCAGCTTTCCCCCAGCCAAGGAGCACCTCTCCCCCCAAGCATCCCTGTCCCCTGCATCCCGGTCCCTGCCAAAGTGAAGCCCGTTGCCATGGAAGCCTCATTAAATCTGCATCTCGCCTGGCCGGGGCTGCAGGGGCTGCGGCTGTATTTTTAGCCGGCGGTGGTTGCATAAGGGGGGCGGGATGGGACCGGGATGTGCCTTGTATCTTGCCTTGATGGAAGTCTGCCAGGAACCACCACCAGCCAAAAGACGTGTCCTGCTCAGGGAAGCTCTCTCGGGCCAGGCAGCCTTTGGCAGCCCGCAGTGTTGCTAGAGGTGAGCACAAGGAAGATGCAGCACGCGGAGTTTGGCTTAATGGCCAAGCAAGCTTTAGGGTGGTGGCATAGTTCTGCCAGGGGCTCCAGAGAATGAGGGTCTCTTTAGATTAGATTAAAGATAATAAATCTCTCTTGACTTGAGCAAAACCTTAACACCTGGAGGGGTAGGAAGAAACTCATCGGAGTGCAGCTTAAGAACAGCACTGCACTCCCAGCCATGTACATTCTGGGGAAAACAATGCCACATCTAAGTGCATAGCCTCCAAAAGAAGAAAATTGAGCTAGATGGTGTCAGAGATGCTCAGGGTGAATCCAATCTTGGGTGCAGTGTTGCCTAGATCCATTTTTGGAAGGACTGGATTTGAGCCCATCTCCCTGTTTGACAAATACATGACACTGAACAATCTGAAATCTGCTCTTACTGTAAAAGCAACATACAAACACACACCAAAAAACCAAACCAAAACAAAAAAAACACTAGAAAAAAAAAATTAATCAAAGAAACCCCCCAAAGTGCCCCACATGTTCATTCCTTGTCATTTCGAATCAGAGTTGCTGGAAGTAGAAGACAAAAAGGAGGTTTTAGTGCAGAGATGCTATCAGGATTTCTTGGCTCAAAACGTGGAGCTAGGCCCTCTCTCTCTCAGCACTGAATCCCAGCAGTGCTAAATGTTCCAAAAATCAGATTTTTATCCTAAATTACACCTGGGCAATCTTTCAGTCTTCAGTGGGTCTCACAGATGGCCAGGAGAGCCTTGTTTAGCCTGCAACACTGTTATTATTTGTGCTGAGGCATGAAAAGGAAGGAGTCCAGCTTGACTATAAATGAATAACTCCTGCCTCTAATAAAAGCCATGTCTTTCGTTGGAGGCTGTGAAAATTTGATCTGGAGCAGTTGGGCTAAAATTAAACACAGCCCAGTGCTGCTATCCTGTACAGCCACACTCTGTCAGAGCGCAGTCGTATGTGAAGCTCCAAGGGCTAGTCGAGACTGTTACTATCATTGCTTTTTAAAGAGATGGCAATATCATTAGTAGCCTTTTTTGTCCTTTCTCCAGTTGCAGATCTCCAAACGCCTGTCTGTGCAGGAGGCACCAACTGGTAAATAAATGTTTAATAACAAAACCAAAAAAAAGGAAACAACAACAACCTCGAAAGAAACCAAACGCAGCATTATTTCTAATTTGCTGGAAGAGGTATGTGACCTGGTTGTCTGTAGGCAAGTGTGCCTGACAGAGCCAGCTTTTGCTGCTGTGGGCTGTCTCTGGCTGTAGACCATCTCTAAGTCCTTCATGGGGAGTTATTTCCAGCTTCAAGGCTGGATCCACAGGCCTTTCTCAACATTAGGACCTGTAAAAGGTTTGCAGGGGTTCACAGGGGCTCCTTTACAGTTGTAGAATATGCAGCTCACCTTCAGTCTTGCTGTGAGATTAGGCCAAGTGATGTTTTGCCCAGGCAGCCTCATTTCTCCTGATTCAGTATCATGATTGTGAGTCTCGCACAGCTCAAGTGAAAGTGGGCTTTTCAGACTACTTCAGAAAGCCCTAAATGATTTCTTCTGACCCTTGCTCAGAGCCTGACTCTGGTTTCAAAGACCCAGCCTGGTAAGCTCCTGCTTGGCAGCGCCCACCGACCCCACATCGGTACCTGGAGAGCCCAGGGCACTTCTCGTTGGGCCCTTGCAGCAATGACCCTGCAGATGGACAGAAATAGCTGCTGTGCTCCAGCCTGGAGCCAGCGCCACTCCAGCAGCAGCCCCGGGTGCGAGGGGTGTTCCCTGGTGGCAGGAACACCAGGCAAGTGCCTGGGGAGTCAGCGGTGGGAGGGAACCTCACTTGTGTGTTTCATTCCCATCTGCTCCAGCTGATTGCTGCCTGCGAAGCCAAGCAAGCCTTTGATATCCTCTCTGCTTTAGCTCTGCTTCTGGAGAGGAAAGATAAGTGCAGTCTATCCACAGGTGAAAAGCCAGGGGAGAACCTCAGATGAATGAGGTGCACGTTGAGGTCTGGTTTGTGGCTGATTGGCATCAATTTGAAGGACTTTTAGGGTTTATTTCTAAGCATATATTTTACTCCACTGCCTTTCTAGGGTGGCAGAGGAAGCATGGGGCTTCCACCAAATGTGGCATCACCAAATGTGATGGCAAGGAGCAAGGGACAGCCTCTGAAAAATAGAATAAGCCGCTGACAAACACAGACAGACACCCTGGTAAACAGACAGACAGAGCAGAAGGCTTCTGCTCCTGACAGTCTCCCTGGCGTACGGCAGTTTCCTTGTAAGAGCACTGACACACTGCAGGGCACGTGTGAAACGAGCTGGAAGAAAGCAGTGGCTGGAGCAGGGAGGAAGCGATGCTCAGGCACCAACGGCATTGCAACCCAATTACGTTCTGGCTGGGCAGAGAGCTGGGATGGGACCTCCTTTATGAAAAAAGTCAAAATCAGCTCAAAAAAACCTCAGGGGCCCCTTTTCCTTTCTCTTCAGAAGATCTTTATCTTGGGATTTTGAGTCCTAAAAAGTTTTCCTCATCCCATAATGGGCAAAGCCCCTGATTGGGTCATGGCATTACTTTTTTAAAGTGGACAGGCTAGGAGGGCAGAGAGGGAGCCCATTAAACAACAGCCCTTCCTCTGACACCACAAGGGGTTCATCCTATAGTTCTTTATGAGGTTTTAGCCTTCAGAGCAGTTGTGTCATGTTGCTAAACCCTTGAGGATATGGTTACTGATGCTGGGGCGAAGGGTGCTGCACCTGCCACCAAGCTGAGTATCAGACCAGGGCTGAGAATGGTTTTTTCTTATTAGTTGCAGTTCCAGCTGCAGATGGAGACAAGTATGTGAGGCCAGCCTACAAACCCAACATTTAGTGAGTGTTTGATATATGCCAGAGGGCATCAGAATTGTGGCTGGGCTTTGACAGGACCAGTCAAGTCATACAGTTGTTGAATGGTGTTATCAAAACTTGGAAGGGAGAAGACAGAGCATCATTTATTAAGGTCTGAGGTGTTGAGGGTGTTGTAGTGTGAGGACTTAGACAGCAAGAACAGGAACAAGAGTTGAGAGGCATGTTGGAATAAGGGTAGGCTAAGTTTTTAGGATAGGTGGAGGGCCTTGGTGCTAACTCTTGCCACAAGGTAGAGAAGACAAGAGGAGATTCTTGCTTGTCAGACAGGGACCCCAGGAGGAGTTTAAGCTGTCTCTCATGTGAGTCATTTAGCAGCTTAGCCAAAAACAGATGGAGAACAGTCGTGGCGAGGACTTGGTGGTGCTGGGGCATGAGAGGCAATGTGCACTCCCAGCCCAGAAAGGCAACTGTATCCTGGGCTGCATCCAAAGCACCGTGGGCAGCAGGGCGAGGGAGGGGATTCTGCCCCTCTGCTCCGCTCTGGTGACACCCCACCTGCAGTGCTGCATCCAGCTCTGGGGTCCCCAGCACAGGAAGGACGTGGACCTGTTGGAGTGAGTCCAGAGGAGGGCCACCAAGATGATTAGAGGGATAGAACACCTCTCCTGTGAGGAAAGGCTGAGAGAATTGGGATTGCTCATCCTGGAAAAGAGAAGGCTTGGGGTGACCTAATTGTGGCCTCCCACTACCAGTACCTGAAGGGAGCCTACAAGAAAGATGAGAGGGATTTTTTACAAGAGCACAGAGTGACAGGACAAGGGCAAATGGATTCAAACTGAAAGAGAGTAGGTTTAGATTAGATATTAGGAGGAGGTTCTTTGTTGTGAGGGTGGTGAGGCACTGGAACAGGTTGCCCAGAGAAGTTGTGGGTGTCCCATCCCTGGAGGTGTTCAAGGCTAGACTGGATAGAGCTCTGAGCAACTTGGTCTAGTGAAAGATATCCCTGTCCACGGCAAGAAGGTTGGAACTAGATGATCCTTAAGGTCCCTTCCAACCCAGGCCGTTCTGTGATTCTACAGGAGACCTGCATGGGCGGGTGAATGCTGTGCAGGCCGTGGTGTGCTTGGTCTGTTTGATGGGGTCATGCCAGGGTGCAGCACTCGCGGTGTGGCTGAGCCAGGCTGTCCTGCAAGGGGCCAGGCTGTAGCAAGGCAGGGAGGCAGTGCAGCAGCCTAACCCTCTGCAAACTGAAGCTGGGTCATTAATCAAGACTTTAGGGCTGCACTGCTCCTAGATTTAACTCTTCTGAAGCACTGTGGTTCACTGCAAAGCTGTCTGATGATGTGATTTTTGTTTGGTGTATGAATAAGGAGGTGGTTTTTTAATGGTGCAAAGCTCTGGATTCTGAAAGTAAATCCCAGCTGGGCTGGCCTCCTTCTGGGAATCTGCAGCTTCTCCCAAGGCATGAGTTCCTGGAAATTCAGAAAATGGCCCTGTTTGGTTTTCCCAGTGTGTTTTTATTCTGTAAGAAACGGAAATAAAATAGCCCCAAAGAGCAAAATGAAATGGTGTAACTGAGTATCCTTTGGCCTATTTTCAGTGCTACAGAAGAGAACTGAGTCCGATCAAATGTACAGGGCCTTGGATAAAGATGCAGTATCTTGGCTCTGTGTAAATGGTTGGATATGCAACTTTGATTTTGCTGTGGCAATTCATTGTGCTGCCCCTTATCTTGGTCACAAGAAGCCTGTGACCGGAGCCAAAGCACCCCGGCTCTGGCTCCAGCTCCTTTTGTTCATATATAATAATTGTATCTGCGGTGTGCAGAGCGGGCTCGTTTCAGGCTGGCAGCTGCACAGCGTTGTTTGCAGCTCATTAATTTCCTACAGATTGCTGCCTTGCTGCTTTGGATGTAGCGCAACTCCAGTGGCTGGGCTGAGTGCCGTCCTGCAGAGCTGAAAGCACCGTCTGCGTGGGTGTGTGGGGAGAGCAGGGTGAGGGAGGGGGCAGGGGGACTTGCGAAGCTGGTATCTGGAGGCGTTTGTGATGGGAAAGTTGGCTTTGCTCTCCACCCTTTTTGATGTGCCTTGAGCACTGAAATCTGTGGATGCTGTCACATGCAGGAGCCAGAAAAGAGTGGGGTGCTGAGATATGCCAGCTTCCGTGCTGGGAATTGGGGGGACTATCCTGAGCTTTCTTGAAAAGCCAAATTTCATTGCCAGTGTTGTCCCAAAACACGTTCTTTCACCTGGTATGCAAGAGGCTGATCCACACACAGAGTCGAGATATTTGACTGATTTACAGTTCTGTGCAGGAAGGGGTGCTGGGTGACAAATCCACAAAGCTAGCACAAGGACTATCAAAACTTTTCACTGTTTATACATTTTAGCAAACAAAGGCATTAATGTTTATTGGCTACAAGTTACATAGTGCTCTCGTTAATTAGTATTCTATCGTCTATTGGCTAAATTATTTCAGTCCTCTGTCTACCAGCTTTTCATCGTTTCTCATGCTAATTAGTCCACATGCTCAGTCTTTCTCTTCTTTTGAGTTCATTGGTTTCCCAAGTTAGTACTTCATGAGTTAGTGGTGGCAATCTCCCCTTGTTGAAATTACCTTTTGCCCAGTCAGAGCCGATTTCAGCACAGTTGCTGAGTTGGCTTTATTAGTTTCTTCCTTACCTTGGGATTTCTGCCAAATGTCCTTGTGGCCTGTAAATCCTGCATTCTTTGTGTCCACTATCAGTAGTACATGCTTTTCCCCAGGCTTTGTTAACCTCCCCCTAGGTCTGAGATCGCTGAAGCATGTCAAGCCCCAAACTTTTAACAAGGAAATTCTATCAACAAGTAATTTATCTTTCTAACACCTCGACATCAGTAGTGTAGTAATTGTAGGACCGTGAGTCTTGAACAGCCATGTTAGGAGGAGCCCTTAGTCCCTTAGTCTCACCTATGTTGTCTCTGCTGGGAAGAGCAATGTTGTAGGTAGTAGGTATGAATCTGCACATCCATCTGTGCCTGCAGCTGGTGTCAGCCCAGGGGATGTGGGTGTGCCTGGCAGGCAGAGATCAAGGACCTGTAATCCCTGCCTGTGGTTCACCTTCACTCCCACCACAGCCTGGCTCCTGTGCTGGGTTGTTTGTCCCCAGTGTGCCAGCATGTCCCTGCCCATGCTGCTGGGGAGGCTTGAACAGCTCTGTCCCCAGCTGCGGCTCCCTGGCTGCCTCTGCCGTTGGCAGCAGAGACAAAGCCACCCCAGCTACGGCAGAAGCTGCCTAAGTATGGAGTCAGTATGAACTTGTGAAGCAGCATGGCAGCAGCAGGACATTCATGGAGTTCCCAGAGTTCTGTTTTTGGCAAGCTCAGGTCAAGGGGGCCACACTCTCCCAAAGGAGCAGTGTTTGAAGGCCGGCCCCTTCAAACCTGCCATGACAAAGCACTGAGCAATATATGGCAGGATCATGCCGTTAGGCAATGCCAGGGGCTCATTTCAGCTAACAAGATCCAGCAGTTTGTGCCCTAGGAGGAATTTAAAGCCTTCCCAGGCTGGTGAGGATTGCTTTGAATCTAGTGTTTCTCATTCCTCAACTTCCTCTCCCCCTCCGTCCCCACCTTCTCATCCTCACTGGCATCTCCATGGCAACCCTGTTGCTGAAGAATAGAGAAGACATCTAAATATAGCTTCCAAATCTACATGCCTTCAGCGAAAAGTCTAAAACCAGGGGCAACAGCTTGAAGCACTGATCTGCCAATACCAGCTAATGACAAGTGTCTGTCTTGCAGGTGAAATCAGGAGCACTGTGGTGGGACAGGGGGTCACTTCCAGCTGAATCCCAGTTTTGTGTTTTTTCAGGACATCTCAAGAGGCTTTGAGGTAGTCCAGCCAAGCCTGTCCTGTACTCTGTCAAGCTTTGGAGACATTCTCTAGAGCAAACAAAAGACCTCCAGTACTTTTTTTTGGCCATTGATACCCGTGATGGATTTTGATATCATAGGCGTTTATTGTGGTTCATTAGACTCAGATGGAAGCAGTAAAATTCAAAGACCTTTAGTGAGGAATAAATGTCCTTCCTTCCTTCCTGCCTTCCTTCCTGCTTTCTTCTCGTCCTCCCTCCATCCTTCCCTCCGTCTGTCCCTCCGTTCCTCCCTCCCTCCCTCCCTCCCACAGAATGGCTGTGGCTGAAGTTTTGCTCCTTCTAAAATCCTTTCAATAGGAAAAGGGCACAGAATCTTCTCAGTGAAGCTGTTCCCTGGGAATCTGCCCAAGATAGGGAGGAGAGAAATGTCTGTGCCCAGAGCCCTGGCGCTGCTTTGCACCTACACCAGGCTGATACCCACCTCAACTGTCTGGTTTCATGGGCTGCCAAGTTGAATTATTGCTTGTACAAGACATGTACTTATTGTACAGACCTCAACAAATTGCTGCGCAGGCTGTTAAAATTTTGTCTGCTCTCCCCTGGCCCTGAAGCATCAAGTCTCGTAGGGTCAGCAAGAAGAAGCTGACTTGGAGCAGGCCAGCCAAAGGTCCACATGTGTCTGTACACATATTCGAACCCAAGTAGCTTTATTAAACTGAATAAGGAAAACAAAACCTGTGGAGCTGGGCTATTATGCTTGTACAACACAACTTAAATAGCTCAGCTGATCAGCAACATGGGCTCAGCTGAGAGAAGGGGGGTTTAACAAACTCTGATTTTCCCTTTTTTGCAGAAATTCTTAAAAACAAACTGTGACATCTTTCCTTGAAGAACCTGGTATATTAGAGTATTTTATCATGTTTGAACAAAGTGAAATATAGAGTGCTTTGGATATCTTGTCTGGTAGGGCTGACTGCATTATGGAAGCTCACAGAGCATTTTTTGGTGCTTCCCTACTATGCCCTTTCAAGCTCTTCAGGGCTTCCAAGTTGAGTGTGAGACATTTGCCATGCTCTAGCTCTGGTAGTGATTCCCATGGCTGACACATGGATATGCCACATCTCTTGAGCTGCCCTGAATAACGTATTAGGCACTTAAGGATCTTTTTGCATGGCATGGAAGTGCTTAATGGGCTCACTTGCAACTTAGCAGCTCTGATTTCTCATTGCTGGTGCAGTTATTTGCACTGGTACAAAGTAGGTGTGAAACACTGTCATGTGAAGTTGGCAGCATTTCATGTCTCTTGGCAGTGTTGGGTGGCAGTGGGAAGCGAGGGCTGGGCTGCTGTGCAAGAAACAGGCACAAACTGAAAAATGAAGATTACCAGAAAGACAAAGAAACCCCTTTAGTGTTGTCATCTGGGATGGAGGAACCATAACAGGCAACTTTTAATTTTTTTTTTTATTTGGATTTCTCTTTTTAACAGCTATCACTGTAAATCTTTTACTGGTAACACTTTAAAGTTTTCTTATACAAGTAAAGACTAAAAAATACAGCTCTTAGTCTTGGCTATGTCCCTTTAATTATCATGTGTCAGCTACTAAAGCATTTTCAATAGTTCTAATTGAAGCATGAGCCAATTTACTAATTAGCCAAGATTATGTGAGGAATACACAAAGGGAAGATGCCTTTTTGTGTCAATATTTCCTCCTTTATGCCTTAGGAGATCTGGTGTGACGTGGACAAACTACACTGCTAACAGCCAGCCAGGCAGAGCCCCTGAGCTCCTGGTGGTCCTGCACATTGTCCCACACAGTCCCAGGGGGTGGGCATGAAGGGTCACACAAGGTTTTGGACTGGGGTCATTGTCTCCACCTTGGGGTACAGCCATTTCTTGCATGGTGTCTTCTCCAGTGAACCTTTTCCCCCCTGCCTGTGAGCTGCTGTAGCAGAGCTGGATGTTTCTGGCCCTGGCCCTTGCGGGAGTGGAGCATAGGTCCCTCGTGTGCTGGGATAGAGGCTTGCAGAAGGGCTCTGGCTCTCCTGGGCCCATCTCCTGGGCCAGTCTCAGACCCTGCCTGTGTGGGAGGAACAGCAGGGACACAGGGAGCCACTCCAGGGTGCAGTACCAAAGGCTTCTTCCCCCTCCCACCTTGTCAGTCTGAGTGGACATTACAAAGGACTTTCTAGGGGTAAAGAGTTGAAATATGGGGAAAGATCGTTCAGAAAACCATCTTTATAATGTGGCTTTTAGAAAGCAGTTGGGCAACACCTACTTGTGAGGAATGGCTTGGTGGGAATGGCTCTGCCCAGAAGCAGGATGATAGTTGTTTGCAAACATATATTCTGAGGTCTTTTAGTTCCCTCATGACATAAATAGACTTCAGCAAGGAAGAGGAAGTGCCCTACAGAAGTGCACAGCTCCTTCAAATGGGAACCACATCAGATGAAGCAGAATAGGTTGATATTCATATGAATAAGTGATACTTCCACCACTGCTTCAAGCTCTTTATGCTCTCTTCCCTCACCTTCTTTCTGGCTGCATCACTGTAGCATCTTCCACATTAGGAGTTCAAAGCAAGTAGGGACTGTCCCCTATCAAGTCCCTGTGAGAAATAAGAATCACAGGCACTGCATGGATATAGAAACTGAAGTATGGAAGTATCAACTGACTTGTCTATATGGCTTCAGGCTTGACAGGAGAAATACATAGGTCATATAGTGATTAGAACTGCAAAGAACCATATTTTAATGGTAAGATGATAGTTATCTGATAACAATTTATCATCTGATTTTAATTAAAAGATAACTAGTTACCATCTGGTTATCCCATAAGCCAATTTGACAACGAAAGAGAAAACACAGAAGAGAAAAAACTCGATTTCTGGGGATGATTTTTGTCTATGTTACTTTATAGCTGACTGGCTGGTAGTGAAGCTGTTCGAGCTGTTCCCCATGTGCTTGCTATGCAAAGTAGGATAACTCTTGCACAGCTGCTCTTCCAAGGTCCTCATGAACAACACAGCCAGTTCTTGGAAACTGGCCTGCCATGGCTTGCCTCCAGCTTCTGCACCAGCACCAGTTCTTCTGTAACTCAAACATCAGCAACATGCACATCAGTGATCTGCTCGAAACTGTGTTCTGACAGTTCGTCTATCCTGTTGACATCTGCTTAGTTAATTGGTACCAACATCTAACCTGACCTTAACGGCACCTTTAGTGCTAACCTTTCTGCTAGAACAAACTGTGACCATTGCCAGTGGCTGCAGCTGAATGCTTGAAAACCTGTCCCCACCCTCCATAATTCCCATGGGAATCAAAAAATCTTCTTTCATAAACATCATCTTAAGACCAGTGTGCAACCTGTCTGTCCTGGTCATAATCTGGATAGGTTCTTAAATTTCCTTGAAATTAAGATCACTCAGCATCTCCTTGGTGAGTTTAGTGAATCTGCTTGTGGGTCTAATGATTCTGCCCTTAAAACACTTCCTGTCTTTGTCTGTGCTATGTGACAGCGTAATTCTTTGCTTCAAAATTGCTCAGTTTGTTACTCTGTGTTATTGATGCACAACTTTATATGACCACGGGCATCAAATCAGGCTTCTCTTGCTGGCTTCTTCACCTTTCCTGTGATCACTGTCACATTGTTGTGTTAAATATCCACCTCCCAGTGAACTGGGCAAAGACAGATCCCCACTATTCATAACCTTATTTAATCCCTTCTGGTTTGCCTCAAGCACAACATCACCAGCCAGTTAAAGCAGGCAATTGCCCTGCTCTGCTCTGCACTGCTGTGGCCTCACCTCGAGTCCTGTGTGCAGTTTTGGGCACTGCGATATAAAAAAGGCATTAAGCAATTAGAGAGTGTCCAAAGAAGGGCCACGAGGATGGTGAAGGGTCTGGAGGGGAAGCCACGTGAGGAGCGTCTGAGGTCACTTGGTCTGTTCAGCCTGGAGGAGACGGAGAGGAGACCTCATTGTGGTCTTCAGCATTCTCACAAGGGGAAGTGTCAGGGCAGGTGCTCATCTCTCCACTCTGGTGACCAGTGGCAGGACTTGAGGAAAAAACATGAAGCTGAGTCGGAGGAGGTTTAGGTTGGATATCAGGAAAAGGTTCTTCACCCAGAGGGTGGTTGGGCACTGGAACAGGCTCTCCAGTGAATTGGTCACAGCACCAAGCCTGGCAGAGTTCAAGAAGGATTTGGACAATGCTCTCAGGCACACAGTGTGATTGTTGGGGTATCCTGCCCAGGGCCAGGAGTTGGACTCAATGAGCCTGGTGGGTCCCTTCTAACTCAGCATATTCTATGATTCTATGACTGCTCTATGAGGTCTTCTAGCAGAGCAGGTGGGCCATATCCGTAGGTTCGCATTGAAACTCCAACCCAGTGCAGAGCTCTGGGGGAGAGTCAGACCGGTACCATGTGCTTTGAACTTCATGCGGCAGGAACCTGCACCCACAGCAAATCAGATGAAGATTTGGGTATATCAAGATGTGTCAAGAACGCAGTGGCTTGACCCAAAGTGTATGCACTAATGATTCATATTAATGAGTTACTGAACATCTCCTGGTACATCTCACTGTCCCAGGGATGTTTATCTTGCTGTCCTGGCTGCTTTTCATCCTGGCTAACAGCATCCCACCAGGGACTCTAAATTGTGCCCTTGAACAGCATTGCCTGTTTCAGTGGTATACACTATGTGACATCTCCTGACTTGCATTGTTTTTAGAGCTGTTTCACATTCCAAAGTCACACAGATACCCACAGACACATCCTCTTAACCTTCTCAGCAATAATTCCTGCAAATGAGAGTGTCCACACAAAGAGATACTCAGTATTTTCTAGCACATTAATCAAATAACCATCCAGTTGTTGCCTTATGTGTTGGAAGTGGATGTGTTGTCAAATAAAATGATTTTATAGATTATCCTCTGTACTTCCCAGATGGGGAATTTAGCAACATCATGTGCACAAAGTCCTTTAGGAGAAGATCGATGTCTATTCATTTCATCTTCTGTTACTTACTCAGGGAAGTCTCGTTCTTAATGTTGCTCCCCAGAGGAGCTTTTCCATCCCTAACTTTTAGAACCAGTGATTGTTTCTAAGTGTGTGTTGAAAGCAGAGCCTAGACTGCATTCATCTGAGGGCTATTGGGTGGCAGCTTGCAATGACCTCAGAGAAAAAGAAGCAAGTGAGCAGCTATCCTGACTTCTGTATGGCCAGATGTTCTCTGCGAGTGCTGGCTTTTGGCTTGCCCTGCTATATCACAGGCCAAATTGAAAGCATTGATCAGTCTGCGGAAAGCTCCACTGAGGCCTGAATTAAAGAGCCCTGCCCATCACTGTACTCATGCAGGTGTTGAGATTGGACTATGCTGTAGCTTGGTGCTGGCAGCGGGGCTTTGTGTATTGCAGAGTGGCTCCTTGCTGCCAGGAGAGGCTTTTGGATGGTCTCTTGTTCTCTGCTTTTGAGCTGTCTGAGGTATGTCTTGGCCCTGATCAAACTGTCAGAGAGAATGGGGAAGGCTAGAAAGTGTTCTCCCATGTGAAGTGGCCAGAGGCTGGGGAATGAAAGCTGCTCAGCTGAGCAAGGTAGGCTTCAGATTCCTTGCTTCCCATCGTGGTGAGCATGCCCATGAGGGCTACTGCACTGCCAGCCCCTCTCGTGCCCGCCTCTGCCTCCATTAATTTCAAGAAGCTGTCATGATGTTCTTGCAGCAAAATGTTCCCAAGCCTCCCGCTCCCACACGCTCTCTGCCTCTCGGTGTCCTTCTGTCACATCTCTCACATTAATGTGATGTCTTCCCGGGGCAGTGTTACACTCCAGCCCTTCTCTCCATCCATCTCCTCCACTCTTCATGCCTTCCAAGGAGGCAGCTCTCAGTGTGGCTGCAGGTGAGAGATGAGATTGTGTGGGAGCAATCTGTGTTTTGGCCTCCAGACAATTTATGACAGCTCAGGACGCAGCTGTATTTATGGTTGCTTTCATAGGCCTGGAGAGGAGCGAAATGTTCACAGTGGTAGGGAAGCTGCAGAGCAGGGGAAAGGGCAGCCCTCACCAGCCACAGCGGACTGGGAGGGGTGGCCTGATGGGCCACCACAACCCCCCCCTCCATCAGCACTGACCTTTCTGTGGGTGACAGTCATGGGAGCAGCCAGCCGAGAGAAGGGCACTTCCCCTGAAGGGAGCAAACCCAGCCCTGTGCCCCTATCTGTGCAGGCTGCAGAGCAGCCCGGGAGCAGGGATGCTGCTCTTCCCTCTGCCACAAAATCCCAGTGAAAGGTTAACCGCTCCCCATTATGTGGCATGGGGCCTGTGAGCCCTTGCCCACCTCCCTGTGTCACTGCACAGTCCCTGCTAACTTCTGCCCTGCTCCTTTCCTCCGTGCACAGGGAGGTCTGGCAGTGCACTGGTGCTGGAGCAAGAGCTGGCAGTGGCTGCAGTTTGGCTCCCATCAGCCCCATCCCACCCCACCTGGGTCCCCAAGTGTCACCTGCAGGCTCCTGCTGTATCCCCAAGGCTTTAATGGGGTGGAGGACCTGCTGGGCACTCACCACCTCTCAGCAAAGCTGGGGAGGTCGGGCGCTGCCTCCTTTGGGATTCAGTCAGATGGGGAGAGGGGGTGCAAGGCCCAGCCTGTGTCCATGCAGGGCTCCTGTGGCTTTGGCCTTTCGCTTTGAGCTGTCCTTCACCTGTTGTTTCAGAGCTGGTAAAAGGTCCTTTTCTCCTTAAAGGCTTGTAGCAAAGGAGGAAACCAGGAATTTACTGGATTGGTCACCAAATTCAGACTCTCTTTTTGGAAAAGCCACCTGATGCTTGAGTGCGTGGTAATGCTTCAGTTAGCAGCAGAGCTGAGTTGGTCTAGGAGCCCGGAAGGTCTGCCCTCCTGATTCAAGGGGACCTGCTTTTGCAAAGCCAGCATTTTGCCATGCTAGCCTCTGGGGATCCCCAGCAAGTCTTCTTTCTCTTTCTGGAATTGTTTTTATCTTTTTCTTTTTTTTTTTTAACATTAAAAAAAAAAGACTACTCTAAGGAAGTCTCAGCACTGTGGAACTACTTAGTAGGGCATATAGAGCTCCTTGTACTTAACAAAATGTGTGTGTGGTGAGGGGAAGGAAGGAAGGAAGGATGGAAGGAAGGAAGGAAGGAAGGAAGGAAGGAAGGTTGTATAAAAGCAAACTCAAATGGTTTGAATGCATAATATCAACTGTATAAAGCCTTAGAATAGCTTTGTCACAATACCTAAGCTGACCCCCAGAAACTGGGTCTGCGCTGTTTTTTCCAAATTTTTGCAGACAAGCAATACCAAGTATTTTGAAGCTCCTAGAATGGAAAAACCATAAGCAATGGCACTTATGAATCGGATTTTTAAAAGCAACCAGCGTCCAGGAAGCACTGTCTGCTTTTGAAAATCCCACCTTCTGTTTTGTAGTAATGAGCAAGGAAAAGATCAGAGCTATGAATCAGCTGTAGGTTTAACTCAGCAAGTTGAACAAGCTTTGCAAAGTATCAGGGGCCCAGATAACATCTGGTTCAAAAGCCAAATTCAACATCTCCAACAAAAATGCACAAAAAATCATTGTGATGAAGTCTCAGCAGAGCAGCAACATTTACACCAGAGATAGACCATTTAAAATCTTTCAGGCTGGATTAGCAGAGATTGAAGGAGTCTAGAGAAGGAAAAGGAGCCTTGCTGACATTGGTGCAGGGTATAGGCAGAGCAAGCACTGGCAAAAATAAAGCTGATTTAGCTCAGAAAGAAGAATTGGAGGTGATTTTTCTTGCCTGTTTCTGCACTGATCGATAGGCAGAAGTTGTCCAAACTCTACTCCTACACCTATGCCATCATTTGAAAGACAAGGGTTGGGACCAACATCAAGACCAGAGTCAGCACAGGGAACAGGATTTCCACAGCTGGAGTGTGGGAGCTATTATAACTTGAGGGTCAAATTGTAGGATGACCAAATAATTTTGTGGTCATTAATGATATCTGTAGGAATGCAAGCTGCAGGGATAATTCTCCTATTCTGTGCTGAAATGGTGATTTTTCCAGAGGCTGCTGGCCATGGCAGCATCCCCAGGGTGCAGGGCTGGACCGCTTATTCTCTGAAGCACTGTGGGATCAAAGATACAGGGTATATTTAATGCCAAAGGCTACAGGCTGAGGCACATAGAGATTTGAATTTGGGTCTGTTTTTCCAGACTCTGTGATTGCCAGTCCTGCTTTTCTCTTCCTTGCTATTGCTAGTCAAGACTGATTGTGCACAGCATGCACCTGGGCCTGATCTGACTGCTGAGGATGGGCAGGAGGAAAGAGGAGGTTGTGGCTGCAGGGCCATGTGTGGATACGGAGCTGTGGGAAGCAGGGAATCTTTCACTGGCAGGAGGGGCAGCTTGCCTGGTGGCTCTTGGGGCAATTGTTTTGAGGTAAGGGAAATGCTTTTTTTGTGGAACTGACTTCTGGTTTAAAAAATGCAATTCCAGCTTGGGGTTGGGGTCAACTAGAAGTCCAGGAGCCCCAAGATGGCAAGCATATGCCCATTCAGAGGAGTTACAGTGCAGACAATGTTGTATTTAAGAGGGTGTTATACTAGCTCGGAATCAAAGCACCAATCTCTTCAGTCACGAGCGAGGGATGGGACTGCGTAAACCTTTGCAGCCACTGGGAAAATGAGGGGAGTGCAGGGGTCATTTTGAGCTTGCAACAGTCAGTGCAGCCTGGCTGTAAGGAGGCAGTGGGCTGGCAGTCTTTGACTTGTTTCTCTTGTTCTTTTTGGGTGTGAAAGTTATGGGACAGTAACCTCTGCATAAGGCGTGTATTTGTTGTGAAGGAGACCGTGGCACAGTGAGCTCCTTTCCTACAAAACTGTCCAAGAACTTGTAAGAAATTTGCTGAAGGAGAGATAGGATCTGCTACCCAGCTGCTCCAGCAGCCAGCACTTCTCAGAGCAGGCCAATGAAGCCGAGGCAGCAGCATGGTGCTGGTGGGGTGTGTGTGCTTGTGTGGCTGCTGTTGTACATGTGTTTGTGTGTGCGTGTGCACAGGGGTAGCAGGGTGAGGGAAGCCTGCTTCTCTGCTGGCCATCAGACCTCACTGCCCACAGGCCGAGCCCTGAGCCAGTTTGCCAGGGGATTGTTTTTGTCTAACTTCACTTTGTAGTTTGGCCTGCCATTCTGCCTTTGGGTTAAATAGAAAATTGCCAGTGTTACTTGCAGAAGGGGGGCTTTAGCCTTTCTCAAAGGGCCATGTTGAGTTTGTTCAGTGGGTGAGAAAACTTTGACTCTCTAATGTACCCATTTAACTCTTTCCTTCCTTGACTTTTGCTTCTCTGTTCCCCTCTCCCCTTTATGACCCTTATTATTTTTCCATCCACAGCAAAACAGTTCACATCAAGGTAATTGATGATGAGGAGTATGAAAAAACCAAGAATTTCTTCATTGAGCTGATGAGCCCCCGCATGGTGGATATGAGTTTACAGAAAGGTGTAGTACTGGCCCTGCAGACTAACATTAACGTTCTTCTTTCCTCCTCTCTTCCATCTCCTTCCTCCTCTTCTCCTCCTCTTCCTCTGATGTCTCTCTGTCTCCAACTGCTCTGCCCTAAACGCTGCTGTGCGCACACACCGTGTCACATGGTACCCATGGGGTGGCATGGGGAGTGATGCTGGGGCTGCTGAGAGGCAAAGTGGCGAGGGGAGGAGAGAGAGAAGGATGGAGAGCAGTCCTGCTTGTCCTTATTTCTGTGGTGACTTGATAGGAACCTTCTGCCATCCCCACTGGAGGGCCCAAGCAAATTTTGTAGTGTCAGTGGGAAGATGCAGGCTAGAAACACATCCATCATCTCAGGAGATCGTCGCCCAGCCCTGGTCCTATGACCAGTTGTTCCAGTCAGACCTGTGTTAGAAAAAGACAGGAATCAAGGCTTGGCAGAGAAGCAGCTCTGTGACTTCTGAGGAGTGGGCAGAGGCTGTGCAACCCCTGGTCTGGTTGCCACAGAGCAACTCTGGGAGCAGGAGCTGAGGGCAAGGAAGAGCTAATGCCCGCTTTGGTTTGCCTGGGGGCTCAGAGCAGCTGTGTGCATTGCAGGAGTACTGGAGGGAGCCAGGTGGTCTGGCCTCAGGGGGAAGAGGCTAGACCTGCTCCAGTGCCCAGGGCATTTCCTTTTGAGCCTCAGAGGCATTGTCCCATTGTGCCCTCTGTGAGGTCTCAGCAAAGCTGTCCACCTCTGGGAAGGCTGCATCCTTATTTGAGGAACAGGACAGGAGGATGAGGCAGATGTTCTCAAGGAGAGAAAGCAATAAGATGTGCCATTTTAAAAATGGGAGTTAGAACCATCAGCCTCCTTAGCAGCTGGTGGAGCTGTAGCCCCTGGCAGAGACCTACCTCACTCCACTGGGGAATGTGTCTCTCTCTTCTCCTCAGGTTCCCAGCCCAGAGTCCTTGCAGATTTATTATTAATCGTGAGGGTATTAGTACTGTATTTATTATTAATGGTAAGAAGAAATTGGTCTTCCAGCTAAAACACAGTGGGTAGCTCAGAGTGGTGGTCCCTGGTGCTTTTCAGGCAGCCGATACCCTTTCCATCACCATCTGACACTGAAAAACAATGCGCTGCAGAAGTCGCCTTCCACTAACCATCAACAAGGCCCTCCTCCCACTTTTCCCTCCCTCCTCACTCCCTTGCCAGCCCCCTCTGCCCCTAACACCCCCGCTCCCAAGGAGCCGCTTCGAGGATGCCGTGTCCGACAGGCAGGCCGACGCGCGCCGCCCCGGCGGGAAGGGGCTGCGTGCCAGGAGCTCGTGCCGCTGCTGCTGCCGCCTCGCCTCCAGCCAGCCAACCCGCTGTACACAGTTGTCTCTCTTGTTGTCCCTACAGGAAGACCATAAGGGTTAAGATAGTAGATGAGGAGGAATACGAAAGGCAGGAGAATTTCTTCATTGCCCTTGGTGAACCGCAATGGATGGAACGAGGAATATCAGGTGTGAGATCCTTTATGAAAAAAAAAAATGAAAAAGAAAAAAATCGGAATCAAGTATCCAAACCCTAAATCCAGAAAATATAACCTTCTTTCTCCTCCTTACCCTTCCTCCTTTTCTCCTCCTCCTGTAGAGAGATCGACTTTTACTCTTTGCCCTCCTGCATTCTTACCTGTTTCGGTGTCATCTCTGCCTTTAAGAACCTAGCTTACTTCTGATACTCCTTTTGTGCAATGCTTGAGCCTCGGAGGCTGTGTTATTTTGATTGGATTTCCTTGTCTTGATCTGTTTTTTGTTCTGAGCACACTTTTGCTGTTCTCCCTGCTCCTCCTTCTTTGCCAGGACCGTGGGGAATGTGAAAGGCAAGAGAAGGGTGTAATGCATGGCTGCCCCCTTCAGCTCCTCCTGTACTCTCCCCTGTCCTTCCCTCTGTTGTTGCCTCCAGTGGCATTGCTTTGGTGCTCTTGGGTCCCTATGAAGTGCAGTGAAAAGCCCATAGGAGAAGAGAGAAGGTGTGAAGTAACTTGGCTTGCTTTTTTTTTGAAATGGTTCTTCATGTCTTCCATTTGAAAACCCCTTTATTGTGTCATGGACAATCACAGTCTGTCATGCAGAGGGTGTGAAGCTCTGCTGAGGTCCTGCTTCATCAGCAGTGAGACCCAGGATCTCCCAGCAGACCAGGATTCATAGCTGGAATAAACACAGACTTACAGCTGTGTCTTGCCTACATCTATCTTTGTCCTTGTCCTAAATGTGTTTGACCTCTTTCTCACTGAATCTTGCCACTGGCTTCACTAGCTTTGGGGTAGCCTGGGAGGGCCAAGATTTAAACAGAGGCCCTTTACGAAAGGGAATTCAAATCCACCTTCTGGGCCTGTTACAGAGCAGAGCCAGGTATGTGTGCCCACAGGCTTATTTCTGCTCTCAGGTGCTGCTGTCAGTGATGGGACACCTGGCAGCTCTCCGTGCACTGCACAGCACAGCTTTCCCTTGCTGGAAGTCTTCTATTTCTTACCTCACCAGCACAGCCACTGCCCTCTGGCCAGTCCAAGTTCCCATAAGACTGCTCCATAGAATGTTCAGGATAGACACAGGTTACATTAGCATGTCAGTATCGTATAGCATCCGTGGACTTGTAAAATGTAAACCCATATTTTAATACTGTCAGACTGGCTCCTGCAGCCCACAGGCAATGAGGGATATCAGGTTTCACTCTGTCAAGCATAGGCACTCAGCTTTCACCAAAGTCCAGCTGCCCCTGAGCAGAAGCAGTGATCAACCTTGCCATATCCCATGGGAGTATGTCCCAGCAATCAATTGCCCTCCAGGGTAAAGATGTGAGCATGGCTTCTAAGTAGAAGTTGTCTGGCCTCAGCTTGCAGCCACTAGTTATTTTACTACTTTTTTCCATTATATAAAAGAACTATATAATGCCACAGCTTCCATGTAGGTAACTGCTCACCACACCCACAGTAAGCTCAGATTTCTTCTTGGGCGTTGCATAAGCCAAGTGGTCAGTCCTGGATCAAAGTCTTCAGTCCTAGAACCACGCTGGGGTCTCCTCTCCACATGTGACCCTTCCTATCCATGGGTCTCCCACCTCCATCTCAGCAGGTCCAAGAGGAAAATCACAGCCCCCTCGCTTTCTCCTGCTTATGCACTTGGCAGCTTGAAGCAACCCAGTGAATTTTTTCTCAGCATTCAGAAATTCAGAAATTTTTCTCTGTGAATCCTGCATCCTTTTCTAAATAATGAGCAGAGTCGGGATACAGAGTCAGAAATGAGCTGTTTTTATCAAGTCCCAGATTTGTTTTTCCTATACAGGTCATGTTGCACATGGCTGAATAAGAACAAGTATTTGAAAAGAATCCAAATGGCCCCTGAAGTGGACCGGTTGTAAAACGTCCTCATTATTACTAGGACTACAGAGCCAGTTTGCTGTATCATATGTCTCTTACTTACATCTATATCAGCTGGAGTCAGCGTGACTGTGTGATTTGCAACAGGCAGAGAGGAGATCAGAGCTGGACTAAATTGATCTGCAGCACAGAGCCTGCAGGCCAGGAGATGAGGGCGCACCCTTGGACAGACCCTCTTTTGCCTGGAGGAAGTAAAGGACCATGCCACGGAGGAGGCGCAGGGCCCTGGTTGGCCTCATTAGAGAAAAGTCAGAGTGAGAGCACCATGGTTTTAAAATCTAAGAGGCAGGAGATTAAACTGCATTTATAAATGTTGCTGGCACAAGGTGGCACAGTTGCTACACTAAATCTAGGGCATCTGGAAAGATCCCCAGCTTTGTAGTGCTGCGCTTTGCAGCATCTCCGCTGAGCCTACCTTGTGCCTGGCATGAAGAAGAAGAAGCTACGTGAGGCTTTCCCATAGAGAGCATGGTGAGCGATCAAGAGCAGATGCTGTGGCCAGCAGCTTCAGGGAACGCATGCATGAGCAGCTGGCTCCCGGCGGAGAGGAGGCAGCCCGGGCCGTGCATGGGCTTGCACGTGCTCGGGCATCGTGCGACGTGCCATGCGGCTTCGGGAAGGGATGCTGTGCTGGCTCCAGCACACGTGTTCCTGCCAGCATCATGCAGGTGCTGCCATTGCCCCGTGCCCACAGACAGGGAAAATCCCACACCACAGTCCCCTAGGTGGGACTTCGCTGGGTTTTGTTGTGGTGATGGATGTGCCCCCACGTGACTCACACAGCAAGGGCAAAGCACAGCTCCTGCCTCTCCTTGAGGGCCCCGGCACAGTTGCTTTTGAGGTAGAGTCTCACTGGGTTTTGGCTACTCATGCATTTGTTCTCAGTGTTGCAAAAGATGTGGTTTTCTTGACAGTGTGTCCTCAGTTTTGTTGTTACTCCCCACTTAGCTGTGTCACACTGAGCCTGTGCCTAAGGAGCTGTAGGAGTATTGATGTTCTCAGCTATTCGCAGTGTCTTCAAAACATCTCCTGGCTCCTCTGGAAGCAGGGTGGCGTTGGGCACCTCAGATGAATGGCAGTTGTGTTTGGAAGTAATCTGCAATTCAGGTCATGCAGAGACAGCCAGTTGTGCCTGCACTACCATAGCTTTGTGCTGGGGGCCTGCACCTAGCCCAGGACTTCTCCATGCAGAGGGCAGCTCCTAGCTTACCTTAGGGATACAAACTAGGTGGCAGTGATGAAATCAGGGGTGAAATGTTCCCTGAAGGGATGACAGAGCTGATGACAGGGAGAAGTAGTATGTGCTTTTCAAACCAGCCTGGAACAGAGTTTGAGTGGTTTATTTTGGGATGCAGAACTTGGTCTGGAGCCTGGTGCTATTCAGGCCCAGTGTACTGTCCCTGAGGGTACCTACACTGCTGCAGGCTGCAGTGGCAGTGGTTCCTGACAGACATGCGGTGGAGGAGGATGGCAGGTGGGAGCAGGGCTTGCTACGGTTGATTTGCATTACTGTCTGTGCTGTCCTATATAGCTGCCAATACAAAGCAGTCACCTCCAGTCAAGGGAACTTCTCCTTGGTTCTCAGAGCTGTGGGACACAGGAGTCTCCAGGAGGGTCTCTGTGAGGGCCAGAACTCAGCATGAAATTAATCCTATTGCTCTTGCTCTCTGCACCTGCTAGAACTTTACTGGAGGAAAAATTATATCTACTCAGAAGTGTACCTGTGGTGATCCAAACACAAATGCCTCTCTTCAGGTTGACCAGGGCTTGCAGGACACGGAACAGCCACTGATACAGCCTTTTAACTGAAACATTCTGCATCATCTGCAGATGCTGTTCTTCACTGTTCACCCCCAGTTACATCAGTGTCATGCTGCTTTGGGCCTTGGGACACTCTGTTGTTAACCCTTGCTGTAAGGAGAGCTGACCACTTAGTCCTGTTATATAAATGCTACATCTACTTTGTCTCACAGGTCATCTGTTCTTTTTCACCAATCACTTTCTGCAGCTGGAGTTTTTCAAAGCCTTTCTGATCATCCAAACAAATCACATCAAGTAGTTTTACTACTCTTTTTGTTGATGTGCTCCAATTGAAAGAGATGAGCACAGATCTGAGATTGGTATCTTGCCAGCCTGGCCTGTGATGACGGGCAGTACTGACTCAGTAGTGGCATATCAGATGCACAGAGCACTGGCAAAGATGGTGCTTGCTGCACGCTTTTTATATAGAAGTGAATAAAAAGAAATCAAAGAGAGAGACTCACATTCTTTGCTTGGCCAAGATGGTAAATGTTGCTTTTCTCTATCCTTCTGGCCATTTCCCAGGTTTCCTGACTTTTTTTGTCCTCTCCATTTCTGAGAAATTAATATTCAAATCCTTCTTGTCTCACCTTTGCTCCATATGCACAGTCATGTAAGCTGAATCCCTGTTTACTGAGTGCTGCAGAGTTTTGAAACCTCCCAGCACCCTGAACCACATTTCTAGACATCCTTTTTTCAGCACCTTTTTAAAGGGTTCCTGCAGGGAAACGAGTCTCTTCCTTTACAACAAGATGCTGTCTGTTGGTTTGACTCTTGCTCTCATGGCAACCCTGCTATCGTGTCAGCTCACAACTCAGAATGAGGGTTTTGCTGCTGTCCCAGCAAGATTTTGGAGTAATACTTTCTTCACACATCAGCTTTCACACTTCTTCCACAGCCCCGGATTACAGGAGAAAAACTTGCCTTGCCTTCCCTGGATGAAGTTGCTCTTCTGCTTAAACTGTGGCTAATTTTAGTGTCGATACAGCCTTAATGGCAAGTGAGGCTACTTCGGAAGATTTCACTTGATTGCAGATAATGGTGAAAATATCATTTGGAAAAATATGTTACATGAGGGTTACTGGGAATCAGCTTGTGAGAATTCAGCTCATGGCACAGTGCTGGAAGATTCAGCCTCAAGGCTTGAAGGATGAGTCTTGTGGGTTATGTTTTGTAAAAGGGACTGACAACCTTCATGCAAAGTTTTTCTTCAGAAAGCATGTCTCCCACAAGATACGACTTTGCTGGAAATGGGAGTACAGAAGGCTGACAAACACTATTAACAGCTGGTTGGCATGCCCTGGCTTGGGAAGATTTTGTCTGAAGTCTTCTCAGTCCTCTCAACACAGAGTCAACTGATACAGACAAATCTCATAGCACATCTCCATCTAATCGAGTGTCAGCACACTGAAAGGGAAAAATGGGAAAGCTTTGTGCCCAGAGGGATGATGTGGCTGGGAGTCACAGAGGAAGGATTAAACTGCAGAGAAGGAAGGATTCCTAGCTTGGATTGATCCATCAAGTTATCTATATAAAAATATTGATGAAATTATTTGAGTTGGTACAGAGATCTATACCTGTTTAAGATAAGCTGTATTGGTACATGAACACATGTGCTGCAGTTTTCTGAAGTGTGGACAGATGCTAAGAAACTCCTTCTTCATCAACTCCATCAGCTGCTGATGAGAATAGCAAAAAAAATGTAGATTGCTGCTACCTCATTCCCTCAAGGTTTAATAATTTGCTTACAGCTCTGTGATTAGGCTGGATGATGCTGATTCTCCTGATGGAGAGGAGGCTCTTGGAGTCTGCAAGAGCTTTGCTATTGACTTCAATAATAACAACATTCAGGTTAATGCTGCAAAATCTCTGCCTTATTTAGCCTATAAAAAAACCCCATGTTTACAGCTCTTCACAATCTATTAGGGAAACAGTTTACTCACCTCACTGAGCAAATCTGGAGGCAGAGCCTGTGGACAGTTACTTCTGGAAGATGGAGTATCTTTATCTCTTTGGGGAATGGAGCCTGTGTTTTGTATGGTCACTTCTTGGTCACCTTTGAGTGTGCAGGGGGTGGAGGCAGTGTGCTCTCTTTGCCTTTGGCTTCCTGTGACTGCCCTGCTGTGTGACTGAGAGTCTCCTCAAAATTCATCCTTCCCTCCCTCATTTCAGCTCACTCTCTAAATCCCAGGCCTTTAACAAGGATCCTCTTATCTACACAGTGGCTTCTCTGAGTCTTTAGGGATACTGATTAGAAAAGATTTATGTTAATGAAGAATGAGTCCAGAATAAAGCATGCATCACAGTCAAATCTCTCAGTGAGGTAAACAGCAGAGAAAAGCATTTCACTGTTTAGGAAAAGGCTGGGACACATTCAGCACATCAGGTTGCTGTAAACACAGGATTGCTGGATTGCTGGTCTGCTTCAGTCCCAAGCCTGGTTCCTCTTGCTTTAAGCTTTTTGGAGTTAAAGCAGGAGGTAATGAAATTCCTGATCTGTAACCCACACCGACATGCAGAATTTGACCCCAAAGTATACCAAAAACATGCAGATGAAATGGCTTATTAGTAAACAGGTTTTTTTTAGCAGCTTTTTAACATTCAGGTCTAAATTGTCCACTTTGAAGGGTGGCAGGGGAAGCAGAGTTCATGCATGCAATTTTGACTTCACCTAGTCAAAACCAAGCCTTCAGGGCAGAGGAACTCCAGTAAAGGAGGAACTGGGATCCAGAGCTAAAGGCTTTGGGTCCTCCTGGGTGAGTCAGCGTCACGGCCCCCTTATCTGCAGGCACACGTTTGTCCACAATCACACCATGCAAGGGTTAGGTAAGGAGTAGTTGGGACTGCTATTTTGGATTTGGCTGTGGAGCTAATTTTAGCAGTTCCCTGTAAGAGTACGCATGTCAAGCCTCTGAGACTACCTGAGATGCCAAGAGCAGTGAGGTGGCCTGGCTTGGCCCCATAAGGAGCGTGATGTGCAGAGCAGCAGTGCAGGAGAGGGAGAGGTGCCCTGGGGAGGACTGGAGGGATGCAGCCCAGGCTGGGGAGAGTGGAGGGAGGCGTGTGGGATGGGAACAGGACAGAGGCCGTCAGCGAAGCTGGTACAGGTACAGCATCCCCAGATGGGCTGTCAGGAAACATTACAGGTCAGGGCTAAGGGCACATTAGCAAATATGTGTGCAGGAAGAAAGCTTTAGTCCGTGTAATCATTTTCTTGCTTCTATGCACAGCATTCACTCAGAAATATAAAGATAAAATAATCCCTTGGCTTTCTGCATGCTGTATTCTTGATGTTTCATTCATAGCTTTATAGGCTTCTTCAAATATTCATGTATCATATCATAAGTGAAAGGGAGAAAAATTGTTCTTTTTCAGGCTCACAAGCAAATGGGGAAAAAATAGATCCCAGAGTAGTATAATAACAGTTTTAAAAAACATGAGGAACCAAAGATTTTCTTTAATAGCCACAGTAGCTTAGGGTCCCAGTAATATTTCATTATATTACATTTGAACACCAAATTGACCCATTGTCGTAATGCTTGTAATTGCAAAAGGCAAATTAAATTTCTGCACATTGTCTGGAGAACCAGAAGACCATGGAACAGTAAGGAGGTCACATGACAGCATGAACTGCAGCAGGACAGAGCTACAAGGAAACTCCAGATTCATGCTACCAAGGATACCGATGAGCCTGCTGGAGACTTCCAAGAGAGGTGTGTGGATGACAGGAAGTGGTGCAGGCAGAGCAAACATCCCATTGCATCTTGTGGCTCAGTGGCACTGTACTTAATGCAGAACATACGAATGGTTTCCCCAAAGTTTTTGACTCTCGAAAGGAATTGACCGAGAAACAGAAGGGATGCTCAGCAAGGAGCCTCTTCATTTCACCTTCCCCTTTCACTGTGCCTCTACCTGCCCGCATGGACAAGGGAGGCCTCTTGGATTGCCCACAGTACTTCCAGCTGGGGAGATGGATCAGTGGATGAAGATCTTGACTGGGTCAGTGTCTCTCTGCAGACTGTTAGAGAAGCTGTGCCCGTGGTTGCTGCTCAACAGAGCAAGGAAATGACAGGGTGTCAGGACTCAGGATTAGTTTCCCTGGCTCTGCCATGGATGTGCTGTGCGACCTTTGATAAACTGCTTAGGAAATCACTTTCAAATGGCACAGATACAATTGGGTGCATCTATATAAAAGTGCCTGCTTTTCAGAGGCCCGAACCAGCAAGTCTGGGAAAATTAGCACTTTTGGACTCCAGCCCACTTCTGAGTTTGCAAAATGTTCCCTTTAGCTTCTTTTTGCTTGCTTCACCATCTGTCAAATAGGGCTGTTAATACTGAGTCAGTCTTTGTACAGAGTTTTAAGCTTCTGAGACTAAAAGTGCATGATAATAAGTGTTAGTAATTACAATACTGTCATCACATGCAACCAAGTCTTCAGGGATTGGTTTGCTGTTTGAAAGACAAGTAGAAATTAAAGCTAAGGCGCAGAGTTGATTCTTGGCCTCTCTCAAAGAGTGAATTTTTTTGCTATATGGGCTCTGCTGTAGCTGGTTTGATACCTGGATGTAAGCTGTGGCTGTCTGTGGGTTACACTTAAGAGGGATCCAGCCAGATGTTTCTTTGTGACAAGTCTGAGGAGTGGGGGAATCAAGGGAGGAGAGGGTCAGGGGGTCACTGCCCAAGGGAGCTGGGCTGTGTCTGTATGGAAAGCCAGGATAAGGTCATCCCTTGCAAGGACCTTCGCCCCTTTCTCCTCCTTTCCTCCCACCTCAAATCTCAGAGGACCATGCAGTCACATTTCCTGAGACCATGCAGTCACATTTCCTGACAGGCAGTTGCATCCCACTACGATGACGTTGCATGGCCTGTGTCCATGCAGCACTGTCAGGCAGACCAGCAATTTGGAACAAAGAGAGCCAGGAGGACTCAAACAGTGATGTTTTACATGTGCCTATGAAAAGGCACATCTGAAAGAGGTACCTGTGTGGTGTGGGATAGGTGTAGGTGAGCCAGGGCATCATCCTGAGGGATGATGCATGGCCATGTTACCCATGCCCCTTTTGACAGTGGAGGCCACCTGTTTTATCAGTGCCTCCCTTTGATGCTGCTCTTCTCAATGAGCTGCCCATCATCTTCTCTTCTCAATACCTACAGGTTTACTGGGGCTCCTCAGTTGTGCTGAGCCCCGCCACAACCACACATACCCAGCTTCAGTGGGGACACCTTTGAGTCAGTTTGGGTTGTGTCAGGCCCCAGTGGCAAGTGTAACTGCCCTCCTTCTCCCCTTTCCCTTTCCCTCCTTGCCACTTCCCCCCAGCTGCATCCCATCTCTCTGCCTTTGCTTGGGGGTAAGGGGTGACTTTGGGGAGCCAGTGCCGTGGTGCCCAGTGGAGCACCCCAGTCTCCTCTCCATCTTGCTGCTGTGGTGTCTGCTCCCCAGCCTGTGCCCAACATGCAGCCCTGGTGAGCTCGCATGCTGCCTTGCACCATGTCCATTGCTCACTGACAGCCTTCATCGGCAAAACAGCTTTTTCCCATTGGGTATTAACTTTTTCCCTCTTTTTCTTTTCTCTGTCTGTCTTTCTCATGTTCTTCTCTCACCACAGCCCTACTGCTCACGCAAGGTAAGTGCTTTTTCTCCTTTTCTCTGGCTGCTCTGGCTCTCTTTTTGTCCATTTTGGTCAGACCCCCCATGTCTGTGTTTGTTGTGCTGTAGACAACCCCAGCTCATGGTGTTTGTGTCTAGCATGAACTAGTTAAGAGCAGTACAATTAAGAAAATAACAGTAACTGACTGACATCTAAGAGCATTTCCCAGATTCCAGATTTTTCCTTGCAGTTTGGGGGAAATGATCCAGACAGAGTAAAGCAACATATGCAGCTATGCCTGGCCTGAAGCTGTGACTCCAGCCTCTCTTTAGGCAACTCTGGTGCTTGGGTTGTGCCGATGCCCTGCGGAAGATGGGGGATTTTTGCAGGGAGGTGGCTTTCCTGCAGTGTGGGACAGTGTTGCCTGGGGTGGGCAGGGGTACAAGGTTGTGCAGGTGTCCCCTTCCCATGGAGGGTCACACGTCACCCCTCAGTGCCTTCACCCGTGTGCTCTCCACCTCCCATCCTGGGGGGTCCCAGGGTGTGCCCAGCGCCAGAGCAGTACTACCAGAATATGATCAGCACCAGCCCCATTTCCTTCCTCACCCTCAGCTCTGATTCTGCGCCCTGCATCTCCTCTCCCTGTGTCACGATTCCGTGTGTATTAATACAGAGCCCCTCTTCCTTGCCTGAAATCCCCATTACACTGGTCTGTCTTTATCCCACTGTGGTGCAATGTACGACTCCTGTATCGTCGTTATTCCTTCAATTCCAGATGTGATTACTGTTGAATTTCCACTGAAGAAGCATTTCTTGAAAGATAAGGGTGGGCATGGGGGGTGCAGAGAGGAGCTCAAAATTGCACAGGTTTGCGAGCAGAGCTGGAAACCAAAGCATTCATGGTGCCTGAGCTGTGCTGCAAATCAAAGGAGCAGCATTTTCCATGCAGGCTTCAGTCCTGCCCCTTTTCGGAGGATGCCAAATCTGCTGCACCGGGGATGTCCTGAGCCTGTTGGCTATTGGACTAATTAGAAAATTGCTAGTGGCAGGCAGAAATCCCCAGTGCCCCAAATACCAGCTTAGGGTGTTTATGGAAAACTCCTCAGAATGGTTTGGACAGTTTCCTTCGTTACCTCTTCAGATCCAGAAGGACTGGAAGTAAGTTGAGCACAGCCTCCTTCCCAGTAATTTCATTGCTTTAATTCAGTAGCTGCCTAATTTGATCAGAACCCCGGGAACCAAATAATTCCTATTAAAATAACATAACTTTCCTCCCTCTGTTGCGATCCAGCCTGATTGCTTTTGGCAGCTGTTACTGGAGAACTTGGTCACCAGCTATGGAAAGTTACTTTTCAGTTCATAAGGGAGAGCCTCCTCTCTGTCTGGTGGGGGGTCCCTGGGGTGCCCCCCTTGCCGAGCTACCTCAGGGTGCCCTCTGTGCGTGTGACGTGCGTTGGGCTCACGGTGCTTGGCCCCCACAGGTGCTTCAATCCAGCAGCAGGCCGGCAAGCAGGCACGTGCTGGAGTGTCATTCAGCAGCAATCACGGCTAATCAGCGGGGAGAGAAGCGACGTCCTCGTTTAATCCATGTCATGTTAGATTTAGGTTACACAGGCGCGCGGGAATATTTGTTTAAAAACTGCATTATTGAACGTTTCGGTGGAATCCGTCAGTCCCGTGCCTCATGCCTTGCCTCCTAGAGCAGCTTGCACAGCTTTTCCTGGGCAGCATCCCACTCCTGGGGATGTGTCCCTGGGACTGCTGGGTGCCCTGGCTCTCCTCTGCAGCCCTGGGGCTTTTCCTGGGCAGCATCCCACTCCTGGGGATGTGTCCCTGGGACTGCTGGGTGCCCTGGCTCTCCTCTGCAGCCCTGGGGCATTCCCCCTCCCATGGCACCGCTTTGGCAGCCCCTGCAGGGCCAGCAGCTGCAGCCCCCACTCACAGGAGTGATCCCTTCTCTTCACAGAAGGTGTGGGTGCCCTGATGGGTGAGCCCAAGTGACAATGCCTCTCTTGTCCCAGGAGCCCTTACCTGGGGGCAAGTGAGGGATCCTGACTTTGGCCCCCTGGCCTTGCAGGCCCCTCCCAAGGAAAACAGAGCTGTGAATTTTACACAAGGTGAAGTAACTGGGCAGGGCACAGGTTCTGCTCAGCATTTATTTTTTCCAAATGAGCTCTCTGAGCCAGACTTGCACGGCCATGTGTCCAGCACCAGCTGTTCAAGCTTCAGAGTAATATGGGGTAGCTGTAGAGAGACTTGAGAGTCTGGGGGTTTTTTTAACCTTCTGTTTTCACACTGGCAATGATCTCTCTGTATATTCTTTATACAAGGAAATACTTGATACCAAAGTGCATAGGTACTCCAGTTGTTCCTGCTTTTGCCAGCAATGGAAGAGCTGCTCTGAAGGTCTTTCCAGTCTTTGCAAAAGTTACTGAAAGCCTGAGCATAGCCTTTGCTTTAAAGTTCTTGGGCTCAAGTGATCAAGATCTTTAAAGGGATGTGGAATTATCTAAATGGTAGATAGTTCTATATCATAATTTCTATATATTCGTCCAGTTCAAGGAAAATATTTCTAAATATGTTTCTTTATTTATGCATTAAAGCTCCTACATCCATTTTGCAGAGGTAAAGACTGGGGAACAGAGATGCCAGTTGCCTGGCCAGTTGGGGATGGTCATGTCAGCAGCAATCTCAAGGCAGAGCCAGGAGTGGAATAATGCTCAGTTCCCAGCCCTGTGCCTTAGCCTCCCTCTCGTGAATGTGCAGCATTTCCCAATTAGCATTAAGGAACGCTGGGGCATATATATGGGATGTATCATGTCTCAAAAATAGCTTTCAGGGCTAAGTAAGCAGATTCCTTACATTTTAGAAGGCAGCCCAGGCTGCAAGTGCTTGTATGTGTGCATGTGCTTCCGTAAAGGGCATATCCATATGCTAATCTCCAAAGTGAGAGCGTCTTTTAGCCAGAAGTCTTCCCCACTTGACTGACAGCTTGACAGTGCTCTGAAGAGAGGAACTCATTTGTCCTCACTATTTTCTTTGTTTAGCCAGGATTATATCTTATCAAGCCACAACAAAAAAAAGATCCCATTTTAATTGTTATTTTAATTTCTTCCTAGCGGCACAGTCCCCAAAAGGGGTGACCTTCATGCAGATACCTGCCTGCTCCAGAAATGTATGGAGACAAGATAGCTCAAGGAGTGTGAAATGGCCTTCATAGCAATCTTTCATGAATACATTGCTGGTTTTAGTCCAATTTATTCAGCAAGTGTCAGGGAATACAAACTGGCCCATGGTTGTTTGGTAGTCTTGCAGCATTGCCTAGATGATGAGTATCTACCTCTCTGATGGTGTTACAGGGCCTTCCCATTGCCTGTTTCAGCTCAAAAGATGCAGTGGCCAGATTACACCATAGAAATGGACTTTATCTAACTTTGATTTATAATGTGTCCAGGAGGCCACAGGCAATGTCTAGTTCCCATTTGATCCCCCCAGTCTGAAGGAGGTTGAGTGGGCAAGCAGTGCATGATGGTGGGAATACAGCTCAGTGCTCCCCTTTCCCTGGGAGAAATACAAGGAGGAGGGGAGATGCTTACAGTATTTTGAGCCCAAAAAATGGCCTGTCATGTGCAGGTCTGAAAGTGCTTTGCAGATCACTGCAGCTCAAGTCCTGGGATGGCCCTGCAGGCAAAAGTTGAGAGAGACAGACTGAGACAGACATGAGGTGAAAGCTGAGCAATGAGCGTGGCAGGGACATGCCCAGGGCTGCATAGCACAGCAGTGGCAGGACCATAACCAGGAGCTGCTCAACCCCCTTGTCTGTCATAGCTTTAAGGGTCTGAACAAAGCAGAATAAGTGAGAGCATGGAGTTGTTTATCCAAAAACCTCTCCTTGCTTCCTGCACAGTCCAGCACCTAGTGGCTATCAGCTGTGGCCATTGCTATAGCCCAAGCAAAAGCGTACTTCATCCTCATTCCTGCCACGCAGCCTTTGATTTTACCAGACCTGTTGTCTCACCTGCTTGTAGCATATTCTCTCTAACCCATTGGCCCCCGGCACCAGGAGCAGGGTACCTTGGTGCAGCAGCTGGCACAGCAGCCCCAGCTTACCTGGCCTCAGCAGCCTGTGTGTGCTCCTGCAGCCCAGAGAGGTTCCTAACACTCAATGGTAGCACATACCTAGGTGCCAGAGCAGGCAGGGTCTTGGGGACCCCTCTCTGGCCACCTTCTCTTTCCCAGGGAGGAGGTGGAGGCAGAAGGTCCTGGCAAGCTCTGTTCTCGATAGGCACAGCCAGACCTTATCAGGCTTAATTGGACTTGACAGCAGGGAGTCCAGGGTGCAATCCGCATTGAAAAGTAGGTACTGATGCAGATACAAACAGAAATCAGGCTAGTTAATAATTAAGCTGCAGCTTGGCAGCATTCACCTTGACAGACTTGACCTTCCAAATTAAAAATCTGTCTCCCAACACACACACACCCCATCCTCACTCCCCCTTACTTTGCATGTTATTTATCTCAGCTCTTGCTAGTCTTCTTTGCAGGCTGCCACACTGGGGCGATGTGGGACACACCTCACAGATATCCTGTCTCTGCTCCCTGGGGGAGCCCTCCAAGACCCCAGCCCTACACCAGACTCTGTGGGAGCATGTTCCACACTTGCTGCAGGGATAGCAATCTCCTGCAGTTCTAAAGCAGGCTGGTGCACCCTGTGCTCCCTGAAGTGCTTCCCTGCAATGCAGGAGCACTGGGATTGTTCTCTGCCACTGGGTTGTTGCAAGAGTTTATTCCTTCTCAGCTGTTGGGTCAGTACACACAGGCTCAACTCAGCCCTCAGCATCCCATTGAAACAGGCAGACCCAACAGGCCTGGAGCAGGCTTAGGATGGGATCTGGTGTTTAGCAGAGGTTGACACTGATTCCTGCCACAAGATGGTCATGTGTCCTAAACAGTAGGTGGGCAGAATTGGTGGAATCATGTAGGTGCTTCACATTGCTCTTTGAAGGTGCTTAGCTCACCCCCTTAACTGTATGGCAAGTATAGGTTTGGGCAAAAAGATATCAGCTGGGCTCCTAAATTTGTCCTTCCTGCCACTGCCTTAATTTCAGAGGACAGTTAGCAGCCTGATATTTAGCACCTATGGGTCACTTGCATGAGTGCACTGAGCAAGATCCAGCACAGTACTGACATGGGAGTCTTGATCTGTGTTTGTCTCCTACATTAGGATGGAGCCTCAATGAAAATACAATGGCAGCTTAAATGTTTTCAGATGCACCTTTGAAATTTGTTAGGTTTCTGTGCTTTGCTTTCCTGTTGCACATTCACAAATGTGACTGCATTTTAATGAGACATTAAGGAATTACCTCCTTTCTTCCTTATCCAAAAGCTTCCACTATTAACATTTCTATGAGGTACCCGTTTGGACATGCTCCCTGTGCCTGTTCTCCTGTGGTTTGCTTGCAGCTGACATTGAAAGACTTAGCTTGGCAGTCATGTTCAATCATCTGTCCCCACAGGATGCCCCTGACATGCCTTCTTGGGTGCCCATGTTCTGCTCTCTGCACCCCAGTGCACAGAGGAGCTGCACAGTGACATCAGGGCCTCCATTATTCATGTCTCCGTGGATGTGCTGTCAGTAGGCTGAAGGTCTCCATTGCCAGTCAGCTTGTCTCTTCACTCCAAGTGGCCTACCTAGGTCTTGAAGGTACCTCTGGTGGCACTTCATCTGCTGGCAAGGTGCCTTCTGGAGTAGCAGGACTCACACCACCTTCACTTTGTGGGGTGTCCGCTCCCATGCTCATGCCAGCATCCAGCCCCTAGGCTGACAAACACTCTTGGACATAGTTTTATTGCTTGATTTACTCTAAGAGCTGCCTGGCAAGTGATTGCCTTGCTTGTTGAGTCAGTAGGTGATCCACAGGTGGCTTGCAGAGACAACAAACCCACTTACTAGAAGGTGCAAGGTCCTGTGGACACAGGCATTCCCATGCAGTCTGCCCAACAGCCCTGGACACAGCATACACTGAGAAGAGACGCAGGAGATCTTCCTGCTCAGGGAGGGCTTCAGATCTTGCACTGTTCTCCCTGGTGCAGGTACATAAACTAACATAAGCAAGATGCCAGGTTCTGGGATAAAGCTGTGTTGGATACGACTTCCTATGGAGAAAAGAAGGCTTGCTGCACTGCATGTGCCTACAGACCTGCCTGCAGTTCAGCCTTGCCTAGAGGCATAACATTTGTGTGAGGTTTTATGTTCTCTTACCATGCCAAAGGCTTTTGTTAAATCAATTAGATTGGGGGCTGAGGTTTCATTGCACCGTTTCTCCTGGAGTTGTTAAGCTGAGGAAATTCTGCCTGATATTCCCTATTTTCAGAGCATCTCCTCAGATTCCAGACATTTGCTTTCTGCACTCTGCAACTGCAGCCAGTGGGCAGGAGCCTAAGGGACTGCGCCGCCAACCGTGATCGCAGCTTTTCAGATGTAGTTATTCCAGGGAAGGTTGTAGTGAGTCAGACTCTCACCAAGTTTGGGCTTTGCAACCCTGCTGGGATGGCTGTAGTGCTTTTGCTCAGCTCTGTATTGTCAGCACATGTCAGCGTGTGCTTGGCTCATCTGCCAAGCTGGGCTTTGCAGAGCTGAGGGTGCCTTTGCCCCTGACCCTTATGGGGAACTCAGACAGAAGCAAAGTCATGTTGTATGTGCTATGGCGACTGATGTGCGAGCACCTGCATTTTCATCGATGGACACAGCTTGTTGTCTTCACACACTCCCAGCTAGAGGAAGAGACTGGACTTTCTCATTCTGTGTCTTAGAAAAAGAGATGTACATTATATCTGACTCCTTGCTCCAGTGAACATAAGTACCTTGAGTCTTGTTCTTGATAATCATCAGTTCATGCCCCCAAGTGTAGTGTAAAGCAGAACATTTTCATAGACTCATGGAATCATAGAATCATTAAGGTTGGAAAAGACCTCCAAGATCATTGAGTCTAACATTTGACCAAACACCCCCATGTCAATTAAACCATAGTAGTAAGTGCCACGTCCAGTTGTTTCTTGATCTCTTCCAGGGATGGTGACTCCACCACCTTCCTGGGCAGCCCATTCCAATGCTTAACTACCCTTTCAGTGAAAAAATGTGCCCGCTGCCCCACCCCCCCAGCATCCTGCATTGCCCTTCTTCTTCTCCAGGTGCTGTGCTCCTCTGTGTCTGTATTTTTTTCCTAAACTTACAGGGATTCCTAAATGAAGACTGTGCTGTGTTAGAGCTGGGCAGTGGTGGTTTTAATGTACATCATTGATTTCAAATGATGGATGCAACTTTTCTGTTTCTGTGATGGGTTATGTCACCTCCCACAGGAGTTACTATATGTTTTATAAACTCTGCGGGTCTTGCAAGGCTTACAGTCTTTGCAGTCAATCTAGCCAGGCAGATGAAGAGAGAAGTCAGAATTTATAAATAGATTTCACTGGGACTGCATAATTTCTGCGTGATTTTTGGTGTGAAGTATGAGATCTGCTGGAGTTCACATGGGATTAATCACATCTGAGACATTACCTGGGCATTTGTAACCTCTGCAGGAAACCTCGGGCAACATCTGACCCACTGCTTAGCCAGAACAAGATGCTCTGCCTTTGTGATATGCCCTCCCAGGTTCTAAGGAGTTCCAGCTCCCACTCCTAGGCTCAGCTGGGCCCTGTATTGCAGCTTGTACACCCTGACTGGTCAGGCACAGGAAAGCCAGGGGAAACCCAGCCCCTTTCTTGAGATGTCAGTTTTACAGAGAGCTCACCAGCATCTGTCTGTACTTGGGCATATGGGTGGAAGAGGACACCTGGGTCAGGCATAGGACACGGCGAGGGCACCCTTCCAGCTGGTTGGGATGCTCCTTCCCATCTGGGCAACCAGAACCCTCTTGAGGCACCTTGCTGGGTTAGCTGGGTCATCAGCGAAATTGAGCCTGACACGGGGTCATCTCACCATGCTGCTGACCTGGGGTCCTTGTTTAGTTTCCTGCAGTGGAAACTAAATATAGAATTCCAGAACGGAATATGTTGGAAGGAACCTTGAAGATCATCTGGTGTCAACCCCCCTCCCATGGGACACCTTTCCCTAGGTTGCTCAACACCACATCCAACCTGGCCTTGAACTTCCAGGGATGAGGCATCCACAGCTTCTCTGGACAACCTGTTCCAGTGCCTCAGCACCCTCACAGTATTATGAAAGGAAAAAACTGCTCGTTTCATGACTTACTTCTCGTTCATTTTTCCGATTCACATGTGTTTTACATGTGGTTGTGACTGTGTGTGTCTGAGTGTTAGATCAAGCACTGAGTGGCACAAGGAGCCAACCATGATTTTCTACTCAGAGGGGAAAAAAAAGGTTCTGTCTCTTGTTCATTCAAATGAGGGAGCACGTCAGGGTGTTAGAAGCATCTTAAAGAGCACTTCTGGCAAATGGCAGAACGATTTGGTACCTCGGTCTCCCCAGAGCTGTGGCTGCTTCAGGGGTGATGGGAGGGTGTGTGTCAACCGAGAGCACCAATGCAGACTGAAGAAACATTCAAGGGTTCTTTTTTTAATAAATTAAAAGCACATTCCCTATGTTCTTGGTGACTGATATTCAGAAATCTTGGTCCTTTGTTTCTGTGGTCCAACACCCCACCACTGCCCCCCAAACTGCTGCGTGAGCTTAGCAGGCTGTGAGGGGGCTGCAGAAGCCCATGCTTGGGCCCTGCAGACAAGCCCCCATGGTGCCCTGGAGGTCCAGGGCTGCTGCCCACAGCTTGGTGTTGGCTTTGCTTTCACAGAGGTGGCTGAGAGGAAGATGACAGTTGAAGAGGAGGAAGCCAAGAGAATTGCAGAGATGGGCAAACCAATACTCGGCGAACACCCCAAACTGGAAGTCATCATTGAGGAATCCTATGAGTTCAAGGTCAGTAGGTGTCCTAGGGGTCCTCCAGGAGGGGAAGGCTATGTGGCACTGTCAGGTAGCCTGGAGAGCAGGACTGAGGGGGCAGCATGTGCAGGTAAAGGGCTGTTGAGAGAGGAAAAAAAGTATGTAATGCAGTAAAGGGTGGGTGAAGTCTACAAGCAATGTCAGAAGTAGCAGCTGCTGGTTGGCGGGGGTGCAGGGAGGAAGGCAAGAAGGCCCTGCTGGAAGCAGAAGAAGCCAGTGGGCAGGAGGAGGCAGGAGCAAAGCTGTCTCTGGTGAGGCAGGGTTGAGGGAAGAAGGAATCTTACCAGGATTGAGGTGTGGCAAACAAGCTGGCTCTGGTGAGGTTTGGATCAGCCAGTCCAGGGAAGTGGGCTCAACTCTAGTCATGGCCTAATCTAGCTGATAGGAGAGTGCTTGTGACACTTCCACAGTTTGGAAAGGGTCTGTGAGACCACAGTGCACTGCAAGATTGTCTTTGCCCACTAGCAGCTGGTTTAATTGCTGTGCATCTTTATTCCCACAACAGAGCACCGTGGACAAGCTGATTAGGAAGACAAACCTGGCTTTGGTTGTAGGGACACATTCCTGGAGGGACCAGTTCATGGAGGCCATTACTGTGAGCGCAGGTGAGAGTGACATCAGAAAATCCATATGAACATCCACAGGGTTCATGCAGCCTGGAACGACAGCATCTCCCTGGTCAGTGATGCTCAGCTGTGGTGACCCATCAGCAAAGCCAGTCCAAAGAGCTCCTCTGCTCCAAATATAGTGGGCTTTTGCAGGTGCTTTAGTGAGGAGCCCAGGAAATCCATCTTCTGGTGCAGAGCCCTCCAGGAGGCCAGTTTTCAAAGACTGCATCAGCTGGCAGTGTTCCTGCTGCTTCAGTGATCTGATGAGTACTGTACAGGCAGCAAAATCCCATCCTGGCTGGGATCCTGGCCAGTGCAGGTAGCTCCTACTGGAAGATGTCCTGTCTGTCATAGCCGGTAGAGTTCCGGGGAGCAGGGAGGGTAACCACATGCAGATTGAAGATGTTGCCTCATGAGGCAGCAGCTGGTGAAGGAAAAGGCCCAGAGACCTGCTAGCTGTTGCCTGAGAGAACCCACTACTTTCAGAGGCAGGCAGCTCTGGGGAAGGTATTTTAGGCGCATCTATGCCATTAATGGCACTTGGGCATCTTTCTGAACATTTCCTCGATGGTTTGGCATCTGCCCCAAAGGGATGTTTTCCACCGAGCTGTAAAGGAGGCAGTGGATTGTCCAGCCCATGCTCTGGAGCAGGAGGATCAACAGATCTCTCTGGTTTCCCAGTTCTATTACTTTCCGCTAGTTTTTGGCCCAGAACATCACTTGCCTGTGTAATTTCTTCATGCCACTCAACAGTGATCTCCACAGATTGACTACCTCCAATGTGAATGTCTGTGGATGGGGACAAGGCTGCCCCTCAGTGGGTACAATACGTCATTCCATCACTCCCCATCCCTGGGGGCTCTAGGGTGGCTGGGAGACATTCTTTTTGCCAAGCTTCACCCATCACTGAAGGACCTGGTGTGCCTTGAATTCACTGTCATGGCCAGCACCATCCCACCTTGTCCCAGGAGAGCAGAATCCCTGGAGCCTTGGGGTGGAGGAGACAAGCATGAGCTGCCCCAATACAATGAATGCTGGACCTCTCCTTCCGTGTTGTTTGCAGCAGGCGATGAGGATGAGGACGAGTCTGGTGAGGAGCGCCTGCCGTCCTGCTTTGACTACGTGATGCACTTCCTGACAGTCTTCTGGAAGGTGCTGTTTGCCTGCGTGCCCCCCACCGAGTACTGCAATGGCTGGGCCTGCTTCGTCGTCTCCATCCTCATCATCGGCATGCTCACAGCCGTCATCGGCGACCTCGCCTCCCACTTCGGCTGCACCATTGGCCTCAAGGACTCCGTGACTGCCGTCGTCTTCGTCGCCTTCGGCACTTCTGTACCAGGTGTGGTGGCTGTGGGGAGGGGATGGGGTGGGAGATAAGTCCTCTGGAGGTGCTCCTGATTTCAGAGGAGAAGCTCTGTCATGGGATGGGGTTCAGGCTGGGAAGGGTATCCTCTAAGCCCTGTCCCCAGGCAAGGTGTGCACCCTGCTTAGTGGCAGCATGGGATCTCTGAACCTAGGAGGGGATTGTGCACCTCTTGGTCTGTGTCCTAACCTGGTCAGTGCCACATCTGAGCGTCCCTTGTCCCCCAGACATGAAGAGTTGTCTGTTTCTCCTGTTGGACTCCCAGTGATTTCTCCTTCCCTCCTCCCTCAACCCCAGACACCTTCGCCAGCAAAGCCGCAGCCATCCAGGACACGTACGCTGACGCCTCCATCACCAACGTCACAGGCAGCAACGCTGTCAACGTCTTCCTGGGCATCGGGCTGGCGTGGTCAGTGGCAGCGATCTACTGGGCATCACAGGGGCAGGAGTTCCAGGTGTCAGCGGGCACTCTGGCGTTCTCCGTCACCCTCTTCACCATCTTCGCCTTCATCTGCATCAGCGTCCTCCTCTACCGCCGGCGACCCCACCTTGGGGGGGAGCTGGGCGGCCCCCGGGGGTGCAAAGTGGCCACGACATTGCTCTTCGTCAGCCTCTGGCTGCTGTACATCCTCTTCGCCACCCTGGAGGCCTATTGCTACATCAAGGGGTTTTAGGTGGTGGAGGGACGGTGCTGCCGGGGGAGGGACCCCCTCCTCCGTTACCTCACCGGACACCAGTCCTGGAAGCGCGGTTTCACTGGAGGGTACGGCTGTCTGCTGGGGGCTGCCACTGCCCAGATGGTCGGACAGCTGCGTGCCAAGAAGGGCAAAACCATCACAGAGTGAAAAAAACAGAGAGACAAAACCCATCCAAAAATGGTACAAAAGAAAGCAGCAATGGCAAGTGTTGAAATAAAACACAATAAACCCAGGCACTGACCCTATTCAATGAAATTATGAAGTTTCAACCATCTCCAAAGGCCACCTCTCCCATAGGGGGTTGTCTCCTTTCCTGCCAAGCACCCCTCCACTGTAAGGAGATGTTTCCTTATTTTTACTAGTTGAGAATTGCAGAAGTCTGGTTCAGGAATTTGTGGGGTTTTTTCTTTTTTCTTCTGTTTGCTCGTTGCTTTTTGATTCTGGGGGAGCACGCTAATTAATTTTTTTTTCTTTTTTACTCCTTAATCTGAAAAATGTTAAAAATTTAAACTCAAAGCTTCAAGCTGCCGTCAGTGCTGGATTTGAACATGTGTATTTCTGAAGCCACAATAGACTGTGACACAGTCAAAAAACTTTTTCACTATTACCCGTTCCCTCCCCTGCCGCCTTCCATTTCTTTCTTTTTTAAGAACATCACAAGACTGATATATTTTTAATACAAACACAGACACACAGTCACACACATTTAGTGACAAAATCTGGAGCATGTAGCATCTCAATCACCTGCCTGGGCTAAGAAAAAAGAAGGGAAAAAACCCCCAACCCTCTAATACAATACGTGTCATGTATATTTTGACTATGGCATTTCTCTTTGTATAATTAACTTTGAGCTTGTGGTACTGCAGGGAGGGAAAATTATGTTAATTTACAACTGTTAAAGAAATAAAACAGCCTGCCCTGGGGGGAGCAAAGGGGCCAGGGAAAGCAGCACCGGCTCCTTGGGATGGTGGTGGTGGCAGGTTTGCTGCATGGTCCTCCTGCTCAGATGTGGAAATGAATTCAGGAAAACCTGGATAGTGTGCCCATATGTTCCCAGCACTATGCCCCCCAGAGCTGTGGCGTGGCTGCCCTTCCATTCCGTTGCTACCCCAGTTTTCACAGCACCCGCACCTCACTAGTGGTCTCCAGGCCATTGACAGGTATGGGCTTAAAAACTGCCACCCATGTCAGGACTCCTACATCATCTCAAGTACCTTTTAGGAACACCAGACAGACAAAAGAGCATCATTTTAATTTGAAATGCATTTCTTTTTAAGGATAAAGAAGAAAAAAACCCACCACCATGAGAGTATGTCATGAGTTGCATCAACAGCTGCAAATTGAAATGTTGGGTTGGTAATAAAATAAATAAAAACTATACCTATATCTATATAAACAGTGCTATCTAGAAACATGTTTCTTAACGGAGAGCCCTGGAAAAGAATGTTAAAATCCTACTCTTTGTAAAGTGTTTTTGAGATGAAGATCATTTCTTCTATCTAGAAACAGGTGCTGTAGAAGGGAACCATTTTCATCAAGTTCCCTTAAATAAGCCAAACTTTGGGAGGCAGCAAGTAAGAGAGGGGCTGTCAAAAGGTACAGTTCTGCCTGCTGCGGTGCTTTTGGTTGCCCCAGGAGGCAGGGAGGAGGTGCCCATGGGTTAGGGAAAAAGCAAGGGGAACGAGATTGTCATGGACAAAAAGATGTAACATAGCAGGTTACTAGATGGAGGCAACCATGGTTCTTAAAACACAGATGAAGTATTTCTTTTCATACAAAGTGTTTATCAGATAGCTATATATGAATGTGTGTACATGAGGCAGAGAAGAGGGATCCTTCTCAGATGAGCAGCCAGAGCTTTGTTGGTGGGAGCCCACAGTGAGTGAAAGCCACTGGGTTTGAAGCTAGCAAGCATCCGACATCCTGCCTCCTTACCCTCCCTTTGCCATGCCTTTGGGGAAGGGCCTGAAAAAGATGGGCAAGAGACCCCAAGGCCAGGCTCCCACCGAGCTCACTGGTCCAGCAGTGCCAGCGGCCACCAAGAGCAGCTGCTGCCGTTGCTGCACAGCCCATCAGCCCCAGAGCTCACATGTGTGACACTAAAAGAAAAATTACAAGAGTGCCTAAATGTTTTTTGTGGGGGTTTAAAGTGCAGCTCTCAAGGGGAGATTGTTATTGTTGCTGTTTTTAATTGGGACATACAGAGTCTGTTGAGCTTTTCTTTTACCTGTGCCAGCATAGTAGTCCCTGGCTGAAGCCCGGCCTGGGGTGCTGCTGTGCTTTTCTTCTGTGCTTGTGCTGTATCCACCATGTGCTTTTCATCCTCTTCCTTCTCCAGCTGACTGCAGGGAAGGGGTGCGGGGGTAGGACTGGCTGCCATGAGGGAACTGCATGGGGACCCTGGTGCCCTCCATGCAGCAGGGCGATCTGCACCAGGCTGACATCTGTGGCATGTTCCTTTTATTTTTCTTTTTTACTCCATTAAAAAATATGCAAGCTAAAAAAAACCACAACAGGTTTGGTGCCTTTGGGGATTTTTTTTTTTTTCCTGAAGCTGTTATGTTTCGTTTCAGGTCAAGCTACGTGCTTGCTTCTGTTTTTCCTTGGGGCAGCTGCCTGGACTCGGTTGCAATGGCTCTGGCTGGTTTGCCCCCCCACCCCTCCACCCTAGCCCTCTGGTTTGGTACTGCTGGGAGGATCCTGCAGCAACTGCCTCTTCCTAGCTGGCAGAGAGGAGGTTTTGCTGCTGTTTTTGTTGCTGCTGATCTTTCCCCTTTGTTTCTCCCATCAGCTTCCCATGGCAGCCTGTAATAACAGCTGCTGGCCCCTTCCAGCAGCCCTCATGCTTCAGGCTGCACATCTTCCCTTTCTGCCTCCTCCTCTGCATCACTGCTGTGGTTCAGAGTAAATAACACATCCTGACATCAGGAGGGAAAAAGCCAAGGGGATCAAAGGAGCTGCTTTGTTCCTGGGGCCTACCATGGTAGAGGGACGTAGTCTAAGGGCCGTGCATGGTGTGGGGCCAGTGGTACCTCTGGCTGCCTTCCCATCGCTGTTGCCACAGAGGGCACCCACAGCACCCCACAGGTTTGGCTGTCCTGGTGATGCTGCACTGCATGGGTGCTGATCAAAAATCAGCCTTTGGGTAAAGAGGAGTTTTGCAAAGAGGAGATACTCACCTGTCCCCCAAAAGCTCTCCAGGAACTGTGTCCCAGTTTTGGCCGTGCTGCCTCCTCACCCAACGTCATCATTGACTGATTTTTTCCACTTGTATTTGGACATCTGAACCTCAAAGTGCCCTTTACAGGGGCCCTTGAGCTAGAACTGTTCCGACCTGCCCTCTGCAGCATAGGGGCAACTGGTGCAGCCCACAACCCCAGTCTCCCATCTTTGCCTGACAGCATAGGGCCCACTCATGGGGTTCCAGGGGAGACTGGGGCTTGGGCACCTCACAGTGCAATGGAAAATGCCCAGGTGGGGTGGAAGGATTCCTGGTTGGGCAGCAGGAAAGGCAGCCTGGCAGAGCAGCCATGGGAAGGCTGCCCTGGATGTTGCTTCCTCGGGCAGCCAGAGCTTGGCAAAGCCACAAAGAGACCACTGCCCTACTGGGCCCTGCACACGCCCACTCCTTTCCATAGGCCTGTGGGGTCACTTCCCACCTCTTGCTCTGCTGGACAGCTCCTGCCCACGGAGAGCACACCTGCTTCTGACCTAAGAGGAAACACTCAAGTTCCAGCTCTGGCTCATTGCCTTTGACTCCAGTGATAGGACCAAGACGGGTTTTGGGGAGTGAAGGGACCCTTTGGGGCTGGTTTGCTGCCACTGCTGCACAGGAGTATCCTGGTCCCCACAGGTTCTGAGGCTTAGATCCAGGAACAAAGGAGGCCAAGCCAGAGAAAGCTGGCTTGGGTTGGTAATAAAATAAGTGGTATGAAGAGTGTGCAAGCATCAGGAATCTGTTGTGGTAAAATACAGTGAGAAATGGAAGTGTTTGTTAGAGACGTTGAGCAAAGGTTTCAAGTTAGGAAGGAGGCAGCTGTGGCATGTGGATTGGGCTTTGTCACCTTTCTGGCAATTACTGTGGTGTTGGTGTGATCAGGGCTCTTCTGGACAAGCTCAGACAAACCACAAAAATATTCTGTGATGCGTATTTCCTCTGATTCCATGTCTGAGGCTGCTGGACTGGTAAGCCACTTGTTCCTGGCATGGAAGGACCCTTCCACTACTCTCCATCCCTAAGTACCAACAGGATGCCTCTTCACAGCACCATCTGCAAGGAGAAGCCCCCATCAGCGGCATGTGCCTCTTCAGGCTTCAGCTGCTGTAGTGGGATGATGCCTACCTGCATGTCTCCACCAGCATAGCTGTTTGCTTTGGGAAAATGTTTTGGAGGACACCCAGTATTGTAGTACCTGGACACTAGTGAGATAAACTAGAGGCAAGAAGACCTTTGTTCACCTACAGTTCACCTCACCCACCTCTCGACAGCACAACAGGACATAGTGTGTAGGTATAGAAGGTATAGAACTAGACAGTAACAGAAAGGCATCCAAGAGATCTGGTCATGCTTGAATATGGCCTCAGTGTAGGTGCCAGCCTGCACAAATGGGAGCAGCAGTTGCTCAGCCCCGGCCACAAGCTGGAAAGCACTTGTCACCAAGAATAACCTTTGGAGTATTAGATGGAAAAAATGTTTTTAATGACATTGTCATCCGTGTGCATGTGCCAGCAGCAGCCAGCTTGCTAATGACAGAGCTGTGTGTGCCAGTGCTGCTTAGCGCCCAGCAGAGCACACAGTGCTCCCAACCTGCCTCTGCAGCAGGAGGGCATTAAGTGCCTCCTGCTATTTAAATGAGTCATTTAAAATGCATAGATAATAAACACCATGAGTAGATTTACCCCTTGTCCCTGCCTTCCCTTCACCCAGGAGGTCTGTGCTTTGCCCAGAGGTAGGTGGCAGGGGCAGACCAGCCCCAAGGCCCCCAGGGCGTCCCTGCACGTAGCTGGTGGGGTTTGCTCATACTTTTGCCCCACTGCCAACAGCCAATACCCTTGGTACCTTTTCCACATTGCAGTTACCCACTTGTGCCCTGGGGTGTAGTTTGAGTTTAGACATGGAATCTAAAGGCATGATGTGAGGTGGATGAGCTCAGCAGCTGCTCCCACTGCACTTAAATGTAAGCACTCACTCATGTCCCAGGCTGTGCCATTGCTGTTGCCATGTACATGGCAAGCTGAGTGGGAGCTGTGGCTAGAAGAATATCGTTACCTACCTACTACTCTTTGCTGGGCACACACTCAGAAATTGGCCTGGTTTCAAGACTGCAATAAAAAACTCCACAGGCCTAGGAAGTACTTTGAAACATGTGTGAAATTTGGGTAAATTAAAGAAATAAACCCTTCAAACAAAGATTTTTATTTTTTAGGCTGTAAGTTGTGAAGTTACAAATGCCTTCCCAGGAGGATGCCTCTGCTGTTGAAGAAAATAAGCTTCCATTACAGAAACACTGGTCCCATTCCGTGGGAATTATGAGTACAACCTGGGTACATGAAAAAGCTGTAGGGGGAATAACATCTCAACACAAAGGTGTTCTCAGAAAGTCCCCACGGCACATCCTTGGCACTAAGGCATATTGTTCAGAGCACCTTTGTGTCTCTGTTAACACAAGGGGTGTCCAAATAAGCTCTTAAAGCTACCAAAAGAGATTTGATTGCCTCCTCTTCTTCCGGAGCATCTTGGGCAGAAACTAAAAGCAAAGTTTTACTAAAACTGAATGTGGGGTTTCTGTTGGCATTGCTAATTTTTTTTCTTCTTGTTTTATTGACAAGGGCATAGAAAACAACTCATTGTTATCCTTATGGTAAGAGGATTTTGTATGTGGAACAGTCCTTCAGGTTCTCCGCTTTCTCTTTTTCCAGCCTCCGAGAAGCCATTTCTACAGGATTGCTGCCCAGTGGGTCTCACTTTGTGTTTGCACATTCTCACAGCTGCCTCATGGCAGGTCATTCCATGCCTCTGCTGAAACTCATCCTGTTGACTGGGATTGTTTCTTCAAAACCATTCACGTCCTGCCCCCCACAGGTGCTGACACACACCTCCCCCAGGCCCCCCACTACCCCACCCCACCCTGGATATCACCGGGAAAATTTATAGCAAAGCAATTTCCAGAAGTTACTGCTGAAAATACTGAATCAATCTGGACTCTGGACCATCACTGGGAAGATTTCCCCAGAAAGCTCTCTGACTTTGACACTGAACCCAACGTATTGTGAATCTAAATAGGCTGCGGTTCCTCGGCTCGCTTACGAGAATGTCTTCTGGGACAGTGCCAGAAGCCTCTCCTAAGTCAAGACATATCACATCTAGTGCTGTTCCCCCTTAGCCACAAGGCGAGTTATCCTGTCAAAGAATGGAATCAAATTAATTTGAAACGATTTGTCCTCAGTGAAACCTCAACAAGCCCATTCCTGCCGCTTATTTACAAACTTCTAAATCTTTAGAGGATTAGAGAATATCTGGTCAGTACCTTGCTCCTTTAAATTTTCTCACAGAGATACCAGGTCTGTAATTCTCTAGGTTTTTCTTCATCAGTTAGGTGATGTTGCCATGCTCTCTTTAAGTCCCCTGGCAGCTCACGTGTAGTCTGCAATGCTCCAACACCCATCCCACGTTTCTTATTTTTTTCTTCTCATGCTTCGGGCTGTTGAAGAGCTCTTGATCCACTTTATTGATCTCTACTTATGCTCCCTTCATTTCTCTTGCAGCAGGATAGTTTCTTATTTGGACTTTGACTGCTTTTATCAGTGCCCAGATCTCTTTTGTCATTTAAGACATCTCTTCACAGATCCTGCCTTCAAGTTTTCTGAATTCATTTATATTTGATGTTTTGGTTTTTTGGAGTCTAAGTACTTTAGATTAACTCATTTTACAAAGGTCTGGCATCCAAGTGCATTTTGAGGAGAAAAAGCTTGCAGCAGACATCTGAACAGTTGTGTTATAACCCACTGCAGGAGGCAAGGGTAGGCCAGGTTCTTGCTAATAGATCCCTTGGGGTGAATTATAGTGAAATGACACTGAATGAGTGGTGTTTGGAAATACACTCATGTAGGGTTTATTGTAGAACCCTTTGGCTGCACTGTAAAACAGGTATGTAGTCATTTTGGTTCTTGTTATGTATAGGAATATGGCAATACAAAAGGATGAAAATACTGCTTAAGAAAATGCACAAGAAAGAGAAGGATAAGAGTAGAAAGGTCTCACCACCTGTAGGACTCACAATGAGACATGGTTGTTGCAATTTTGATGTCTCTTGGTCAAAGTGATGGTTGCAGACTGGATCCATCGTGTGGTGGGGGAACTCCCGAAGAAGTGGTGGGGAGAAATCCCCTAAACACAACATCTGTTGGGTTTATATTCACTCCAGTTCAGGTAGGAACACCCAGGTACCTCCCCTGGGCCAGGGGATTTCACCTGGATGATGTAATGTTGTGGATCACTTCAGGAGTCTTTGACACCTTCTAAGATGATATAGGTGCCCGTAACATCAGGGAGTTGAGTCCATATGGCCCATTACGGCCCATCAGCAGAGATGGAAACCTTCAGGCTATGTCTGAATGCCCCGGTACTTCCCCGGTAGGGGAGTTATCATAGCTGAGTTCACCTGAGTAAGGACAAAGAGACAGTACCCTCCTCAGAGGGTTTGCCTCTTTCCGTGTCATGGAAAAGAGCTGACACAGCATCTGGCTGAAGAGAGAGAGCTGTTTCTGAAGTGACTTGGATGTTCCTACTCTGAGCTGGCAGGTGGTCTCAGAGAAAGCTGTATGAAGGTGGCTGAGGCTGGATTTGTTCAGCTGCAGCTTGCCCCAAGAATGTTGGAGCCATCAGCATTCCAGTCTCTCTTCCAGTATCACTGGTGAACATTCTTCTCCTCGGACCTGGGATGACTGGACAATAGCATCCCCTTTACCTTAAGTTCCAGTCACAGTCCAAATTCCAGTTAGCAGGCATATTTGGAGAGGGGTGTGCTTCTGTGGTCACAGATGGACAACAAGGTTTCTTTGCAGTCTGCTAGAGTGGGCAAAAGTCTTCTGATAATTTTAGCAATGTTTAAGCCATTAACTTGAAACTATTTTAACACCTCCAGAGATGCAAAAATTCACTTTCATGTTGGGCTGCAAGTGAATAAATCCAGCCTCAGCCACCTTCATACAGCTTTCTCTGAGACCACCTGCCAGCTCAGAGTAGGAACATCCAAGTCACTTCAGAAACAGCTCTCTCTCTTCAGCCAGATGCTGTGTCAGCTCATTTCTGACATGGTGAAGCCAGCAGGAATCACTTCAATGGTCCCAGCCAAAATGATGACTGAGGAAGAAAGCAGTGGCACTTAGTGCTATGCAAGGCCAGAGCTCTGCTGTGAAATGGGACACTGGACACTCAAACTGCAGTTTTTAAATGACTGAAGCATAGCATTGAGATGCTACAGAAGAACGTTTTTCACCAGAGTCCTTTGTCACACACCATAAAGCAATGAGTTAAGGATCTGTTTTGTACTGGGACTTAATTTCTTTATTTTAATAAGGTGAGCTGTATTCATCTGTACTTCAGACTCCCAGATCTTGCACCAAGAAACTCCTCTGAGGTCCAAACTAGGGCCACCTAGTCGTGAGTTGTATGCAGGAGATCTGAGCTATTCCTGCTGGCATTAGAGAGGAGGCAAGGTGTGGAAACCTCAATCTCCACTGGAGCCACAAGCAGCTGCCTCCCTCATCACCCACTGTACACCCCTCATCACCCAGTGTACACCCTGTGTGCCCCTGTGCCTGCAGCGCAGTGCAGCTCTAGCTCAGCTGAGGCCAGAGAGCCTCCCACCACCGCTGCCTGGCCTGTGGGTGTGGGCTGGCTGAGCACACAGCAGGGCCGTGGCTCCTCTGCCTCAGCTGAAGACCCTCAGCCCAGTGCCAATGTGCTGAAAGAAAACATAATGTGGAATAAATGTTCATTTATGCTTTTGCAGGAGATTGGGATGCAGGTTGGTGCTACAACACACAGCACAGAGTTTGTGGTGTTTTCTGAATGAAAGCTAGACAACTCCTGGAGTGCACAGGCAAGGCCCCTTTGAAAAACAAAACCCACCACTATAGTCAGTAAGCAGGCCCTCAGCAGAATTACAGAAAGCATAATTGCTTCCCAAAGTAGCCAGTCTTGGGTTTTCTGGCAAACACTCCATACAAAACACTTGCTGTTAAGACTCCTGGTTCCTAAGGTGGCATTTTTTTAACCCACTTTCTATTCAAGGTGTTTTCCAAACTAAGGAGAATCACTTCTGCAGATCCTTGTGTCCAATTTAATATCAGCTTTTGAACAATTTCCAAGTCATTTTGCCTGAAATGGCTTGTAAGGGCTGGCTGCTGAGAGGTCAGAAGGTCAACATTCTGCATGTCCATTTTGTTAGTTATGTTACAGATAAGAGGAAAGAAGGCAGGGGGAGGAGGAAGAGAATGAAAAGTCTTCTGGCAGCATCGCTGTTGGAAGCAGAGGCAGAAGCAAGCCCTTTGCAGTTCTTTTGACTTGCGTACAGAGTGGCAGCACTGCCAGAGAAAGAGTGAAGGCCTCTTGCGGTACCTTACGTTGACTCCAGAACCAGGAAGCATGGCCAAGGAATTGGTCTTTTCTTTTTCAAAACATCCTATTCCTGGTTTTAGTTGTCTTGCAGAACTTCAGAGATGAAAACTACTGCACTTCCCTTAGCCCAAGAACTTGCTACCCTTGGTAATACAAGGAAATTAGCTTGGTTTACCAGTTCATTCTTGACAGGTGCACACTGGCTGTCACACCTCTGCATTTCCTTCTTTTATTGTTGAATTTGCACCTAAAGACTTAGGAGAGCCCTCTCCGACCATCTACAAACAATGCAGCCTGTGACTCCCATACAAGCAGGAACCCTCCCTTGGGGACTGCAATTGCCTTGCCTTCCATGTGCAGTAAATGAGTTGGCTCCTTATTCACTGCAAGAGATTTACACGTGGTCAAGTGAAATGACAGTGATGACAAAGCTAGGCAAATGCACTTGAAGGGACCAGTGTGTGGCTGCCTCTGCCATGGACCTGGCGCTGCAGCCTCTGATTAATGCCACTTCCTTGTAGCCCAGAAAAACCTATATGTTTTACAATAGCAGCAGCTTTCCAGCATGGCTTGTTACTTATCATCTTTGATGATTACAAGGTTTTGGACAACAGCTAGAAGATATTATTTCAGGCTCCTATGTAGCAAGGCATGACCTGCAAAGTAGAGTATGAAGGCTCCCATGTGAAAGGGAGGTGCGAGGACACGCAAGGTGCAGTGCAGTGCCTGTCTCCTACCCGTGGTGTGGGGAGACTGTGCTAACAGATCCCGCCTGGCTGTGAGCCCCACCTTCTGCAATCATCTCTACAATCCTGCTGAAGCTTCACAGCCTTTCTAAGCAGGCTGGGAAGATTCAGACAGCTGTCATCAAACCACAGAGATGCACTCTGCAGCTTGTTTGAATTCAGCCTGGAGGCTTACACACAGGGGAGAAACATCACAGACCTCCAAACCCAACCACAGACTGACACTTGACTCTGCAAGGAGCAAAGTCCCCTTCCCTCTCCTACAGCACTGTAGGGATAACTGGAAAGCAAGATTCAACAAGAAACCACCACAAGACACTGGAGCAAAAGTTACCTATTTTATTACAAAACCAAAACCAAACAGATGCCTTTTAGTTTAACAAATTATGCCATAGGCAGAAATGTGCTGGGGTGGGGTAAGTTCAATATTAACTCAGGCCATGGAAAGGAGTGGCTTCACATGTATGAATCCCGCTGTAATGCAATTTCCTACAACACTATGCCCTTGGAAGATCACCAAGAAAGGAAAGATTTTTTACTGCTGGCAGGACAAACAGATGACTTGCACTGTCACGTCCTGGTTCTCTTCTCTGTCCCAGCTGTTTTCAGCCGTCATTCAAAGTAGAGCTGGAGAGGCCCAGGAGAACTTGAAGGATGAGGAGACACATGCCCAGGGTCTGCTCTCAGACACAACACTGACACTCCCTGTGTCCCAGCTTCAGAAAGATGCTACTGATGCAAAGCAGAGCAGAAGATTGCTTACAACCACCAGATAAGGACAATTTGGCCTGGTAGCCAGGTGGACTGGCAGTAAAACCAAGAGGCACTGCTCTCATCTGATGAGTACAGGTTGTTGGACAGCTCACAGCATGGGCTGTGTGAATCAGGACCGGTATGGTCTGCACGATCCTCCAACACAAACCCAGAACAAGCAACCTGACCTCTACCTGGACATTACACAGTCATGCTGGTTGGGCCGTCCATGGCAATGTACAAGTTTTGCCAGAAGCTGCTCAGAGATCCACACAAATTCAGCAAGTCAGGATGCAGGGACTTGGAATTGTCTTGTGAAAGGGGAAAGCAATGTGATGCCTGGTCCCCAATCCATGTGTAAAGTCAGCCCTGGCCTAGCAACAGAATACCCACAAATACCAAAGTTAACCAACAGCCATCCCATGTTTGCCTTCCTTGAAGAACTGACCCAATTTTAGCTGCAAACCACATGTGAATGCAGGCCTTTTGGAGGGGAAGGACACAAGGATGAGAAAAAGGAGGTCAGCAGAAGGATTTATGCGACAAGCAGGAGTGGTGACTGGCTGGTTTATTTCCAGAGGAAGATGCAGTGAGTTTTAGCAGCTCTGCAGTCCCCCAACAATCTTGTGGGGCACTGCCCAGCCCCAGTGCCTGGCTGACAGAATTCCTAGAGGCATCCAATTGTCTGTTTCTGCTGGATATAACTATACATTAAAAAAACTCCAACCAACCAAAAAAAAAAACCAACAAAACCCACCCCCAAAAAACCCAAAAAACCCTAAACCACCAAACACCAACCAGCCCAGCAGCCAGAACTTTTAATTCCTAAAACTAGAATATTAAAATGCAGAGGTTTTTTTTTTTTACAGTTGGTTTCATTCTTTACTCCCTACAATAGGATTAGTGAGTGTGACAGGGACATTTCTAACTATACACTAAACCAAATCATTTCAACACACAAAAGATGTGCCCAGGGCATTAAAAAAACAAAACAAAACAAAACAAACAAACAAAAAAAAACAAACCCAAAAACCAATGAACAAAAAGAGAAGAAGCAATGAAGAAGGTGGGAGCTTGCAGGCCAGGAAAGCACATATATTGTATGTGAGAAACCATGAAGATCCAGCAGCAGGATCTGCTCTTGCTAAAGAGATGACTTCTTTATATTATGATGGTTATGATGTATGTTTCAGATATTACCAGAGGTATTTTCAACCATGCCATATGTTTTAATTAGCTCCAATATACTTCCCATAGGAAGAGTTATTACTACGCTTGAACAGTTATTTATGGAAAGGCTTGTTAGTTTTTCTTTTTTTTTTTAACTTTCCATTTTGTCAACAAGCATTAACTTACTGCATCAGGACACTTTTTTTTGGGTGATGTATTTATCTCATGCTATTGTCATGATGACATGACAGAGTGAAAATGCTGTGTTGTATCACCTTTTACCAAAGCAACAGAGCCTTGAAGGATGAGTCCAGTCTCTACAGTAACCCACTGCTGTTACAAGCAATTGTTGGTGTGATCTTCTGTGAGCGTGTCATTTCATTACCTTCACAACAGTTTCTTCTAACAGGTTCTTAGTCCAGAGATAAGTGGCACAAGGATCACCAGGGAAGTGGGAGGCTGCTTAGAACAGGCAAGTGCTGCCAGTGGTTAGAAATACACAAAGCAAAACACTGTGTGTCCCATCACACTCTGTCCAAATCTAGGATTGCTGATATGGGCACCCCTGCCAAAGAAACAACTTTGGAAAAACTGCTAGTGGTTGAAACAGCCCCTGTGGCCTCCAAGAACACCAGGCTCCTCACTCCAAGCCTTCATTGTTACTGCTAATCACACCCCAGTGTCACAGTACCCAGGAGGTACTGGCAACAGCAAATCAGGCAAAGTGGGCAGGCACAGCACTGTGCAGGAGGGGAGCTTGGATTCACAACCACCAAGGACAAGGAAAGTCACTGCTGACAGACTTTCACCAGTGAGCATGGCCCAAGCTGTACTGTTGAAACATAAGTAAAGCAGACTCCTGGGGACCAGCAGCATGACTGTCTGTCTACACTGACAAGTATGTTCTTTGCTCTTCAGCAAAGCACAGGGCAGGCTAATGCTGCTTTTAGCAGGCTTCTCGAAATGTTTATTGTTGTACAACATATAGATGAACACTCTGTCAGAGAGGAAGATACAAGACTTCACTCCACTGACTCTGCTAGGCCTATGGCTCCCACATCTTTCCTACAGCTTTAGATTCCAGAGGCATGGCACATCTTTGCTAAGCATTTTATCTGAGCCTGAATAGCAATGCATTTGTATTTCATTTATGCCCAACTTTCAATAGGTGCACAAACTACTTTTGTACATCCCTAATACAACCCTTTTCCATCCCTACTTTAAAAGCAGCTTTGCAGTGCACCAATACTTAGGTGAAATCTGTGCTCTCAAAAGCCCAATTGCCTGAGTTGCAGAGGGCTTTATGGTAAGAAAAGGGGTTCAGCTGCTCTCAAGAAGCATTTGGTGTCTGGGACACTGTGTGCACATCTGCAAGAACGAGTCATGCTGATACACTGGCTCCTTTCTGCATGGGGGTGGATGTTAAGGCTCGCCACTGAATGACGGTTTGGTGGCAGAAATGAATGCATTACTATAATCCATTAAATGCAAAGTGTCCCTCTAACCCTAACAGCCTTCAAAAGCAAAGGGAGGAACAGAACAGTGACTCCCAACCCCTGTACAAGACAACTGTACAATTTACATATATATTTATATACAGTATATAAAATTCTTTGAGTCCCAGTGAACTCAATATTACATCATCAGTAGCTGTTCCAATTTTTAAAAGTCATGATCCTGCTTCCCTCCACTTTCCCAAAGTATTAGATAATGGCATTGAAAAGCAATTAAAAACAAACCCAAACCAATTTTTTAAAAGTGCAAATGTTCTGGGTGCCACTTCTGCTACGCTGGATGTTGCTGATGCTGCATGCTTGCTCACAAGCAGCAAGGTGTCTGTCCGTCTGTCACTGGATCTTTTCTTCCTTCAGGTCAGCTCCTGCCTTCCCTTCTTGTCTGCTGCTGCTACACCAGGCGACCTACTGAAAGGGTAGGGTGGGGTGGGCAAGGAGGAAAAAGACAAACAGAACAGAAGCAGAACAAGTAAGGGGAAAAGGCAAATTAAAACAGAAAGAAACCTGACTGATAAAGATCCAGTATAGCCTCTGCTGAAGCCATGGCCCCAGAAAGCTGAGATCCCAGAGTAAGCTGTGAGGCTGAAAACAACCAGGGGCTAATGAGACAGCCTTGCTGAAAAAAGCATTGAATGAGTCACATGGAGCCTTAGGGACTGACATATTTTTAAACACAAAAAACACTTTCCTCCCCCTCCTTGGAAATGGGCATGCAGTCTAGGGAAACAACTGGTCCAATATCCCTTCCTCTGCCCTTCTGCCTGGCACAGCTGATGCAGAAACCCACTGCTGCCAGGCTGCCCTGCCACCATCTCCCCCATCAGCCACAGCCAGCTGCCTCCTTCCCTTGCAGAGAAGCAGGTCTTGGAGGAGGACTTTCTTCAGAAAGCTTTTGTTAAGCCCCTCATCAAAGGTTCTTAAAGAACCAAAGCTTTTACGGGATCAGAGCTAGAGCTCCATGGATTAATTACAGGTGAAAACATGCTAAAGAGAAAGCAAAGGTAGAGATTTGATTTTCAAAGAGGAGAGAGGTTACCGCACTGGGAGGAAAGGCCTCAGTGGGATCAGTGCTGATCAACATACCCTGTCACAGGCGGCAAACATTGTCAAATGCAAAATTATTTCAGGTACCCATATTTGCAATGGATTGCACAGCTCTGCAAAAGGTGCCTGCAGTGCTCAATGACCAGCTCATAAAAACAACAGATTGTTTTCCATGTCTATAAATGCAGTGCAGCATGGGAGTGGGGATGACCTGTCCTACACTGAGCACTTTGAGTGAGGAAGAAGGGGCTGAAGCCACAGCAAACAATTGTTCAAATGCCTCTGCTCAGCTTTTAGCAGCAGGCAAAAATCGAGTACATACTCAGAATGGAGGACACACCAGGAAACATCACATCATCAATGTACAAGGCGTAGTTGATCTTTATCTTCAGTTCTCTGTTCAGCCTATCTCACCAGGACCAGATACATTCCTCAGAAAGATAAGGAGGACAGCAAGGGGTATAGGAAGACTTCTGGCATTGAACAAATACACAGCCTAGGTCTTCTCAACACAAAAATTAGTCTGACCAGACATATGCAGGACAGCTACAGAACAAGTGGCAGAAGGTAAAGGCAGGGGAGAACTTCTCACTGCTTCTTACAATCCAAAATGAGAAGTACCCAACAAAACTGTGAGGCAGCAAGTCTAAAAGCAAAGCAAATGATGTTGTTGTTCATGCCTGATGAAAGGGTCTATGTGATTCAATGCCACAAAATACAGGGGAGACCAGACCTTCACCACTATAGAGAAGAGTCTTCATGGGAACTTGTCCATGGAGTAATGTAATGTGAACACATCACCTAAATTATTACTTGATAGAAGAAGGGAGAATAGGATAGGAGAGTATTCATCCCATAGCTGCTTTATCCTATTCTAATTCCATAGCAGTGTATTGTCAGTTCCAGCAAAAGACAGAGCTGGACTTTGCGATGATGCAGTGGAGCTGCATTTTGGTGTATTTATACCTCTTAAGAACAACTTTGGTTTCCAGCTGTTTCTATATTGCTGTTCATGAACATGGGAGAACAGGGGAGAATGAATTCTGCCATACATGCTTATCATAGGAAAAAAGAAAACATTTTGACAAGATACTCACTGAAAGGGTTAAGGCCTTGTCTTTTTCCATTGGGCAAACTGCTCAGGCTACCTGTAAAATCCAAGAACGACATTAAAGGCAGCTAATGCCATGGCACGACAAAGGAGCCTTCCCTTGTCTGTTGCCAGAGGTCAGGTTCAAAGGACCCCCTCTGAGCATGCTCACAGCAAGTCCTGCCAACTCTCCTTTAAGATTCACATGCAAGAGTCTAACCAATGTGCCTGAGATGAGAGATGTTAAACACCTGGTGCTGTAGTAGCTGAATATCATGAAATCCAGAGGTTTTGTGTGGGCAAGAAACAACAATTACAAGGTTAAACTGAACTGTGGAAGGAGAAAGAAGAAAGGAAGGATGCAAGTAGTATCATGAAGTTTCCCCAAGCAAACAAAGTAAGGCCATGTAGAAAGGGGGCAGCCAGAAGAGGGCAAAGGTGCAAGCAATATAGATAGCCCAGGTTTATTAAATCTTTCACTTGGACCAAACAACCAAACAAACAGGTGCCTAAAATCAAAGACCTGAACTTACACCTGGCAGAAGGGCGGAGCTGTGACTGCACTGAGATAACAGGCACACGCACCCTACACCAGATGGAGCTCCTGGCAAGGGCCTCACCTCAAATATAAACCTGTTCCTACCATGCACTGGCTACAGACAGCTCAGGGATTACAGGAGCTCTTGAAAGCATGTCACACTTCCTGCAAGATGCTTCGTCTGATTTCAGAGGAGGGATTAGCTGAAAATGGGAACTCCTGCTCCCAGCCAGCAGCAGTAAGCCTGTTGCCACCCTCCACTCCAGCCTATGACTTTGCACATGACCTGACTGCACAGCTCACTCTGCACATCAAGTACTCTCCAGCACATGATGCTCTGTGCAGGGACAAGATGGGCAGAAGTTCAGAGGGCAGGGGTGAGGTAGGAAGCCCCAAGGGCCAGGAGGCTGGGCTGCAAGATGGGAGCGGAGCTGCTGGGAACAAAAAGCCAGGGGGAGAGAAAGGTGGCAGTGGCCAAGACTGAAATCTGTCACAAAGCACTGACTGTTGGCTTTAGAGAACATTAATAAGAGAAACTGTGTAAGCACAGTAAATTATTCCAAGGCCCCTGAACACCAGCCCAGTACCAGCCACTTGCCCTGCTGAGATCAGCATAACAATGGCTCACTGACATCTGTGTGTCAAACCTGGCTCTGCTGCCATGGGCAAAAGCTCCACTGCCAGGGGTAGAAGAGCCACCTGGGCTGACTGGCACTCACAGCCTGGGCCCTTCATGGGCAGCTGCCAGGGCCCCAGAGGGCACTGCCAGGCCATGCATCCAGAGGGCATCCGAAGGAACCCTCTCGCCTTTACCACCCAGTGCAGGTAAGCCTGCAGCACAGTGCTGTGCATGAGCACAACCTATCTTCGGAAAGAGCTGAAGAGCACTATGTGTCTTCGGGAAGAGGCAGGGAGCTCCAGGCCGGGGTGTGCAGAAGGCTGGAGCATCCCTCCCTGCCATGGCTGGTGTGCTCGAGGGCACAGCCCCGTGCAGCCGTGCGGGAAACTGCGCTGAGGCTCATCCCCTGCTACTCTGGGGGCAGGGAGCACTGCCCTCAGCCAGCTGCCTGCCATACAAACCAGGCCAGCCATGTATAGCCATCGAAGGCAAAAGCCTGCCGCAACAACACTGCACTGCTGACATGAAAGAGAGGAAGGAATATGGCAGGTGGTGACTGTGGGTTACTAACGTACAGCTGGGCAGCCCTTGGGCATTATGGGGTAACATCCCATCATTCAGCAAGTTTCATTACGCAGAGTATTTGCTCATCCTCACAAGTACACTGCTTTGGATAACAGTTCTAGTCATACTGGATTAGGCCAGGTGTCTTTCAAAAGAAAAAGCCCCAAGGAAACCCCAGCAGCTTTTTATAGGAAGAAATTATTCCTTAGACATACTGAGCAAACCTTTCACCTTTTGGGGAGAGAAACAGCCTTATCTTGTGTTCTCAACGCAATACTGACGTCCTGATTTATACTATTACTAACTTTTTTCAAGACTGAAGGCAAATTATAGCACCTCTACAAAGCTCCAAAGGGGAATATCTGAACAAGACAAACAAAACCAAGCACGGAACCAGTGCAGCTCCTTTGATTCTAATCTAATAGCAATTAAATGTACTTTGAAATTCCTTTTTAATTCAGTCATTACCCCATTAGTTTTCTCATGGCCGCTCAGATTGTTCTTTTCTATTATCATTGGTCCAGAGGCCTTTCCCAGGTGACTGCTTTTTGCTACCTTCTCCCACACAGCTGCTTGCACAGTAATGATATAGAGCAACTTCATTCCTGGCCTCCCAAGCATGCAGTTACTTCTGAAGATAGCAATAAAAAAGGTCCAAAACATCACTGAATTAAATCTGCTGTTGGGATTGGCTATCTGCTTTTCCTTCTCTCCGTAATATTTCCTCAGATTCAGTAGAAAGTGACATTCTGTTTAATCACACGCACATACACTTTTTAATTAAGGTATTTCGATCCTGTTTCTGGACTGCAGTCTTGGTGGCTGGGTTCCACCTCAGACGTCCTCGTGGCCTGTGAAGCGCACCCAACACCTACCATCTGACAAGCTCTTGGATAGCAAAGCAATCACGGGATCCGAGCTGGCAGAAGGGGACTTCCCGTCAGCTGGCAGAGGGACATTTCTTTGCTGCTTATTCCCTTAGCTCCTCTTTGGGCAGGCACAAAATGCTGACTTTGTCTTCTGAATTTGGAAGCATATAGAGGTAAAATTCAACTCCAGCATTTTGCAGCCAGCACAACTAGCATAAGCCTCACTCAGATCTACAGCCCTCCTGTCCAACATCACTGGACTCAAATTAATCTTGGGTCCAGTAGCTTTCCAGCAAAGCTTTACAATGTGTGTCTATCTCCTCTCAAGGATCCTGCCTTTTGACTAATGCGGAGAGCTAAATTTGTTCTTTGATCACAGATGGTTCACCCCTTTAACTCAGGCTGTGCAGTAACTTTTAACAGTCTGTAAATCAGTTTGTTTTCCTTCCACAATTCCTCAAACAGACAATCCTAGATCAAGTGATGGCAAAGACTGTTTCTGGCATACTCCAAGCTAAAAGCCCTGCCTGCCTGTTCTGCCCCAGTCTAAGAAACCATTCGCAGGCTTCTGCAAACACTTAAAGGCTGACTCTGTGTGGCTACTCCATTCTGAGATCCAAGAATGGCATTTTTCCATGACAATGGCCCCTGATAGAAACAAGTCTGGTTTAAGGAGAGGGACAAGAGCTGTGCAAAGTGGCCACCAGACATAGGAGATTTGCCAGCAGCTTTCTGGGTCACCATAAGGATGGAAAAGAGGAAGGGTTTCTGATAGACTGGGCAGCTATTTTCCTCACTGGCGAATCACTGGTTGGCAGTATCCACATATTAGGTTACCACAGGCATGAAGAGCCTGCTGAGGAAGGGAAGACAGACAGAACCATGCATCTCAAACAGATTTGATTCTAAGCTGGAAAGAGCTCAGACTCAGGTTTGTCCTTACAAATATCCCAGCTGAATCCCCACATATAAATCTTATTTGGACTCTCTAGGCCCTGAGAGGCATATAACAGTAGTGCGTTATCGATGCCCTATGCTTTCTTTAAGCAACTTTATTTCCATGTTTGGATGGAACTGGCCACCAAAAAAAAGGCAAAACACTGACAAAAATGTAGAACGCTTAAAATCTGTTTTCCTCAGTGTCCTGGTCTGGGACAGGGAACAGCATAGACGATGGGGATATCAGACCATACAGTCACCCCAGGACACTCAGCATCCCAAATACTACAAAATTTGTATTATGTTTTATTTTCAAAACCATTACAAGTGTTCAATTTGCCTAGCAAGAGGCATACTCACCTGGAATGATGACCCACTTCATTTTAGTCCTTATGCTACTGGCTACCCAAACAGGATTTGGAACATCTGAGCTATGTTCACTCGTAATGAAGTATATCAAGGGGAAATTATAACTTTCCTTGCCTCCCTCCAACCCCTCCTCATCAAAGCCAGACCAGAAGAACTTTACAAACAAAGCTTTTGTTGAAACAGAAACATTTCCATGAAAAGCTTTGTTTTCATCTGACTAGAAGTTTACAACTGAAAATACTAGCTGGCTCTTGGCTTGAACCTACAGTGACCTCAGCCCCAGCAGATCTTTAGAGGCTATGGTACAGAGAAAGAAACACATAGCAAAATACAGGGACTGACACATGCAGCTGTGATCAGGATAAAAGAAGGTTAGAGAAGGGGTAAGATCACAGAATCGTAGAATGATTCAGGTTGGAAAGCACCTTAAAGTTCATCTTGTTCCAACTGCCCGGCTGTGGGCAAGGACACCTTTCACTAGACCAGGCTGCTGGGTCCCATCCAACCTGGCTTGAACACTTCCAGGGACAGGGCATCCACAGCTTCTCTGGGCAACCTGTTCCAGTGCCTCACCACCCTCACAGTAAAGAATTTTCCCCTCATACTTAATCTAAACCTACTCTCTTTCAGTTTGAAGTTATTCCCCCTTGTCCTGTCACTCTGTGCTCTTGTAAAAAGTTCCTCTCATCTTTCTTGTAGGCTCCCTTCAGGTACTGGAAGGCTACAATTAGGTCACCCCAAGCCTTCTCTTTTCCAGGACGAACAATCCCAGTTCTCTCATCTTTCCTCACAGGAGAGGTGTTCTATCCCTCTAATCATCTTTGTGGCCCTCCTCTGGACTCACTCCAACAGGTCCACGTCCTTCCTGTGCTGGGGACCCCAGAGCTGGATGCAGCACTGCAGGTGGGGTCTCACCAGAGCAGAGCAGAGGGGCAGAATCCCCTCCCTCGCCCTGCTGGCCACACTGCTTTGGATGCAGCCCAGGATACAGTTGCCTTTCTGGGCTGGGAGTCCACATTGCTGGGGCGTGTCCAGCCTCCCACCCACCAGCACCCCCAAGTCCTTCTGGGCAGGGCTGCTCTCGATCTGTTCAGTCCCCAGCCTGTGTTGATATTGGGGATTGCCCTAAACCAGGTGCAAGACCTTGCCCTTGGTTTTCTTAAACCTCACGAGATTCCCATGGGGCTACTTCTGGAGCTTGTCCAGGTCCCTCTGGATGGCATGCCATCATTCAGGCATAGCAACTGCACCACTCCGCTTGGTGTCACCTGCTAATTTGCTGCAGGTACACTCAATCCCACTAAGTCATTAATGAAGAAATTAAATAACACTGGTCCCAGTATAGACCCCTGAGGGACACCACTTGTCACTGATGTCCACTGGGACTCTGAGCCATTGACTACTATCCTTTGGATGTGATCATCCAAACAATTCCTTATCCACTTAATAATCCAACCATCTCTCTCCCTAATCTAGAGAGGATTTGTGGGGGACCATGTCAAAGGCAAAGATACTGATTGTTTCTAAATTTAGCAGTTCTTATGAATAGGAAGCACAGAAAACATGTCATCTACCATCTCACAATCATGACTTCTTAAAAAAGATCCATCACAAACTTGTTTAATGCACCTCTAGAGCACTCTCCCTCAGTTCTTTCTTCCATGTTAGTACCTGCTCTCTGCACTGCCCCCCACACTGCTTTTTATTCCTCACCATCCTTTAATTTATCCATTTATCTTTGATTCTCAAGGCTTAGCAGGTCTGTAGTAGGTATGTGGAGCTGTATGATAGAACAAGATCAGAGCCCCTTTTTGACCACAGTCCTGTTCTCATACAACAGAAGAAACCATGAAAGGTCAAGGCTGTGTTCTCAGCAAATAGTTGGACAGTCAGGCATTCACAACTATATCTTGCTGCCTTCTTTCCCCTTCACATGGGCTCAAAGTTTTACATTTTCTTTCTTTTCTCCCTTTGATTTTTTTCCCCTTCCATAAACTAAATTTTGAACAGTCAGTTGGCCAGGGCAGCAGATTCCAGAGAGTCTTATTCCAGGCCAAATAGCAATAAAACTCATTTGGCGTATTTGTCTTATTGGGAAGGTAATAAAATTAAGGATTGCTATTTTGGTATGTCATTCCTCAGTAAGGTACTGATGACTAAAAAAACACTTCCACTGGGCTAAGGAAGCTGAATGCTTCTCACAGCTGACAAGTAATGCTATATGCTTATTATGGTAACTAAGATGTTTGCAAAGTACCTAGAAAATGCAAGTTTCCAACACCCAAATGTACTGACTCCCTTCCCACTCATGCTAAACCTGAGAAAAGAACTAAGGAAAGATTAAGATGGGAGAAAAAAAAGCTATCCATCCTTCCCAAATACCATGACACTTATAACAACAGCTGTCTGCACAGCCAAAACACCTGCACAGGAAATTAGTCCCCTGGAATCTCCCTGTTTGCCTTCTCCTGCCAAGCAAGTCTGCCCACAGTCAAGAATGACTGATAATTATTGAATTTGGGTTGAACAGTTTCAAGTCCTAAAATTTTCAAAAATATCAGTTTGGTTCAGGTCCCAGCAGATGATGAGGTGAAGATGAAAAAAGGAAGAAAAGGCAGGAGGGTGGGTTGATTGCTCAGACACTAAACAGAAAGGAAAACGGGTTATTCATATGCCTTATTTCTCCTCCAATTTTGAAGTACAATTTAAGTCTGAAAAAGGGCAACAGTATAGACCTGTGCTTTCTTTCTGAGTTGTTCTCTTTGCATCATCCCTTTCCTGCATGCTGAATTTAGCAATGAAAATAAATATTATTTCTGTTAGTCAACAGGGTCTCCAGAGAAGGACTGGGTCTGTGCTGGCTCATACATCATCCAACCTGCATGGCTGAGACAACAGAATCTTGTTAGCAGGGTATTACTCAGAAGGGACCTGATCTGAACTACAGTTTCCAAGGGCTTCTACAGTACAAGCAGAGTTCTGGCCAAGGCTCATCTGTTGCCCTGTTTCTGTATAGTGCTTAGCACAAAGGTCTGGGATAAGGCGTAGAAGATGGAGCCATAACACAAGCAACAAACTACATTTGTATGGCAGTGTATTAATCGCACTCATTTGCTCACAAAAACTTCGGCACTTTTGAAATAGCTGGGAGAAAATGTATTCATGAGTTTGCTGCAACTCAGTTTTTATTTGTCATGTTTGTTTGTCAGTTTTTATTGTCATGCAATGAGGAAGAAAAGGCACTCACCTCCTTCCTTGCTGACTCCCAAACACCCTTTCAGCTCCTGAAGCGAGATTGACTTGTCCTTGTTGAGGTCACAGTAGTCAGTGAAACGCCGGGCACATTTCTTGGGCTTGGCTTTCTTCTTCACATAACGTTTGAAAGGCTTTAGCTCCCGCTTGTTGATGTCATTGCTGCTGTTGTTGTCCAGCTGGCTGAAATACCAGTGTACCACTCGCTCCTCTAGTGTGTGGCTGGGGTCTGGCTCAGAGAACCTGGAACAGAGGAAGCATGGGCCCCCGACAAGAGGGTGCTCTCACCAACACTGTCAAGCACATGCTGAGGAGCAAGAGCTGCTCATCCAATCAGGCAAGTGCTGTGCCATATTTAAAGAAAGCAAAAAACACAGGTCTTCTAATCTCCTCCTTTAAGCTGGGCTCTTTTGAGACAGATGAACTTTTTCTAAAAATGTCCCTTAGCATTAACAAGTAAATTGCCAAGAGAATCTTGGAGTCTGATACCCTCAGTAGCTCTTGTTCTCCCCACACCAGTTGCTGAAACTGTGCTTAATCCCAGAACGATCCTCATCAGAGGGCAAGAGACAATTTCCTTGGTCCTTTTGACCCTTGGTCTCCCATTCAAATTACCAGAAGGAGAGCCATGAGTGTCAGCTGTCATGGCAATTTCTGTGACAGTAACATCTAGACTTCAGAAAGGGAACAAATTAATTTAATGCAAGACACATTCATTATTTGAAAATGTCCTTGGCAAGATACAATATTCTCCCTGTATCTGTTTATATAATCTGAACTCCTCTGCTGTATTTTCAGCATTTTTCATGCTTTTCACATAGCTGATTTATACATAAAAGTTCCATAGCAGACAAACACCACAAATCCATTAAGAGCAGTACTACAGAGCTGGCAGCTTCAGTTTGTTTCATTACTTACTCACTGTGGTATTACAAGTTTGATGATATTTGACTCACAGTTTCTTTCTGTAGACAATAACAATATCCCAGAGGAAGAGAAAAAGAAAAAGGAGGAACAGCAACAGCTATAGACACACAAATAGAGAATGTTGCCTTTCAACATCATGCCACCACTGAACAGACGCTGTTATGTCAGTTTTATGTCATTTATACCATTTAAGAAGCATCTGGTGCTCTGCAGCAGCAGTGGGAAAGGGGGTTATTCTTCAGTGGTACTGAGAACCAGGGAAGAAACTCTTTCTAAGCTAGTCTGTCTTTTCTCCATATGATGAGCATGCCAACAGAGAAAGCTGAAAAGATGCCGAAATAAGGCTGAGACCTGAACCTTTTTTTCCTTCCAAAAATAAAGCATTTCAGTGCATGGAAATTAGTGGATAGGTAGTCAGACATGCTACACTGGCACTGATTGCTCTGACTTATTCCAGGAGACATGTCCAGCTGCTGCATAAATTCCTTCCCCAGGAAGGAGAGAGGAACAGTTGCCTGCTGCAGGCAGCCAGATTCTGGTGTGAGTTTGGGGCATTCCAGCTGATGGAGAAATACGAACTCAAGTACCTTATAAAACGCTCTCCAAGACTGCCATTGACCTTGTTCCAGAAACTAGTATGATCTATACTTACATGGTCACTGAAATTTTTTTTGTTGGGAACTAGGAGAGAGAAAATTCTTTAGACTTTCTGGTGTGACCGGTTTTGCCTTTAAAATGCAGCTAACAGAGCCTGAAAAATACCCCCTCACATATGCTACCCCTATGGTAAATTAAATCATTTGTGAGGGGGAATCTGCAGCATACAGAAAGTGAGAACTGGAGTTTAGGTGGAGAACAGAGATCCTCATTAACCTTCGCAGATGGCTTTTACAAATGAGGATAGAAATTAGAAAGGTAGCCCCTACCCAGAGATACATGAATCCTTGCAACAAGTACACACGCACAGTACAGAGAGGCAAATAAACTGAATAACATTTTTCCCAGGGTTTTACTTGAAACTATTTCCTTCACTTAATTCTTAACTGAGAGGCAGGCCAGCATTCAGTCACAGCACCTGGTCAATGCACAATGGGATAAACACTGTGCAGGAGGAAGAAGGGGTTAGGAATAAGTCTGGCTTAGTTTGGGGAGCCAAAATATCAGGTAAGCACATCAAGTCACCTATGGACAAGCAAAAATTGCAAAATTCTCCCCAGGAAGCTAAAGGAGTGTCTTGATTTTCTAAACTGTATGCAATGACCAGGATGACAGGAGAGAACAGAAACACATCCTGTGTCTTGTTTTTATGACATTAACATAGCTATTGGCCTCTCTTCCTTCTGGAAAGAAGCTGGCTATCATTTGAAGACTAGCATGTTTCCAACAGCTTCAGAGAAGTTCTGTATTGCCAGGGGCAATACTCTGCCTTTGCTGAGATTGAATAATAAAACCTGAGCTTTTGCATGTGAGATTCCTCTTGTCCACACCTTGGCTTGCCCTCGTTTACTGAAGGCCCACAACTGGAGAGGCAGAAATGAAGAAAATAGCAGACCATCTTAGAACCAACAGCAGAAAGACAACAGACAAGAGCTTCTCACTACCTGCTGAAGAGGCACTCAGAAGCAGGATTTAAAAGTGTCTCTCTTCCAGGGGCACACCAAGGAGGGCTCTTATGAGTTATCAAGAAAGGCAACGTGGCTCTCTTCAGCACTTCCACAAAGAAAATCAGGGAAATTCACAGGCTAACACAAATACATTGACTCATGAGGTGACAATAAATCAATTTTTGCCATTACAAACATGCTGAGAGCTCATGCTGAAAACTGCAGCATGCTAATAGAGCTAAAAGGAATTAGTTTACCGGCTATGACTTTAGGAAAAAAGAAGATACAGCCATTTCTGAGTTTTCACCACTTCCTGTTGGCTGGCTTAGCAGGAGTGCAGTTCCTGAGATGGCTGGTTGCCTGCTCTCTCTGAATATCCAGAATCCCAGCACAGGAAGCATCCCCATCATCTCAGGGCAGCCGTATCTCCCTGGCTCACAAAATTCCATGACACACTACAGAAGGATGAAGTTACAATACCATATATAACTACCTTGACTTTGACCACTGCCCGTGCAAGGCACTTGGGCACCACCCATGAAACATGAATTAATGCAACTACACAGCCCTGCTAGGCCACCTAGCTTTGCTGATGTGCCATGACACGAGCCATGCCTGCCTGGTCAGCTCAAATAAGTCTGGGGCTCTAATTGCCCTGCGAGCACAGACTTGACAGTATTCCAGGGGATTGTTCCTCTGTTTCCTCCCCATACTGTTTCAAGAGGAGTAAATCAGCCCTCAGATACAAACTGCATTTATTGGGCTGCCTCTCATTCAGACCATAAAGGAATCAGAAAAACTAAGACAGAACAAAGCTGTCCTGTACATTCTCAATTTCCAACATGTCTTGTTCTAACACCAATCACACTAAAACCCACTGAATTCCAGTACCTCACTTCAGTGCTGTAGCAGCTTTGTCAGACAGTAAGAGCAGACACTACCAAAATGAAGACAGCCTTCTCATGTTGACTGCATTACAGCTGTACTTACTTTTCTTCCTAATTGTTCCTCTTTAGAACTCTGTGGCAAAACAATCAATCCTAAAGAATGAGTGCTAGGGAAGAAAGGAGGTCTGTGTAAGCTGGTTTTCCAAATGTAACCTGCTGTTGCTGGACTGCTTTTGTACAGAAGCCAGCAAGTTTAGCTCAATTATGCAGCACAAGCCCACCAATATTCCAACAGTGAAGAAAAGCATGGTCTGTCATTAACAGCCAAAGACAGCAAACCAGCTCTTGGCTTTCTTGAAAGTTTGTTGGCATCGTGTATAGAGTCTTCTCCTAGTAGACTCTTGCTCCTCCTTCTGTATAATGTGCTAAGAGCTCCCTCATAGCAGAACATTTATTTCTCAGGTGGCTTATGCTTGGAGATATGTGTGTTAAGGTACTGCAACTTTTAACGATGCTATCTTCCAGATGAAGCACACTTCCACAGAATACCTTCACATCATCTGGTGTAACTGAAGAACGCAAAGAGGCTGTGCAAAAACATGAACATACACTTTTGTAAGCTGCACTGAATTCTGGATCACAGAATGACTGCCAAGATATGAAATAGGCACCTTGAATATGCACTTTGCATGCAATCTGTAATGCTTTTCAGCACCCTTGTGAGAAAGGAGCAGTTAGCTCAGTGTGAAGGAGCAGGGAAGAAGGGGAGGTATACAGGGTAAAGTATACGAGAGCAGCAAATGTGAGACATGACTCCCCTACAGAACCATGTACAGTATTCAATCACATTATGCTCCACAGAACCGTGCTGTCAAAGTGTAATATGGCCCACTAAATTTCACTAAATAAATTGAAGTCCATTCCTACCAAAGCTGGTCCTTGGCTCCCTGAACACCTGCAGCCCCACTGCACAGGCTGCATGGATCCACAGCACTGTTGCAGTGAGAAAAAATCGTAATACAAACTGCTGCTTGGACAGAAAGCAAGGTTGCAATCTCTGAAGTACCCTTCAGGTGATCACCTGTTTGAAGAGTTAGAAAATATATTCTTTTGTAATACAAACTTTATGTAGCAACATTAGCAGCTGAGGCAGACGGAGAGAAGGGGCAGTAAGATCAGCCCATCATCTAGCTGGACTGCAGAGCCTATAAGCCAGAGGGAGCTATTCCAGGATGAAAGAACACTGATGGATACGAAGCTGGTAGCAAATGTTGTTACATTTAACAAACACGTTAAAAAATAAATTAGTCCAGCTTTCATTCCTAACACACAAGGTATGTTTGTGGTCAGGATGTCTAAAGCAGTTAAAGCTGTAAGTTTCTATGACTTGTAAATATTTTGCAAGGGTATATATACCTTGCTTGGTGCTGTTGCTGAATGAAGAACGGATGGAGAGTGACTGACCCCTCCAATCAACATCCATGACAGCATTGATGATGTTCACCAAAGTGCCAGCACTAAGCAGTGGAAAGCAATGAGTTTAACAAACTGAGGTAAAATTCAAAACTGTTCTTGCTCTGCTTCCACATCTTACTCCCATTTTGTTCTTCTTTGTAGTTGCCTAAAGTTAAAGTCTGTAACAGTGGAACATGGTTTGAATCAGAGAGGATTACTCTAACAGAATTGCAAAAGGATCCTGTATTTGTTTTATTATTCCTCCTTTCCTGTAGCCAAGAAATCAAGAAGCCAACAAAAAACCTAAGCTGTGTTCAGACTAAACAAAAGGGTACTACACAGTCCAAATTCATTATGGGAAATGCATAATTCCTCTACAGTTAAAACTTATCTCCCTATTACAGGCCAGTTTCTTCCTCTCCTCAGGCTAAGTTGTATATGAAACATTATTCTGAATGCAACTTTTCTAAAGATTGTAGGATAAATAATTTAGAAGGTTAAAAAATCACCTCCCTTCACTCCCCATTGACTGCTCAAAGACCGTCCTCTTACTTGAACTCTCCTGTATCTTTAATTAGGCTAGAATTTCCATAAGAGGACAAAGAGAAGTTGGTATCCAACTTCAACTGAAATGCAACGGGAGTTGAGCATCAACTTTCCTGCATTGTTTAAAAGTGTCAATCTTTATTAAAATGTGGATTGGCTTCAGAACACCCTGGAGCTGTGCTGAGCCGTGCTTGCCTGCTTCAAACTGCTCAACTAGAGCACGAAAAGGAACCTCAGGGCCATTTTCTAGAGTACTTTTTGGGGCTATTACATGGGGAATAATTGGCAACTTTAAATTAAGGGACTGATAGCTGCTGTGTTACATGACAAGGGTGGCTGTTGTAAGATGCCCATTTACCTTGATTTCCACAGGGCAGTAATATTTTTGCTGATGATGTAGCAAGCCATAATGCACACATTTTGGCAACTAGAACTCATTTCTGAATTGGCAGGGACAAAAGAGAATTTCTCAGGTAAGGGAAACCCAGGCTGGGATTGCCTTTGATCTAGTTTAGTTTAGGTCCTGTGTAATATGACTATACCAGAATTAGAAAATAGACTAAAATGTACTAAAGCTAAGTCTAAATTTTTAAGCACTGTTCCTATTATATAGTACTCACTTGTGAACAATTTCAACAATGCTTTTTTTTTAGTAAGGATACCAAGTACTGGCTAATAAACCAATTCCCTACAAGTGCTCCCTTAATTACTTTGAAAACATACAGTAACAAGATGTGCCTTGGAGTTATTACATAAACTTAAAATTAAGAATGAATTTTACCAGAGATTTTCTGTTTCAAAACTCTAAATGAAGTATATTTGGCTATTATGCTGTAATATAAACCAGGACCATGAGGAAGGGAAGTTCTCATCTCATTTACATTATTGTAAAGCAAGAGTAACTCAATTAAAGTCAATAGCTTTGAACTTCCTTAAACAAGACAAGACCTATAAGGGATTACAAGGTTGTTTTAAGCATGCCCAGTTTAAAAAAAAACAAAAGTCTTATCAGGTTTTGCTTACACGGCCTCCAAGAATCCAAGCTACTGCCTCACTTTGCTGCTACTAGATTGTTTTTGGGTGCAGTTTAGCACAGCTCTATGGAATATTTCAAATGCCAATCTCTAATTTCTCCCCATGATTCTCCCTCATCACC
>VZTF01007561.1:1051897-1105968 GCA_013397755.1 Cnemophilus loriae | reverse complement strand
AAAAAAAAAAAAAAGAAAGCTAATATGGATATTAATTGCAAAGACACTCAGCAAACACAAAAGTTTTCACTCACATAGCCAGATTCAGACTGAAGGCAGCAGGGTAATCTAATCTGATTTCCTGTATATCATACCCATAGAATGTGAATCAAATTATTCTTGGGACCATAAATCAGGTTTGACTAAAGCTAGCCTTTCTGAAACACATCAGGCCTAAGATGAAAGATGACGAGAGAGGGAATCAGTCACGTCCCTCATGACTTCACTCTGGCTTAGAATTGCCCTCGCTTTAAAGAAATTTTCATCGCAAGTTTGTTTATATTCAGTTAATCATGTTCTTCCCTGCTAGACTTAGGAGCCTGCAGAGCCTTTGTCCCTATAGAGATACTCAGATTTTACAAAATCGACTTCCAACCATTTTTTTTTTCCCTTTTAATACCCTAAGGAAGTCTGAGCTCCTTAAGGCTCTCACTGTTAAGCTTTTTCAGTCCTTGACACTTTGGAAAGGCTCTTCTCTGCCTTTGGTCCTTTACTTTAATATTGATATTAAAGATGCATACTGTATGCCTGTATCATCTCGCTGCTGCCACAGAGAAACATGAATCCTCCACCTCCTTGCCCTAAAACTCTTACATGTGGCTCCTCAGTTTGGTTAAAATATATAGGACAATATACAGTTGACATGGGGGTACAGCTGGCTGTTTGCCTGGCCTGCCCCCTCCATCAGGCGTAAGCTTTGCTGGGGATATGTCAAAAATTTACCTTGCATAATGGGATGCATTTGCTCAAAATCTAAAAAAGGCCCAGGAGCATGGCCTATTGGGTTGGAAAAGCTTGATACACGTTCTTTGGGGTACACGCTTAGTCTAGCTGAGGCACATGGAAAGTTACACCAGAGCAGTTATCTGAATTTAATCACAGCAGTGGACAGGCAGAGTATTTGGGTGGCAGCAGTCTTTCGCCTTACCAAGGACAGCCTGCTAAAAGATTTAATTTTCCCCCCGCAACTGGCCTGCTGACATTGGAGTGGAAAATAAATCAATGTGACGACTGTGTGAAGAGCTGGGCAGTGAAACATTCCACCAGAAAGGCCTCCATTGAAAGCTGAGAAATACACAAAGCTTGGGGAACATTAGGAAGCAAGCCTGCTGGTTTATAGAACTGCAGTGGGGGCATACATCTCTGGTCTCTACAACATTGGTTTATATTAAGCTTTATTTTAAGAGTGATGATTACATTGGCTGTGTTTCAGTCCCAGTGCCAAAGATGCCAAATAAATATCAAATACTCTCCAGGGCTTCCCACCACCCCTACCTGCTGCATTTGAACCATGCAAATTAGACAGGATTGACATTGGAATGCTTAAGTCTAGGAGAGAACGATGTATTTCCCATCCTTGGGGCATTTTTATCCTGTTTATGTGAATACAGACATGCTAGGCATATAGTGCTAATTCAATGGGTTACAGAATATTCAGTGTGCAGGCACACATACAAGTCACTGGCCTGATTTGTAAGGTCTAAATGTGAAGTTAAAACCATTTGAGTTCACGATTAGTCCGTAGTGAAGGCAAGGGACACAGCTAAGCCACCCAGGACCCTGACTAGGCTTGAACAGTTAAAAGATGGCACTGATTCCTTCTCCATTATGAAAGAGGAAAGCAGGGAATCAACATCACTGTCAACACATTGGAGCAATACCCACGGAAGTAACGTATGTGCAGAGGCACTTCCACCTCCAGACCCCTATGAACATGAGCACATCAGTCATTGTGCCATCCCTGCAAGCTGCCCCAGCACTGACTCCTTTTATAGTCAGGCAAATCCAGAACCACAGAAGCCTTGCCTAGCTGAGGCAGTGTAGCACTTTTTAAATCCATCACGGTTCATTCGCAATGGCCTGTCCCGAGACAGTGCTGCAGGGATCTGCTGTTATCAAGCAGGAGGGGGAGACACAGCTTCAGCTTTCCTCCAGTTCCACAGAAACACAGACTTCTGCCCACCTCTTGCAACAGGCCTGACCTGTTGCTCCTTCCAAAAGGGCTGGACAGGCAGCTGGTCAGAGGGGAGGGCCATGAAAAACAGCTCCTCTCCTCATCGGCAGGCTGGCTGCAGCCTCACAGCAAAACCACAGGGCTGGTCCTGCCAAGAATTTGGTTCACATTCTTCACTCTCTGTGGTAGCCACTAGGCCACACGGTCTCCTTCAATCCATTTGCATTTTATTAGGTCTTTTCATGCACTAAGGGACAAAAGAACAAGCCACTTCCTCCCACTGAGCTCTCATTTCACACTTCAAATGGGCTATACTAAACTTTATGGTGGAGCAGCTGCCAGGGAGGAGGGGCAGGAGGAGGCAAGCAGCACTAGGATGACAGGACAAAGCAGCCTCAGATCCTCTCCCAGCAACCCAGAGGAACCCGAATCAGTCAGAGCAACACCTTTCCCACCTGCCCCCACCTCAGGGGCACCCAGAGCTCTGCAGCCACCTGGGTGGCATTCAGCCGGAGTGCTTTCTGGACTCACCTTCCACCCCCAGTAGGTGCTGCTGAGTTAATAGCCTGTACCATGTCCGTAGTCAGAGCATCAAGTAAGCTGGTAATAAATTCAACTTTCTTCCCTTCTGGGCAGCCTGCAGAAAGAAAAGAGGAGGTTTAATGCAAGAACACACAGGCTTGGTCTCCTACCCCAATTCAGCAAGGATCAGTCAGAACCTCCTTTGTTTTGAAGACAGCAACAACCGTCAACACGGTCCCTAAGGAAAGGCGGAAGAATCCCTCAGTGGGTTTCTCTGAGCGGCAATGTGTCCTGCAGCTTTTGTGCAGGCACATGCAGGGTCATCAACAATATCTGGCAGGAAGACCGTGTGGTTAGCTTTATGGTCTCACCCAGTTCTGTACCAGCAAAACTGCAGGGATGCGCTGGAAGTGCCTGGCAGACAGGAGTTCCCATGGTGACACTTGCAGAGAAGTTTACAAAACAATTCATTACCTCCTGGATCATCTTCTGAGGCAAATGTGGCTGTTCTGAGGCCCTAATTGACAGATTAAAGTACCCCAGAGCACAAGGCAAGGTCTGCTGCTTGCACTCTCCTCTTCAGGCACGGAAAGCATTGCCTGCCAGCACCTACCACAATAATTCATTCTTCGCATGATTGCTCTACATAGGAAATACATCAAACTGAGTCAGTATGTGGTAGTCACCCTCAGTTACTGCTGGCTTAAGCAGGACAAAATGGGTTGAAGATGAGCTTGGTAACCATTTCCATTACTTAGTGCTGAGGCCGTCCTGTTCCCCACCATCATAACCACAGACTGACAGAGCCTCCTATCCTAAACAGTGCCAGCCTGTTACAATGAAACTCTCCATCTCTTCACCTTTAAAAGGCAATCTATGCTGTTTCCTTGCTGCTTAAAGTAAGCTTCATTTACTACCCCACGAACATTGTGACAACTGTTCTAGCCTGGAACAAGCTAAGGAACAAGGAACTAAGAACAGGTGTGCTTAACTTCAACACACCACCGTCAAAACTTTTTGTCCAAAACCCATCACCTCCCATCCAATTGTCTTCTCTTGATGTGACAGAGAAGCCATCACCACATCCTTCACCTCTTTCCCCAAACCACCATGCACTACCAATTATTCAGCTGATTAAGGCAGCAGACATCAGCAAACAGCCTCCCACAGCAACACAGAGCAATGTCAACACTTTCTGCTTTTCTTGAACAAGCAGAGAAGAACATGTACCACAAACAGAGCACTGGAAACTTACTGTAATCCCTTGACAGCTGAAAGCAGCTTGCAAATTGATCTGACAAAAGCCCCTCCTTTGCAGTATTACAGGCTCTGTCCTCTGCAATAACCAACCAACAGTCTCTTGCCTGTCTCCATATTATGTACATTACACACATGCACACCTCTCAGCACTCATTTGGCATATGGTCCAGAAAATGTCAGCTTTGTAATGGGCAAACTGCTATTGCAGCCAGAGTAGACCACTCACTTAAAGGAGCTTTTTGTTGAGGTAACGAAAAGGCTGAAAAACTATTTGCTAGAAGTCATTTTCCTGGGCTCTCAGCATCTCACTATCTGCAGCGACTTCCAACCATCCATTTGCTGTGTATGCCAGTTTGCTATGTACAAGCAACATTCTCCTTCCTTCTTTCTTTTTTACTCTTGGCCACAGTCATGACGGGTTGTGAAGAGAGTATGTGTAGGTGTGCAAGGATCTGAACTTATGTCTTTCCCACCTGGGCCTCTGCAGGGTCTCTTCACACAGGCCAAGAAGCACACAGCCTGCAGCACTGAGAGTCTAAAGAATGAGCAAACCTCTACAAGAGGAATAAAGTAAGGGGCCCCCCTGACAGAACTGAGTGCAAACAATACAATCAGTCTCAAATTAAAGCAGGAATTTTCCTTGACATTTAGTTCTGCTAAGAAATAAGAGCAGAAAAAAAACCCCAACATACTCTCTCGGCCCCTGCAGCTCTGGCTCATCAGTAAATTTTTGCATACAAGAGCAGCTAATCAAACAAACCTCAAGACTGCATAAAAAGTTCATGCAGCACAGCATTTCTCAAGCAGACAAACCAGGATCAGATCCTGCATCTCCCCATCTCTCCACAGACAGGGGTATTTTCAGTGACAGGAATCAGAGAATCATAGAATGTGGCTAGGGTTAAAAAAGACCTTAAAGATCATCTAGTTCCAACCCTCCTGCTATGGGCAGGGATGCCATTCATTAGATCAGGTTGCTGAGGATCCCATCCAGCCTGGCCTTGAGCACTTCCAGGGATGGCACATTCAAAACTTCTCTGGGCAACAATCATACCAACCAATGCAGCCAAACATGGAGCTTGAAGTTTACACAGGCACAGAAAACTGGCTTGAACTGAGAGGGCACGTCTCCTGGGGTTTGATACTGGGACCAGACCACTAAGCTACAGAGCATCCTGTGTCCTCTTCTGTATCGAGCAGTTCCTGTCTCCTTGTGATCAGAAATAGAGTCTCAAAGAAAAAGCCAAAGAGCAAAGGATTATCACAGAGGATTTCTGGAGAGGCAGGGGAGAAGTGCAAGGATAGGCAGTAAAGCAGTGGCAGAGGGCGATGAGGAATCAAGGAAGTAAGGTGATTCTATTTTAGTGTGATTTCCTAAGGAAATGAGTCTTAATGTAACCCATTTAGCTGGCTTCCCTCCCCCTACCCCACAACGTAATATTTGAACCAAGTGGTCAATTTTCTTTGAATGTGAAAGGCAGGCAATAGGAAATTTTTAAATGACTTGTGAAAATGAGGAACTGCATAGAAGAGAGTCCTGCTGAGGGCAGAGCTGCTAAGCAGAAAGGTCTGGGGTCTGAAGTCAGGAGCCAGCAGAAGGAGAATTAGGAGATATACAAGGCAGATCTGGAACAAATCTCATTTCCCTTGCTAACCTCCTCAGGACCAACTCACTTTATGTCAGTTGTTCTTAACCACAGAACATTAAGCTGATGCAGAGTCACCACCTATTTCTGCAGAATTACTGGTGTCCACCACTCCCTCATGGTGCAGAGGGACCCATTGTAGCCTGTGTTTTCAAGCAGTCCCCACCCAGGAGAGCAATGGTTGACTTGTCAGTGAAGGCCCCTCACTCTGCTCCTTAGAAGGGAGCCAGAAGGAAAAAACAGAGCACAGGCAGGTGGGATAGCATTTTTAAGAGCTGCACCAACACCAATGCCCAGCACATGTTCCTAGCAGAAAAAAGATAGGCAAACAGCAAATTATGCTTGTCACTCTGTTAAGAGGGAAAAGCAGAATATAAAGCAAGGAGCAGTGGGACATAAAACGTGTCCCAGGCAGAAAATGAGGAATAAAGTCCAGCTAAGTGAAAAGGCACCATTAGGTAAGGGACCTTAGTACACCATGAGTGCTGTCCTGCCTGGTCCATGCAGTCAGTGTAAGGGAGCAAGTCAGTCCACTGACAATTGGCAGTTGCGTCCTCTTTAGTGACTCAGGGAGCATCAAAGCTGCTGAAAAGCCCCGCTAAACAGAAAGGATCTTATCCTGGTCAGGCTTTAAGGAACATTCAATGCTGAGTCCATTCTTCCCCCAGGGTATCTCCAGGCATTCTAGTTTCTCTCCCGAGAATTCTAATCCCAGAAATGTTCTCAAAGGGCAGACAGGCAATAAACAGCACCACCCCCACCCCCAGCCTTTTCCAGTTCGCTGCTGAAACTGGAGGTGATCTTAAAAAAAAAACACAGAACAAACCCCATGGTAAAGCATGCACTATGAGGAAAATCCTCCGTCCCCTCAACGACAGTCCTGGCCTCTGAAGAGTCCCAAAGTGGGACAAGGTAAGAAGGCACAGACAGGATCTTGTTCCTCTAACCTGGAAGTTCTCTGTCCTTGAAGGGATCATCAATCTCTGTGCTCTTCGATCTGGCATCGCTTTCACACACTGGGGTCTCATACCTGAAAAAGGAGAACAGCAGAAGCTAAACTATGTAACATAGGTTTAGTGTCATCACATGGTCACTAATCACAGACTATTCTGAGCTGGAAGGGACCAACAAGGATCATCAAGTCCAATTCCTAAGTGAGTGGCCCATATAGGGATCAAACCCACAACCAGGGCATTATGAGCACCACGCTTTGACCAGCTGAGCTAATCTCAGGGTCAGTGGGCTGTGCCTTGTCTGCTTACTGCAGACGAAACCAATAAACCTCCAGAAGAAGTATCACTCTCAAGCATCTGACTGTTTATGGACAGTAAGAAACAGCAGCAGAAGTGGAAAGAGAAGGAAGAACATACTTTGAAGTGCAGTACCAGCTAACAACTGAAACCCACAAACAGCACAGGGCCCTCTTCCAATTCTTGTGGGCATAGGCTGAGATTTTTTTTCAAAGCTGGCCGTGCTCTGCAGAATCATTATATCTAGCAGAGTTTAGGTCCCAGCTCTTACTGGCCTGTTTTTGCAACTTGCCAGACCCACAATTTCTTTCCAAACTCCAAGTGAGAAAAGACTCCTCAGGTAGTTTCAAGATAGAGAGTAACTGAAACAAAAAAAATATCTATCACTGGTTTAAAATCTACCCACACAAAACAAGCAGTCTTCTAAATCCCTACTGGTCAGGATTCAAGTGGCTGCAACATGGAATTATAAAGCAAATGATAATGCAACAGACACTTGTCTTTTCACTGCTCATGCCCATAATCTATATTCTTATGCCAAGCCCCCATTCCTCCTACCTCACAAAAGCTGCAAGCCAGAAGAAAAGAAGGCTGCTTTGCATGAATACTTTACACAGAGAAAAGTAAGGACAGTAGTTAATGTCCACCAACTCCTATAGAGAGGGAGCTGCATAGTAACACTCAACAGGGAACATCACATACAGCATCACTTGCTCTAGGGAAGGCAGCGTAGAGCTGACTGCTCTAGAGCGACGAACTGATTCCATATTGCAATAGTATTTTTTTATATCTCATCTTCTCCAGCCAGGCACCTCTCCAGGCCTGCCTATAGCTCTCACCGAGTGGAAGTACCAGGCAGGGGACGTCCCGTGTCTACCAGGACACACCAGCAGTACCCAGTCGACTGGTGGCATTGCACTGGTTTGTAGAGGCCTCCAGGAGCACACTCGGGGATGACGATACCCTCCCGGGGGTTCTGCCTGGCCTCCTCCAAGGCGCTCTGCCTCTCCTGGTCACAGGAGTGAACTTTTTCTGGAAGACAGAAGGGAGGTTGCAGGGGGTGGAAAAAGCATCAAATCAAGATCACTTTCCTCAGGTCAGCAGGATACAGGTATCCTTCACATCAGGAACCCTTTGTGTCTGTTTCCTTCTCATCAGACATCAGTATGTCTACATCCTCAGGGACCAAGGGACTTCTGGGTGAGAGCTTTCTCCTACATTTAGCTGTGACACAACAAGATTATAAACTATAGACATTGACTGCCAGATGCTCAGGATGCCAGAAACAGCAGGAGAAACTCTTCTTGATCACTTGGGTTTTGGAAATGAACTGTCAGGTAACAGTAATTCACTATTAATGCAGCCATGAGGTAAGCATTTCCCAGATTATGTTTTTGCAAACAGAGATCCTAAACTGTGACTTGTATTTTCCAGTTAAACAAAGGAGGCAAACACCCTCCCCTGCCCCTCAGTCTCTTTCTGCAGACTGCAAAACACTCCTCTCTCTCAATAGCACCTCTCCAACACGATCCCAAGAGGAGCAGGTTATGTTTTAACACAGCCTTATCCAGGCAGACAGCATCTGCACACACCTCAGCAGGGAACAGAATGGGACATCGCATTCTACCCACACTGCCATCACCTCTCCAGCACTCTCCACTGTTGTCCTCACCTGGAAAACAAAGGGCACCCAACACTGCTTTCTACTGAGCGGCAGGTAAGGCCCTGTCCCTTAATAACCTATTGCACAGAAAAGGCTATTTCCAAAGAGAAGTGGCATGCACCAAAGAACAGGAAGAAGCCCAGAAGTGGCTTCTGCAGCCAGTCTGGCACACAGAGCCCTTGCACTGCCAGCAAAGGGTGCATGGACAGTGCCAGGCTGCTGCCTCTCACATGGCCCAGCCATCTAAGGGGGAAGAGAAGCACAGAGTACCTGCAGGATGATAAGACTTATTTGGCTCAACAGCCAGATATTCTCAATTATAAGTCTTCAAGTATTCTGGCTCTTTGACAAGTAGAAAAATTATTTCAACTTTGTAAACTACTGAAGGTATCACAATGAGGAAAAGAAAGCAGTCAAGACAGCTGAAAACACATCTAAGTCGAGGGTAACAAAAGACAACAATCTAACTCCTAACTTTTATCCTTAGGAGAGTGATGAAAAACAAAAGCAGGAACAGCTGTCCTCTTCTTCCCTAGCCTTCCTCTCCCCTGCAGTTTCCTGTGTTTTCAATCTTATTTTTATAAATAGGCCACAAGACCTGTAATTCCTTGCCACAGCCAAGAGCCACCTCAAGCTTTCAATACATGAAGTGCTTCCACTGACCAGCAATGACACCATAGGTTCATCCCAAATCTGTAGATGTTTGCATCATCAGCCAACAGACATGGCACAGCCTCAGCATCCTGCTCCCAGGACTGGCTCAGCACACGACTAACGTGTGCTCAGGTTCCTTGTATTTTGCCTGCCTGTTGGTACACCATTAGTTATATCTTATATTTTGGTGATAAATTATGCTGTAGAGAGTAAGTTTTGTTCCATATTTGGGGAACAGAAGGGGTGCCGATTCACAGCTTGGTAACAGCAGATACAACAAGAGACTCCAGCAGGTCTGCACAGCATCGCATGGGTGCAGCATGCCTGGCTACCAAAAGCATTTTTACTGGTGTCTAATTGAACTGCAGCTGTTGAAAGAGTCTCAGAGACCCCAGAAAGTCTCACTCTCCTCAGCATTTCAGATCACTGTCAAGGCTGGGAATATGAAGGGCACCTGAACTTTGCCACATACAAATCCATGCAATAGAAACACAGAATAAAAACTTTTAAGTGTCGGTAAGTCTGACTCAAGCACAGAGAAGCTTGACTGGGAAAGAGCAGGAGGGGATAAAGTCAACAAAAACTGAAAGGGAACTCAAGCCTCAGCTGATATTTAAGCTGACTTCACTTTGCTGACAGATTTCACATCTGAGGGAAAAGAAAAGAAAAATAAAAGAAAAATAAAAAGAAAAAAAAAAGACTGCTCCCAAGATGTACGTGGACAGAGAAGTCATTGAGCCAGAGGCCTGCAGGCTCCCTAACAAACCACCTACACCAAAGGGGCCCCAGTTACCCACAGCCTGCTGACAGCTACTCACCCCTTGGCCATCAGGTGAGGCAAATCACTCAGGCAGCTTGGGGGAAGCAAAAAGCCAGGGGCAAAATTCTCTATCATCATTATATTATAAGCAAAAGGAAGAAAATCTTCTGCTAAAGAGAACTACATTCCAGGAATTTTTCTATCTAAATCCCACAAGTTTCCTGAGTGCACAAAGTCAAAGGAAGATTTCTCAAGTCCTCTGAGTCTCGCAAAACTCTCAGTAAAATTACTCTGAAAAATAAAAGTGTTTTCTTTGTGTGTCAGAACAGAGAAATATGCCACTTTTATTGAAATCAAGAGAAAAAGAAATGTCTTTAATGAATAATAAATGTCTTTAATGTAATTTTACATACATTTGCAGTTAGGTATGCAAATTACACAGAATAAATCTACATATTTACACATTTGTGCTATGCCATAAAAAAATGGAAAAAATTCTCTGCTCGTATTAACAGAAATTTGTGGGAATTGAATAGTCACATTTACTACCAGAACAGATAACTAATTGGTAGTTGTTTCTGTTCGAAGGGTGTTTAAAGGCTAAGTGAAACAAATCTTACAGGCTTTGTTCAGTTGATATCAGATAGATGTAATGATGCAAACTCTGCCTTTGACAGCAGCATTCAGGAGCCCACCATTAGCAATGACAGCAGTGCAACTGAAATATCATGGAGATCACGCTTTTCTCAGTTCTAATACACATCTAGAAGTAGCTGCTATGGAAGTTCCTCCCTGCTTTACAGATTCCTACTTCATCTCTTTTACACACTGAAGAGTCTCACACGGCACAGCTCTTCTCTGAACCCATTCCAGATCCACCATGCCTTCCCTGAGCTAGAGGAGATCAGAATAGCAAACACATTGACTCTGACAACAGCCTTGCAGAAATTTCCTTCAGTGACATCTGTCTAGTAAGCAGAATGTATTAACTAGCACTTGTCCCCGAAGAGACTCTTTCCTCCAGGCTACCACTCTAACAGCACTTAATTCCCTTAAAAAATAAACATTAATGTTAACAGTTGGGGTATTCAAAAGCCAGCAAAATCAGTTGGGAAATCCATACCATCAGCTTGCCTAGTATGGCACTTGGCATGAACTGCATGCAGTGTCACCCTGAAAGATTGTCTCATGGGTAACAAAGGGACCATCAAATGCTATCCCAGCTCCAGGACACTGAAGACCTCCTGTTCCAGTCAAACTGCTTACTGGAAACTTTGCTGTTGTTGCCAAGGCCAGGTTAATGGAGAATAGTTAAAGCCTATGGCCAAGCTAGAAAGTTTAATGCCAGGTATGAAATTAAGCTGTCATCTTAGAAAGTAGCATATATTTATTATATGTGCAGAGTATTTAAAAGCCTATTCCCTGTTAATGGGAGTTGCAGGCACAGAAAGAAAGGCTTTCCTTCTTTCTCTAAACTAAACATTTAGAGAAAGAACATTTAAGATGGCAAGTCAGTGGGACACAAACAGTCTTCCTAGAACAAATAATAATATTTTACCCATTTATTTCTTTATTTTAAAGGCACTGTCACATTCTACTGTTTTCTGCCATCTCTGCTTTGACTTAACCATTAGCAAAGAAACCAAGTAACACTTGCCAACTTGCTGCTGCTGGGGAGCGAAACCTTTGTGAGACAGCAAAACTAGATTATAAAAAACCAAATTACAGAAAAAAACAATAGGGAATGGATACACAAACACAAAGAGAAGAGTCATTGACAGAAATATCCATTTTACCTCAACTGCTCAGCTGTAAAATGCTAACTGTTTGTTCCTTCTTACTCTTCACTGCTTCTACCACTCATTAAAACATATTTTTAAAGTAGTGTCTCTGAAGCCATGAGCTATGGCAGGAAAACAGGGCTTGGACATCTGCAGTTGCACATTATTTTTGCCAGAATTTTCCCCTAGTAATGGCCTTCTCAGGAACACATGGTCAGATTCATGAAAAGGTCTCTCATTCCTGGTCCCTTAAGTACACACATTCAAACATACATCTAGTGCCTGCACAATAAAAATAAAAATGACGGATAAAGTCAGGGACTCGTCTGAATGTCTAATACATGGTTATTAAAGAGATGGGATGCTTGTTTACCACACAAAGCTGAGAAGAGAGGGTGTCTAGCAGCATCTAGCCAAAGGTTTGTGCTTAACAGTTCTCATGCTCATCTCGCAGGGCTATGTGCAGTCACTGGGGATGAAGCAGCCTCGCCCAGCTGCTCTCCTGACACACAGCAACTCTCATTGCTGCCAGAGCCAGAGCACCACGCATCATTCACCGTGGCTGTAAAGATGCTACGGATGTTTACAGTGGGACATAAGGAACATCTGCCATCCAACCACAGCAGATCATTTTTTGAACGTTGCTCTTCTACACCGAAATCTTTTCTTATTAAAAGAAGAGGGAGACTGTGGCACCAAAACCAACCACCCGGGAGAGAGTCCTACACCCTTAAGAGACAGGATTCTCTCTTTCAAATCAGGCAAAAGAGAGGGTCTAACCCTCCTCCTATGCTTCTGCTCAGCCCCAACGAACCCATGTGAATAGCCTAACCCCAGAGCTAAAGGCCGTACCAGGCAGGGCAGATTTCCTTCTCTTTCTCTCTCTCTCTCTCATTTTTTTTGACCAGAAATTCTGTCTGGACCAGCAAAACGTTTCCCATGGAATTCCCACAAAAAGCGTCAGTTTTAATGAACAAGCATTCACCACAAGGGGAGGAAAAGGTTTTTTACTGAAGAGTTCTTGACCAATCCCCATTGTTAGTGCTGCAACAGGGACCTCATTTCAAAGACCATTTAAAAAAAAAAAACCCAAACACATCTCCCCCAAATTTTTTTTGTTCAACTCCCAACTTTCCTCTCAGTGAGGCATTAGTGCAGCACAGAACAAAGGGGACCAGCATGGATATCTAGTGCCAAGTTCCTACTGATCTCTTGTGCCAACCCAAACATGAGGACTAAGTGTCTTTGTGCCTCAGTTTTCCTCCCAGTGAGAAAAAGTGTTTGCCTGTCTCCCAGGGGAGCTTAATTCAGACAAGGTCAATTTCCCATGTGTCTTTACACTGCTGTGGCAGAGAACAAGAGCTTTGAACTGGTTATTTTATCATAGCATGTACATCAGCTTAAAGCTGATTTTACATTGGTTTAGGAAGCTCTAACGTGAACAGGACCTAGGTCCACTCCAGGAGAACAGGTACCTCATCCCAGTACAGAGCTTACAAAAGCTGTGGGCAGAAAGCGAGTTCAGCACAGGTTACATCAGCAGCCCAAATCTACATCCTTTCTTCCTTGGAGGGGAAAGAGCATTTGAAAAGCCTTAAGTATGCACATGTACAAGTGCTGGCAGGACTAGCAAAGCAGTGCAGTGAATAGGCCCTTACTGCCTGTCCCCTGAGCAGGGCTGTGGGTGGAGGAAGAGAAACAACCCCTTCTGTGTTTACTGGGAGCACAATAACAGCTGAGCAAATACGGCTCATGGGGACAGCATAAATCTCTCCACACCTCCGTTAGTCATCAGTACTGATACCCACTCCACCCTGTTCTGTCTGGGATCATGGTCCCTCCAGAGTTTTCTGGCTAATGTGAAGGTAAAAAGAAAAACAAACCTTGCAGGTGTTCCCACACTGTACCAGTTGAGCAGTCTTTGCTTTACCTTGGTACTCACTCAATTTCATTTCTCAAGGCATAGGCTACAGAGGAAGCAGATGTTACTACATGTTCCAGTGCTGAACAAGTACAATGCAAAGGTTTAACAGGTGGGTTATAATTTTCAAAAATGCATTATTCCAAGTGGCTCATTAAACTTCAGCTATCTAGGAACACATGCTTCCCCTGCCATTTTCCTTCTGCTCTAAGAGATAAGGCTGCACTGGATTCCCACCAGTGCTATATGATGGAAAGTCTATTCAATACCTACCCTCTAGCTCGAAATAAGGAGGACTGGCTGAAGAAAGCACCATCTCACAGATTAGAGCAAACTTAGTGAGGGACTTTCTGATGCACAACTTGTGCTCATTTTGCAGAACCTGTGGGCGTTACGTCCTGCCCAGCTAAGAAAAGAGTGTGCTCCACAGGGTTTCCAGCCCACACAGGAATAAAGATCCACACCTGCACATCTTGAAACCTGTCAGTTGAAAGCTACCTGTCCTTGCAATTCTAGCTCAACCGCCTTTCAGGCAGGCCTTGGACTCTTTATACCATCCCATCTCACAAGCAGTCAGTCACACAGTCCTAGCCCTCCTAGAGCTATAGCCAGCTGAAGGTTGGCAGAAAAAGAACAGTGCTTTTTTTATGGCTGTAGTACATCATCCTGAAAAAAACCTGCGAATATTTTCATGTTCATATACAATGCATTAGAGCTCTGAATAAATTCTGGTTCATTAGAGCATATTTTAAGTTGCATCATTCTCATAACCAAATGAGGAAAATGCAAACTACATACAATTACTACAAGATAGTTACCAAACACAGCAGGTTAAGAAAAAGATGCTCTCCAAGACAAGAGGTCTCAAAAGTTCTCTGTGAGACAGTTGTTCAGTTTTGAAAGCTACCATGAGACTTGTATCAAATTAAATGACCACTCTGGCCAATGGAACAGAGCATCCAATTTACAGACTGAACTTCAGGAAAGAATTCAAAGTCACATTGATAAATGGTTTTAAATCAGTGTAATCACAACTTACAAGTACAAACCATAACAACCAGCAAGCAGAAATCCAGCACATGGGGAGGAAATTACTGGCGAGACAGCGAGACTTGGAAAAAATGGTCAGCAGGTTAGGTAGACCACAACACAGTTTCCAACTTCATGACATTGCACACAACAAAAAAATCAAAACAGGTAAATCCAGCTGTGGAATGTAGTGACAGGGGCTTCACATAAGGAATGGGCACTAAGTACTGGCGAGCCTTTAAATCATCCCTGTGTACAAGCACTGGGCACTGCACTTTGAGGGACACGACTGTTTGGCAAGAGGGCATGAGAGAGCAAGGGGAACAGGCAAAGGTCTAGGGAACTTGATCTATGAGAAAAGGCTAAAAGAATTCAATTTGTTTAGTCTAGGGATGACATTCAGTCTTCTGAGACATAAAAGCTGTTCTAAAAAAAAAAAAAAGATAGCCATAGATAATTTTTTTTCCTTCCCCATGAGTAGTTCAAGTAGCAGACAGCTTACTTGGAGAAAGGAGATTTAGGTTTGATATAAAAAATCCCTGGTGATTAACTGTTCACTAATTAAAAGAGGCAGTGGGATCTCTGTTGCCACATTGGGAACAGGTTATGTGTGTCACAGCTGCTATTAATTGGATATGGCCTCGGGTTAAAACAGGGAGAAAAAACTACATGAATCTCTTCAGGTCTTTTTTGCTCTCCTCACACAGGCCGAGAAGCTCCAGCAGATCCTCAATGATTGAGGCAACCCCTTTGCTAATGCAGACTAAAATCCTGAAGATATTTGATCTGGTGTAAGTTTCCAGATTTTGGGATCTGATCCCCCTTAATGCACCTGGCTTCCATATACTCTATGACAGCTGTACCTGTGCAGTACCTCCACAATGACAACAGTTTCCGTTGTCTGAGCAGAGAAAGTTTGGCATCGAAATGCAGCCTCTTCACTTCTTGACATCAGGATGGTTCCTCAGCAGTAGAAAAATCTTTCAACCTTAGACACTGCCCTTGTCATTTTGAGACAAAGCTACACAGTCTGTGTTTTTTCTTCACTAATGCCTCTTTTCCATTTCACATAGTTTCTAAGCACTGTGAGCTTGTGGCATACCTAGCTTTGACATAAGCCACCTGTCTCTGAACACATTAATTTTCCCTATACTCCTTTTTCACTGCACTCTTTCCACATTGAGGAATGCTGTTCAATAAAACAAAAAACAATAGGTGTTTCCACTGGAGCCTTAGCATTATTGGCTTTTTTCGCTTCCACACCTGTTTTTAATAGTCCTTGGAACAACTAGTACAGCAATTATTGGAGAACTTGCCTACCTCTTCTAGCTAGAGTATACAAGCACACTATTTTTACAGTATTGTAACTGTGCAATTATAGGACACCAAACAGAAAGTCTTTGAAAACTGTCACAGGCAGGTAAAAAGTGGTTCAGACTGGTCTTCCTACCTACAGCAACATTATATTTAATGCTACTACTGGTGAGGCACAGAAGGCAAGAGAGACAGGTTTATAGTGTGATGAGCCTTTTCATGTAGTGACAGATCAGCTTTTTCCTGTAATATTTCGCACTTTATCAGGAGGCAGAGGGAATTGCCTGTGACAGGAAGCCAGCAGTCACTTTTGGATATTTACCTAGGGTGAGCGGTCTCTGCGTAGAATGTCCGGGCTTTGGAAGTTCAATGGCGTAACATGGGATTCAGACATCAGCCACGGGACAGAGAAACTGCTCCCACTTCGTCAGTGTCACAAGATGGATGTCTGTGCTCTAGCTTAAAAGGCAAGGGAAGTACTACAGACTGACACAATAGCTGAGGTTAGTGTTCCCAGTGGGATTTCTCTGAACTGCAGCCTTACACAGGCAACAGCCCCTCCATCTGTGGGAGCCCATGCATTCTGGGGGGCTCAGCTCCAGAGAGAAGCTGCAGCTTTGTGCTACCAGACCCTGTTCAGTCAGCCTAAGGTGAGGTGGGAGACTGCTGACACCAGCAGGACCACAAACTTCCCTGAATTATAACAACTGGGCAAACCAGAGAAATGTCACTCCATTCACCCAGAGTAAGGCCAGCCAGCTTAACACCTCTTCCTCCCTCAAGAGTCCCAGGAGATCAAATGGTACCTTGCTTTTTAAACATATTCCCATCTCTTTCTCTGAAGGTGGGTTCTCTGCCCAGCTTCTTTCCTGTTTAGATGCAACCTCTGTGATCTTCCAGCCACTTACACACCATTTCAACAGCCTGAAAAACATGTACTTAAAGCCACCCCTGAACTGCACTACAAAATGTACTCACATATTCCCACTGACTACTTGCTTATTTTGGTGGTCTGGCAAAATGCAAAAATAAGATGACCACCAAAGGAAAGGGAGCATGAGGATGGCAGTCCCACGCCCTCCCCAAACTACCCACAAGACTCTTACAACAGAGCTCACAGCTCTGATAACATCAGTTTGAAAGGGAAGAGATGGTCAACAAAGAAGTTGTAGCAAGGTGGGTGTTGATCTCTTTCCCCATGTAACAAGTGAGAGGAGGAAAGGAAACAGCCTCCGGCTGCACCAAAGGAGATTTAGATTGGACATTAGAAAAATTCCTTCTTCTAAGGGGTTGTCAAGCATTGGAACAGGCTGCCCAAGGAGTCACCATCTTTGGAGGCACTTAAGAAATATGTAGAGGTGACAATTAGGGACATGGCTTAGTGGTGAACTTCTCAGTGCTGGGTTAGGGGTTGGACTTGATCTTAAGGGTCTTTTCCAACCTAAATGATTCTATGACACGTTCCCACGCTGCTGCTCCACAAGCCCCATTCAGGGGTCTCACACATTTCCTTTATCTACTCACTCCACCTCCAAGACCCACCAAAGTACAGAACTTCTTCACCCTAAGCCTGGCACCAACAGACACCTCCATGGGAGGGGTAGGGTTTTCCAAAGTTCTGGAATGCAGCTCTTCTCCTTCACAGCCTTATGCTGTCCTAGGCAATATTCACAGCCTTCTTGGACAGCTCTGGGGGCAGCAGATGCTCACAGGGATAAACTGACCTGTGTTTTGAACTCTATTTTTTCTTCACTTGTCTTTTTGCAAATCACTTGCAAGCCCCACCAGAGCTTTTGGTTTCAGGAGAAGCCTACCTAGGTCTAAACCTTTTCCTGAGGTTATCTAGGAGCTAGTAATAACCTTGAAACAGCTCCTCCTTAATTGTGGTACCTCAGAAATATGGTGAATTGACAGGAACATTTCAAGAGAGGCAGGAAGGTGAGTCAATATGTACAGACTTTCTGCAGGCATCAACATACATTCAAATGGATGTCTGAAGTGCAGATCCACAAATGAGCCGGTGCTGAATGCTGCTATTATATACAGCAAGGAGCACTGTGCTGCTAAGGAATTATTTCAGCAAATCAATGCAGCCCCTTCAATCTGAACTGGCTTCTGCTAAAAAGCAAAACCAACTCCACAAAGTTGACCACTCTCAGTTTGTCCCTGTATGTCCAGGTAATGCCTGGTGCTAGAGCCTATTTCCTTTCCCTTGCCCACCAAGTCCCCAGACGTTTTAAATGTGGGGTTGTTTTCTATTTCCCCTTTTACCCCAGCTTCTTATATCTTTGCCTCTTCTACTGCTCCTTGTCCACTTGCCTTAACTGGCAGCTGCAGAGTAGTAGTTATGACTCCACATCTAAAGTAATTTGTTTTCTTTCTTTGGGGGATAAGGAGGGGGGAGTGACTGAATTCTTTGGGAATGATTTATTGCACAGCACTCAGGGGGAGCTTCATTTATTTGCCTAGCTGCATATGGTTTAACACCTATGGTTGCATGCTGATTATTATACAATGTTATTTTTCCCACTTGTATACTTCGCACCTTTTCATAGAGCAGATTAACTGGTCCCCAGTGGCATGTTATTTATTACTTTGTTTGCTGGCTGTCTAAGAAGGGTCCTGGTCCTAGATTCTTCCATTCCCCCTGCTTCTGCTCTCTCCTACATACTCCCTTCTTCACCACACACACCTGTCACACTGAGACCGTGGGAGAATCACCCTTGGGCATCACACATATCATCCTTCTCAGAATTTCCAGAAGAGAAGAACAGACAGGCTTCCCAAGCAGCAGCCAAGACAGGAAAGGATGCCTGAACCACAGATGGAGCCAGAGGGAAGGGAGGGATAATAAGTAAGGAAGAAACATCACATTTTGGCTTGCAAGGAAGCAGGAACTCAGCAAATAAGAGCATATATGTTTGTTGTGAAAATGTAACAGAATTAGTAAGTTTCCATTTCATACTCAACAGGAGCTTCTCTTGAAATTGTGTTATTTGATATCAAGCCAGAATTTAATTAAAATTAATTCAAAACAAAACCAAAACAAACCCTCACAAAAAGAAGGGCTGTGAGGACTAATACAAAGGTCTGAAGACAAATAGTTGTGGCAGATGGGACAATCCTCACAGACTTTTAGCCCAATAGTTTTGATAGGTTAGAGGAGCACTGTGTTGGGAGGTACCGGCTCAAGATGCAGGAAAAGAACCAAGGAGGATACGTTAATAGATGACAGTAGAAAAGACAAAAGCTTTCTGACACACTGGTTCCCTCCCATAAACTCTTGTTCTTGACACCATCAATGGCACTTTTTTCCTGTTCAGCTAAGGAGAAATTCAAAAGCCTTTGACTAATCCCAGGTGTTATGTCCAGAGGAGACAGAAGCATGAAAATGTTTACAAAGGAGGACTGCAGTTATCATTAGAATGTCATCCATAGGCACTTAAATTTTCCAATTCAAATGCCACCACAACATCTTATTCAGACATCCCTAAAGCACAATTATTCCTGACTATAGCTCCTTTTCAACCAGCCTGCTTTCCTGCCAGAGTGAGAGCTATCTCCTCCATTTGGTATCCTGACTAACACTAACCAGCTACAGATTTTGGGGAAGAGCCTACAATCCTGTATTAGACATTTGGACAGTAACATTAACAGAACTGGCATTGAGAGAGAGACGGCCAGTTTGGAACTACCACAACTAGTTCAGTAATAGTGGAAAACAGGAAAAAAAGCAGCTGAAGAAGCAGAAGTCCATGATCTCATGTCTTTAAATAACAAGGTGGGGAGTGCTGTGCACCAAGAACAGGACAAGACACCTAAGCAATAAGGCTGAGAAGACAGGATAAAGACAGGTGTGAAATTATCCCTGTTAATAACACTGCTTTGCTTTTCAACAGTCTCATCTGAATCTACCTGTGGCTCCCTGTTTTCTGCAGTGTTCCACATTTCCAAGGTATGAAGAAATTTGCTCCAACTCCAGATAACTATACGTTCAACACATAGGTGCAAGGTCTCCCCACTCCGGAAAATAATATAGGCATCCAAGCTCTTTGTGTTTATCCTCACTTCTGAAAAGGAAAGTCTTAATAACAAATTAAACTCTTATCTAACTTTGGCTATTTTGGGGGTATCCCACTAAAACTTGAAAAGAGCTTCCTTTCCAAGCTCTGCCCCATTACATGTTCATCTCACCTGACTCAAGAGGAACTACACTGATCTCAATATAGCCTCAAGCAGACTCCTTTTTAATGTATGTGATCACGGAAAGCCTCCATATGGATAAGGCAACATACACATGATTACATTAACCCTTGGGGCAATTACTACCCCTGATCATTAAGAAAGGCATGCAGCAAAATGGTGTAACTTCCTAGGTGAGTACTAGAGAGAATGTTTTTGGGAATGCCATGGGTGTTTTATCTTTTTTTCCTGCAAGTGGGAAAAAAGACCCCTTAAGGAACACAGACAAATCAGAGAACCCAAGTCCTGGTAGTAACAGTTGATATAATCACATCCCACTTCACTGTGCAGATCTCTGGAGACAAACTGCACCCAAGAGTTAAGAGACTCCCTTTCAGGTGGATGGTGGAATATAAACAGATGTGAAGTTTTCAAGTTGTTTCCCCCTTTGAAAATCCCTAAGGTTTGGGCTTCAAGTTGACTCAATTAAGAAAAAGAAATGTGAGTACCACCATTCTTGTTTTCAAAGCTCATGCAGTTATACTCTGCCCACTAAGAGCTCCTGACAGGAGAAAGCTCTATCACTGGAAATCCATCATGAGATGCCAGCACGATGCCAGCCTGGGTGCCAGAGCTGAACAGAATAGGCCACATGGAATTGGTCCCCATTCATCAAGCAAGATTTTGAGACAAACAGCTATGGGTTTTTTCTTTTCTTTTCTTTTTTTTTAAACTAGGCACAGCACACACAAACTTGTCTTCAGCTGCTAACCTTAATATATTACTCATTCTTCCTTTCAAATAACGTCATTTTCAAAACCCCAGTGACTGAAGAATATTTACTCGAGGCTGCTACTGCTGGTTTCTCCAGAGCTGTTTATTTTTCCATGCAGGGGCTCATTACATCATTCTGTGGTTTTCTTAAAGGTTGTCACGGTAAGCTGGATACACGCTGGAAACTCTTGCTAACTAAAACCAAATCACTAAGTAGCACAAATGAATTTGGAGATAACCCAACTCTGGAAGTGAGGAAAACCCCTTGATTCCTCAGTGGAGATGGGGTGCTCCTAAACAAGCAGCCATTAGATTTCTTGGAAGTGGAAAACATTGTCAAATGCTTCCCTAGATTAAGAAATTAAAAAAAAATAATCACTTGGACTGTTGCAGGCTGGAATAGGTTGGGGGTGAGGGGAAGAGACTGAAACAGTAAAAGTAGAATGAAAAGGTAGTTCCCAGCCATGCTGATTAGAGAACAGCCATTGCAAAAACCTCACCTGAATCACCTCCTGCTCTGGCGGTGTTAAAAATGACACATCACAGAGGACAGGGCTGGGTAACTTAGCTTAGGGCATCCATGTGCATGCACATGTGGATGTGCATGTTTGGGAAAGCGGAGAAGCAATCAAAAATATTTTTGTCATCAATATTGTGTTGATCTAGACCTTTCACTTGCCCCAAAAAGAAAAACTGAATTTGGGACTTGTAGGATTCAGACAGACACAAGATTTTAGTTTTTAGGTGTAGAAAAACAACTTTCCTGCTATGCAGCAGTCCAGATGTTCATATTTTGGTTCCTGCCTCTGGCTGAGAAGGTTTGAACCTGCATCTTACCCTACTGAGAAAAGGGTGCCATTTAATTCTTCAAGGTGGGCTAGGGTAACAGCACTAGCAATGCCTCCTAGCAATGCTCTTTTACTGAGCATAGAAAAACTCACTGGCAAAATGCCTGGAGACATATAGATTCTCAGTCAAGTGCTCTAATCACCAGGCTGGAGTCATTCTGCTTTTCCTGATCCCTAGCTTAATTAGGATTTACACATGCCAAACAAAATGTAAGTGCTCCAAAAAAAAGAGATCAGTTTCAGAAGAACCTCTTCTGTTTGTCAACACTAAACAGAAGATGGAATACTCAGATTTCAAATGCAGCGCTTACAGGATATAGGCAGCATATATTGCATGGGGTGTCACCAGCTCTCCAGTGCTCAGCTGCCTGGTGGGTGGCTCACCTAACATTGACCAGAGACAATGACAGCAAATTAAAGGGTCTGTTTGACTCCATATAGCAATTCTGAAATTCTCCTCACGGCTGACATAGTGATGGTGCTTGCTTTCCAAGATGTCCAGTGTCAGTGCTGATTAGAGAACAGCACACGTCCTCTGACAGCAGTATCTGGACCACTCTTCTCTGAAAGCAACAGGGCCATAAAATCACGGCAGGGAAAAGAGAGATCAGGGCTAAATGTTTCACTATACAAACTCCAAGAAATAGGAAATAAAAGAAGAGTTAGGCTGGATATTACAAAAAGAAAAAACCTGAGATTGAATTCAGAGAGCAGAGCAGCTTCCTGCGGGAAGAAATAAAATCTTTATTATCTAAGACATTTATGGTACAGTAGAAAATGTTGCTCTCTTTACAGTATAAACATTCACTATCCCTAAGGCAGTAGATTAGATGACCTACTAGGTCTTTTTTTCTTTTCTCACTTCCAATTTCAGTGATCCCATTAAACTCCTGCAAAAGCATACAAGGCTATATCTAATCCAAGACTGTAAGTGTAAGCTCAGATAGACAATACAGCTGAGGCAATAGCAAACCCAAGGGTCCAAATCTTGTGCTAGCAAAACTTACCTTAACCATTTAAAAATAAATTTAAAAATTGGAAATGTGCTAAGCATTAGCAATTCAAGTTGGGCCAAAGGCAATTAAAAACATCCCCCAGTTTTGCATGCCCATCTCATGACAGCTGTTTCATCATCTACAGCCAAGACAGACTCGAAGACACTTGAAGAAACGTGATTCTAAATAATTATCCCTCCCAGTTCTCTGCAGTTTGATCCCACCTACTGTACATTGCCTTTAACATATATTACAAGGGATGAAAAGAATGAAAGATATCGAACAAGGTGACAAGGCTTCACTATTTGAAAGAAAACAGACTGAAGTAGCCCACACTTTATATCACCTAAACCATAGCTCTAGGCAGCATTTCTTAATATCAATAATTTGTAAGAAACTGAGATGGCTGTGTATTTGTATGGCCCAGTGGGGAAATTTGGGGATAAAAGTTGGCAACCCAGTCTCTTAACGAGACCCTACAGCGAGTGAGCATCAGAGCAATCAGTCAGGCTGAGTCAGATGAACCACATCTCCTTTTAGCTTGCTGTGTAAACCACCTCTTACAGAGCTCTTGAATTTTCCAGAAGACCATTTATTTTTCATTTATAGCATGCACTCACAATAATTTTGTTTGAGTAACAGAATTGACTCAGAAACAATTGAAAAAAGTGGACAAAAGTAAACTCACACAAGGAACGCTTCTGTGGACAAAATTCCAGTCCACATCAGGCAGCTTCCTGACTAAACAATCAAAATGACTGCCTTTGCAACACGAAAGCCAGCCTACTTCGGCTCTGTCGGGCCGAGAAAGGGTGGAAGACAGTCCCTCCTGCTCCCAAGTCCCTTTGCAACCTCTTAGCACTCACTCTTCTTTCCATTACAGGTATGAGGTTTGGTGTACTAGAAGGAAAATTGGTCCTCAAGATAGGTAGGACCCATTATAAAGGATTTTAATATTAAACTGTCACCTTCAATTGCATTGTCAGCTGCTGGTTGTCCCAGCAGCTAACAAAAAACAGAAGCTGTGTTTGCTCTCCCCTGAAAGACATCCTTAAAGGAGGATGCTGATACTCACACATCATCTGAAGCTTCTGGATGATTCCCACTGGCAGATCCTACACAGACCACCCTGCTACAAAAACAGTTGGGAGGTGAAGCACAAGAGACTGGTTAAAACTGTGGTCTGGGCAATGCTGGCTGTCCTCCTGCCAAGAGCTCCTCACCGTGCAGGAAGAGAGTTTCACCCAACCTAGCACTGATCTCACCCTGAAGCTTGGAAGTAGCAGACGAAGGTTAAAGGAACTGTCATGAATACTCTCTAGCTAATCCAGAAACACCAGATGATGAGGCACTTCAAGATATCACAGCTTATCTGTTTAGGTGACTGGAATTATTCCAAGGCATATATGTTTCATAAAATATATGTAATAGTAGCATCTCCTGTTCAAATCTTAAAGTAAACCCATGGCTTCTTAAAGCAATTTTGTTCTTTTATATTCCCTTTAATTTCTTCATTTCTCCCACCTCAGTTAAAATATCAGACAGAAACAATTCTTAATAAGAATCTCTAACCTTTCTCTTCAGATTCTCCAGTTTCTTCTCATTTCAATGACTCCACACCACCATTTCACCCTCATCTCCAATCTCAAGTTTTACACCGTGACTTCACATCTTCCTGCTTCCCCTTTTCCCACTCATGTTCATGATCTCTTCTTTGCTGTTTTTTAGGCTTGGGCCTTCCCTCATCCACTCCACTACCCACAAAACAATCCCAACATTTTCTTAGGCCTAGACATAATTAAAATACTTTTAGTTGTGAAATAAGCCAATCGTTTCTATCAGAAAGTATCCCCTGCAGAAAAGAATCTTGAATTCACTAGAAAAGAAGCCCCTTTTTGTATTTTTTGCAACTGCTTACACCAAAACCACAGCCCAGATTTTTGAGCCAAGTGCATCAGTTCATATATCCATGCTGAACAGCAAACAGAATAAAGATGACAGATGGCTATGATGAATTAACAGATTAAGAAATTAAGAGATTCCCCAGTTATGGTTTGTGGAAACAAACATCCTTCATCACACATTGATTATGGCCCTTCAGACACAAAAAAGGATTTTATCTGAAATTACTTTATAGCCTGGGCTACAATCACTCCTAGCAGCTTGATAGCTACAATGAAGGAGGAATGAAACAAGAACACTTGGTGAGGAACTACAGAATAGCTAAAAGAATTATATTTTTTTTAGAACGTTACCTGAATTCCTTATATTGGAGCTGTTCATTTTGGAATCTTTGATGACCAAGTGCTTAATCCAAAGGGTGGGTGCTGTGATTTCTGAAAGGATAAAAATAACAGCCTTAAACTGCAGCAACTATTAAATACACACGATCGTTACTCGGAATCATAGAATGGCTTGGGTTGGAAGGGACCTTAAAGATCATCTTGTTCCCACTCCCCTGCCATGGGCAGGGACACCTTCCACTATCCCTGGTTGCTCCAAGCCCCATCCAACCCAGCCTTGAACACTTCCAATGATGGGGCATCCACAGCTTCTCTGGGCAACCTGGTTCAGTGCCTCACCATTCACGCAATAAAAAAATTTTGACTCATACCTAACCTAAACCTACTCTCTTTCAGTTTGAAGCCATTCCCCCTTGTCCTGTCACTATCTGCTCTTGTAAAAGGTCCCTCCCCAGCTCTCTTGTAGGCTGGCTTCAGGGACTGGAAGGTGCTGGAAGGTGCTAGAAGGTGTCTTCTGAACAACCTCAACTCCCTCAGTCTGCCTTCATAGAAAACTTCATAGAAAACTTCATAGAAAATTGTTGGCTACAATCATGCCTTAACTGATCTATCGTCTTTGTACAGACAGGTTCATCCCCTGGTGAGGTCTTCCAGCTCTTATAAACCACCGTTTGTAAACCTTCCACAAGGTTCTCTCATTATCTTCCTGTTCCAGAAAGTATATCTCTGCTGGCAAAACATTTTTTTCCTCCCTCTACCCTCCACTTCCTAAATTCTCAAGTATAAAGACTTTTTCCTCAAGACTCAGAGATCACAAACATTGCATTGGGTGCTATAGCAGATGCTGTTTCCCCCAAAAGTACATATGAAATCCAGATTTTAAAAAGTCAATCCAGACCTTAAATATTGCTTTAACAGCCCAAGAAGGTCTGGCCACAGTCAGTTCCCTAAAACAAGCAACAACAAAATCTGAAATAAATAGGCAGAGACATGAAGATATGTCTGGAAAGACTTGAAAGGAAGTCTGTTAAAGAAATAGGTTCTGGTTAGAAAAGCATGTCTGATGCACTAACCAAGACATCCAAACATAAATTTGTGGAAAAAAGTGCTTAGAGCACCTCCTCTGTGGTGTTATAATCAACTTCAAAACATATCTAAACCTGCCCTAAGCCACAGAAATGACATAACCTCAGCATTTGATTAGAACTGAGCAAAGCAGTACTTGCTACCATGGGCTAGAGCACCTCAAGTGACATTTTCAGCACTGATATTTTCTGAAAAAATTTTCAGTTTCCCCAAGAACACAACTTAAATAGTACATCCTGAGGTTTTTCATAAGTTCCTCTAAGAACTTTTCACATGAGTTTTCCCGCTCCCTTTTTGACACATACATGGATCTGCTCAGCAAAGGGAGAAGCTGGCTGACTAAAGAGAAACTGATTATAAATTACAAGAACATGAAAAAAAAAGAAAATTAATTTTTCCTTCCTAAATGTTTTCAGCCATGTTGATCGGAGGCATTATAGTAATTGTGTTCAGGGCATTTTTTTCACAAGGATGCATAAGTTGAACACTGTTAAACTTTTACTACTGCTGGAATATCAAAAATTGCCTTACTTGCCAGTTTCACTACACTATTTTATCAACATTCAGTCATCATAGGCTTCTATAAATACATATACCTACATACTTTGGTTTATGGACTATTTCTACATTTGTGCTTCTCCCCTTCCTAGCTGCTACTCAGTGTTTAATTTGAGGTAGTTCTGCCCAAAAAGTGCTTAAACCTCTAAATCTGGGATGAAATTTAGCTCCGAATCTGCACCATATGGACCAGGTATGTCTACACCTGAAAAATGAGGGACAATCAAAGTCAATAGATGCTGAAGAATGGATGAAGGCCTTTAGAAATACAATGGTGTACATCTTTCAGTGAGATTGAAAGGTGCACAAAATGGAATTCTGTGAAAAAGAAAAGGAAATTAATTCCTTGGAATCTACCATAAAAATGTATTTTCAATCCAGGTAACCTAGACATTTTTTTGGATTACAGACACCTCTGAACAACAGATCTGTGGAAAGAGTAGATTCCCACTGAATTAAGACGTGAAGTTTACCAAAAAGAAGAGATGTTCAAAGAAGATATCCTTGGGAAATTATTACACCTTGCACACGGAAACTAAATGGTAAAAACAAAATAACAGAGCCTAGAAGTGCAGGGGGGAATATAATTTTTTAAAATTATACCAAGTACATTAATAAAACACTCTTCAGCAGAGGAGAATCTTGTCCTAAGAAAATATTCACTATAAACATCTCTAAGATCTGCATTACAATAATATGAAATAATTTTTAGAGAGATGGCTGTGTTATGATTCAAACCTTGGATGGGAGAGTTTAAGTTATCTGATTTACATTATCTCTGGCACTGCTCTGTTATGCCCTCAGGGAGGATGGTAGGGAGTGGGAGGGGAACTTATGCATGAAATGTGAATTTTCATTATCCTCTAATGTAGATGAAACCATGAGAAAGGTGAACCTTCATCTTAGAGACGCTGAAGTCCAAGAGGTACCACACATTTCAGGGGCAGCTGAGTGTATGCGATACCCTTCGAAAAAGGTCAGCCCCTAGTGTATGAAAGGTAGGCAACCAAAGGCAAAACATGAAAAAAAAAAATCTACATTGTTATTGTCCATCCGTGTTGGTATCAGCTCCACTCTGGCTGCCTGACTTTGAATGTATAGGTTTACAGGAACCCATCAGTTCTCAAATTCAGTGAAGTAGAATGGGATCTGAACTTTAACCCCTTTGAACAGCTACAAAGATTTCAGACCTCACAGGTGAATGTATAACTCTTTTACCCTTTTCTGTCATTTGTGTCAGACACCAAGTACAAGCCATTCCTCAGGAAGACCTACCCAAGACACTGGGAGAGTCTTCTAGTGAAGTATCACAACATGTTTGCTCAGATAGAATCAAGGGATTGTTCAGGATGACATCCTGAGGTGTCTAGTCCAACCTTCTGCTCCAGACAGGCTCAGCTACAAGACAAGACCAGGTTGCTCAGGACTTTAGAATCACAGAATATCCTGAGCTGGAAGGGACCCACAAGAATCATTAAAGTCCGACTCCTGGTGCTGCACAGGGCACTCCAACAATGACACCATTGATTGTTTATTGTTACAGCCACCACTAAAATCTACTTAATCCTGTTTTACTAACAGAGATGACAAAATATAGAGCGACAAACTTAGAAGAGATTATTCATCGTTGCATACATAGCCTGATTAACCTGCCTGTCCGTCTCCTCTCCAGAGTCATAAGGGACACTGCTAATACAACAGGAGGCCATTGCATTAGTCAGTCTCTCTCAAAGTCTACGAGATAAGACTTGAATAATATATTGCAATGTTTGTGAGAGCCAATCTTTCATCATACAGTCCAAGCCCATTTATCAGACTTGAGTTCACCCACAAATCAATGTGAAGGTTTTTGATTGAAAATGTTTTTCATAGAAAACAGGATAACACTTTTTTTCAGATTCTGCCTGTCACCAGAAGAACCAGAAAAGGTATGTTCACTGCATCACTTCAAGAACTTTGTCCAGTTCTATTTGAATGACCAAAACGTTTAAACTCTCCTAGAAGGAGCTTCAGAACAGGCTGCATTAATATAATCTCACTCCTGCATTCTACTAGTGCATTCTTTCCTTTAAATATCTATGGGTACCCTCTCACGGGAAAACTTAAAGGTCAGAACTTTGTGATTGCCAACCGTAATTTAATTCAATATCAGCTTACTGCCAGGAGGAACTTTCTTTTGATATAAACAAGAGAGAGCCAGCATGGCTTCAGTCTCCTTTGTTTATTTGAGATTGTTTTTTCTCTGAGAGCTTTGCTGTTTTTTAAAGCTCACAAGAAGATTGTGACAAATCTATGATCACTAAATATGAAGTGATAGGACTACAGCATCTTGCCATTTAATATGCTTACTTTAGCAACAATAAAACCCCACCACAGCACCCATTTTTACAAGAAGGCAGGCAATATCAACAGAAAAGTACCTCCTACACTTGCTCAGCAGTCTCCATTTCTGCCTTTGATCCAGTTTAAAAAATGCATGAAGTACGGCAGTCCCCTATGAAAATGCATAAGCTTTCCCTCACTGCCTTATGCTCTGCAGTTTCAGATGGGTCACAGAGTGGTTGATACTTCAGCCCATAGCTTCACTATAATGGTTATGGGTTTAACCCTGTCGAAAACAGGCAGTACTTCCAAGCAATATACAGGATATAAGCAGCTGCTATTAGGCCCATTCGCTACCAAAGGACCACTACTCCCACTGGTATCTATGTTTGCATGTATAAAAGGCTTGAACCCTCTGTGATGACAGCCATTTTATCCTTGTTTAAAGGCTTCCAATAGACTAAGGTCTGATATTCTCTCTCCAAAATAATACAATTGCAAGATTGCCTATTTGAGAAGGAAACTGCCTGGGTGGGCCATGAATTAAGTGGGCCCAGGACAGTGACTTCATTTGCTTAAATACTATGTGCGTCAATGAAAGCATTTGCTAAATAAAGAAACCTCCCAGCAAATTTCTTCCAAGTCAACATTCACAAGCTGTGGTTTAGCATTACCCTTCTTTTTGTGAAGCTGTAACACATTGCAGAGGCTATGAAACTCCCAGCATTAGTGTCATGAGAGTGGAGACAGTAAGGGGGTTAGGACAGCCTAAAGGAAGTGGCCACTTCTGATTTGATGCACCTTTTTTTTTGCTTGCTGTGACACTTTTTCCTTCGAGATTACACCAGGAGTCTGATCAACTGGTGTTATTGTTGGATTCTAGAAAAGTGGGGAGGATGTAATAGGATTAGGGAAAATGCCTGAGGTCCCAAGGGCACTCTAAAATTTGGATAACTTATGAGATTCACTGGCTTGTCCGCTTTGCAGGATAAAGAAAGCATTTGAATCATAAATCCTAGAGAAAAGGGAGAGGGAAATAGCTTTTTTTGTTGTTGTTATTTTAAGGGATGTTCTTACCTTCTCCATCGAATATAGGGTGGGTTTCCATGGTAGGCGTTGGCTTCGAACCATCATCTGAATTGAGGGTTAAAAAGAATCGAAAAGAAACTACCATTATTGAGGTAAATACTATCTACTCTCCAGTACTGTTGAATGATTGGGATTTGTACATGGCCCGGCCAAGTCCAGAAGAGAGAGAAGACAGACAGAACAAAATCATTTTATGCTAAAAGCAATAACAGTTTATAGAAAACATGCATCAAGCCCTTTTGGCACACTTAAAAAGCCTCCCCCCTCCCTCCAGAAACCACTGGTGTTTATCACCTGGTAGTCTCCCCAAAAGGCAATTAATTGCCTTTTTAGTTTCAGGTCAGTTTAGTTCTACACAGGACATTTCCTGAGACAGCAAAGGTTCTGGAGGTTGCTGTCCTATTGCGTCTTTCTCCTCATTCCTTTTGTTCAAAAGAAAAGTTCTTCTTCTGAAACTTACCTGTGTAGAATTAGCACCAGCATTTACTGCAGAGCTGTTAGAAAGGGATGGTCAATAGCAAATCTTTTTTCTTACAATGATTGCATAAAGGTGTTTTCTAATTGCAATGCAGTGGCAATGTCTTCTAATGGCAAAATTGTGGAAAAATAATTTCTTTTACATTAAGTTTAGGTTTAGTTGAGTCTGTTTCACTCTTGACAGTAGTTGGTGAGTGATCTCTCCTGGACCTTATCTCAACTCACAAACCTTTGATACATTTTCTCCCCTATACAGTTCCAGAGCAGAGTGATAGAGCAGCTTCGGTGGGCGCCTAGCATCTAGCCAGGGTCAACCTACTGCACCTAGAATTGGGCTTTTTTTTTTCCTGTTTGAAATATACTGACTTAAAACTGTCAATTTCTAGTAACTATTCTTTGCATGTGTTATGGACAAGAATGACACTAGGCAGCAAAGTGGGCAGTAACCTAAAATGTAAAGTTACACAGTGAAAATCTGTTGGAGGAAGGAGCCCATGGCAGAAGAGCCAGGCTTGCCTCTATCTCCATGACCATCAGATGCACAGGCCAAACACTCTTTGGAGGAAACGTACATGGGACAGTCCTTCCTAGAGGCAGCAATAACTACCTTTAGCCTTCTCTTATATCAGTTCCATTTACGAAAGTAAGAGACCATTGGAGGGGGAAAGGAAGGGCAGAGATGGAAAACAGAAGCTTGTAGACTTTTTCCACCCATACCTGTATTTGCAGCTTTTTAAAGTGAGGAAAAGCTTGAATACCTCTTCCACAGTTCATTAATTGTATGCATTTTCACACAAAGTAGTCTAATTCACAGAAAGCAAAAACATGCTGATAATTCCATTTCAACCTCAGAGATCCACTGAAGTAAAGGACATTGACAGAAATGAGAGACACCCTGCTGTCATTTTCCCTCTTCATCATTGTATTTGGTTTTATGCTAAACTGCAAGCGTAACAAAAAATACTCGGAAGAAAAAATACTTACCATTCCTCAGTCAGCTCTTGTTCTGAGCTTTCCTGTTATTGGGCATTACCAGTAACCTGGATAAGCAGTATTTATTCTTTTAAAAGTTCGAGCAACTGACTTGGAAAAAATTCCTGAATATTGCTTAAATTACAAGAAGGAAGGTTTTGCCCTTTAAAGACTCTTTGTATAGAAGTACATAGCTGATCTTCACTTTTTATGTTACAATAGGTTGCTCTGCTTCTGCAAGATTCCAGGAGCCACAGCTAGGGTTTATTATTTATTTAGGATGGCACTTTTCACTGTAAGGAAACAGTGAACAGTATGCAATTAGCATGACTGGCTTTACAGATTGAGAAACCAACCCAAAACTGCTGAAGACACTCATAGAACAACTAGAAAGGTGAATAATTCTCAAGTTATACAAAATAGGAAGAGACCTGGTGTTAAAAAAAAGACCAGTACAATAATAAGTTTCTTCATATTGTTCTCATGAATGCTTCTGCACCAAGTAATTACAGAATTGCTTTTCAGATTTAAAGCAGCAACCCGGAAGCCAGCAGTGGGGGAAAATTAGAAGTGGATCTGAGCCACAGCACTTGATCCAAATCATTATTTGAAATTTGGCAGAACATAGGATGTTTCAGGTTCAGGGGGATTCTTTCACATTCATGTGTGTGCAAGGAACACAGCAGAAATGACAATTTGTCAAATACATTCTTCTTAAAGAAAGAGAATTTTGCAGCAGCTTTTGTATGAAGTTAGCCATTAAGCTACTGGAGAGTATTAAACAAACTCCTCAATTCTAAGCTACTGTTTAAGATAATCTCAGTAAAATGGCTCAATGAATTACACAATCATTTCCTCACTGGATTACTAAGGCCAAATTGTCACAAAGTCCACATTGTAGCAGCAGTACAGTATTAAGGGTTTTGCAAATAGAGAGAAGTATAATTACTCCCCTGTTGTTCAAGCAAGTACAGTTCTTTCATCACACATACAAGAAAAAATGCAATAGACAAGAGCCCTGTAATTACATTCTCCATATTTCAAAAATCAAAAGCCAGGGATATTTCTGATTATTTTTTAAAGGTCATGAAATAGTCACATAAAAGACAAAAATTGCACTTCATTAAAAACACCATGCTCACTTCCCAGCTGCCAGCTTACTCTGAAACTACCAAATTTTTTTCTTAAACTGGAGAATTCTCAGTAAGTCTCAGTGTTTCAAATTAGCTTATGGCAAAAAGTTTCACTGCTGTTCCCTTTCAGCAGAAAAAAAACACTCTAATACTTGCCTACTCTGATTTTTCCTCTCGCTCAATACTCCATTTGTCACACTGAACATTTGTTCCACTGGCCTGTTTGCTCCTCACAAACAAGGAATAAGTTCTGTTTTACATGCCTGAAAGTTTTGAACGAATATTTTGTAATCCTTAAATAAATATTTCAACATAGAACAAAACCCCGAACTATTCCAGCGGCCTAAGGTCTCCTGTGATATTATATGAGAAATACAGAATACTGTTACTTTGGGTACAAAGGTAATGAAGTATGTTCACTGAGTACAGTCTCTCCCTTTCTTCAAAGAGCTGTTAAATTCCACACTTTCAAAAGGGGCATGTCACTGCAATATACACAGCATGTCACAGAGACATTAAAGAGATCAAGTGTTACTTCCTAATCCCTCTAGATAGCAATGCTCCCAAATCAGGAACTCGTGTAATTCAGAACCACCTCCCTTGGCTGCAGAGTATTTTCAGAGCCTTGAGGAGGAGTTCACTGGTATACTTCTCTTCCAAGTTTTACAACCCAGCATGAATACCCACTTTCTTTTTCCAAGACCACTGACTACAGAGAGTATCACTCAGCAGACTACCTCCTCATGGGACGTTTTAAAGCTATAAAACTCCTCCAGTAAGTGTCCTTTTCCTAGGGTACACTTGCAAAAGTTAAGCAGATTTTTCTGGCTCAATTGCTGTCAACTTTAAAATGGCATTTTTATCTTGCCACAGGGTAAGAGTGAAACAGGCAGGTCTAAATGAGACTCCCTGAGCCATTTTCACATTAAGATACCTTGGATATAAACCAGAATACCACTTGCTCTACTACTGTCAGAAGCTCATAAAGCAAGAACAGTTTTTATTGCATTTGACTGACAATGACTCAGACCAGGGACAATTACTTGCATGTCCTGATCTACTACTAGTGCTGGGCAAGAACTCTTTATGCTCTCACTAGAATTCCCCTCCCCACGTCTTATCCTTGCAAAACATCTAGCAAGCATCCACATCTGGAATGTCTGTAGTGTACACTGGGGTTAAGGGAGAAGGAGATCCCGTTCATGCAAAGGACAACTGTTAAAGTGATCATTTTACTCTGAATGACAAGCACTGAGGCCATGAGCAACTTAAATTATGTCAGGAGAAAAGTAAACTCCTTGCCATAAAAAAGCATTAATTACTATGGAAAAACATGAAGTAACTGCCTGCTGCTGTGAATTACCATTCTCGACTCAAGCCACCTAATGGAAGCTGTAGAAAGGGGAAGAGTTAGGAGATAAAAGTGATGTACTGAAGGTTGATGTTGCTGAGGAAGCACATAGGTCTTGGTCTGCTAACGTGATGATGCAAGTATTCAGATGATTTGTGCAATGACTATATTTTTCCTGGGTAGGAGATGTGATATGGGAGGCTAATATTGTGTTCTCACTGGAATCCATGAGGCAATCTGTAAACATTTCTTCCACTTTGAAGAGCACAGATGTTTATGGAGTTAATCATCCAGGCCTTATACAAAATCTAGTCTTTTTTGTGAGTCTATAGCTTGAACACCAATGGTTCTCAGACTTGAGTCAGACAGATAGAATAAGCAGATGACAATTTTAAGTGCACAGCTCTGCTCTAGGAAGAAGCAGCCTTCTTCTAGTGGCAAGTGGTTCCTTCACTTACCATCATCTGGTTTTGGCTGAGTCATTAAGGAGCATAGCTGAAGCTAAATAGGCAACTTAGAGCACAGAGAGTCAGGACAATGAGTGAACTCTTAGCATGTCCTGTTCAGTGCAGCAAAGTCCACCTGTAGCAAATCTGTCAAGCCAACAGCAAGGGAGAAGAGCTTTCCTAGGCTTCAGTACTCCTGAGAGACTTAAGTCACACATACTCATGCCTGTGGCTTTAGTAACTCTGTTCAGATGAACAAAGACCTGCCAGGTCAATTAGGCTCCTTGTATCCATGCAGTTCCTAAATCTTGATGATGCAGTTTTGATTTTGACATTTCTATGTACTACCCCCAGGTCCAGGGTATTTTAAGTATTTTAAAAACAGAAAAAGAAAAAACACAACAAAACTTGTGTTTTGTGTTTGCACACTACATAGGGTCTTAGACAAAAATACATGCCCCTTCTAGTATTGTAGGGGAGGAGCAAATTGTTGCCTTAACCACAATCCTTCCCTACATTAAATGAAACAATTTCAGCAAGTCATAATTAATTTAATAGTCTATGCAAATTTTATGTACAGACATATATTGCCGATATAAGTGCAGAAAGTTAGCATTCATGCAAAAAAAATTCTTACAATCTAGCCAGTCAAGGTAAGTTTTCACAAGCAGCTGAAGCGGAAACACACCAGTGCAGATATACTTCCCTGCCAAGTTTTCACACTCCTGTCCATAGAACCATTTAGGTTGAAAAAGACCTCTAAGATCAAGTCAAACCACTTCTATGCATGGAGATCCCACAGCTGTTAAGACAAAAACCCCAACTTTTTAAACCAAATCTGCAAAAGCCAAGTTCTCACTCTTTATTGCTTTAATTTTAAGAAACAGCAGCAATGTGCTGCCTTTGGATATAACAACCCCCAAAGACTTAGGCATGGACTCAAAAAGGTGAAAATATGCCTAAGTGCTAAACATGCAAGGGCTCTGTATGGCTTAATGAGCTCTTAACTGCAAAGGGTGACTTGCACTGTCACTGCAGTAATTTTTCTCTTCCTACATCAACTATTCTGTATGCCATATGGATGGGGGCAGCCTTTACTTCAGCCCTGCATTCCAGGAATCAACCAGATAGGATAAGGAGCCTTTCCCCGTGCCTTCTGGAAGGCATTAGTTCCCCCCACTTCCTTCTCACATCTCCCTCGCAGGTGCATCAACATGAAAAAAGCCACTCAAGCCCCAAGGACTTTGTGGTCCAATGTACTCAGTATTTGTTTGGCAGCACAATTCTTTGCCCTGCAAGAAAGCCTATCCCATGCACAGACAGCTGGAAGTAACTCTGACCCCTGTGACACAATTCAAAGCCTCCTCTGTTTGGCTTTTTGATTCCTGATTGACACACTCACTGCCAGGCGGAGATAAATGCTGCTGGGAGGACAATGTTGATCTGCTCCGACTATTCTTGTGAAGGACTTTTTCAGAATAATAAACAAAAAACACTGGTGTGCTTAAGTGTCTGGATAGAACTGGAGGTAGACAGAGAGGGGAGTGGAGTGCTTTACAGAGGCTGGCAAGTCGATTGAAGAGTTAATTGTCTGGGTGTACAATGAGTTTATTCTGACCACAAACAAAGAGCTCCCTCTTCCTGGGCCTGGTCCTTCAAAAGCAAACCTGTCAAAAGGGGTCTGGAGCAGCACTCATTAATAGCAATGCTCTAGTCTCTGGGATTCAGTGGCTTTAAAACTATTGAATCTTGAGATTCAGACAGAATCTCTCTCAAATCCAAAGACCTTATTTACTGCATAAGTTCTAAAGCTAGTTCTACAGTAATTAGCCAAAAGAAACCTGCCCTCTAATGTCTCATTCTTTGCAGCCTTTAAACAGCTTCTTTTGAAAAATAAAGACATAGCAAGGTATTACCCTTCAAACATAATGCTGTAGGCACCTTCCTCAACATGAGATCCAGTTTTATATTATTTCAGTTATGTGTCATGTAAAAGTGATCTTAATGTCTCATACTTGGGCAGATACAAAATCCCAGCCCACATCTGGACCTGCATTTCAGAGCTTGCACTATAATAGGTCAGACCAATACAATGTCCAAAACCACCCCCTGCCTCTGGGAAAGCTCAGATCCAGATTCAGATTTGAACTTTGCAGGTTGAACCAAGCCCTACAGTAATTACCACTTAAAATACCTGACTCTGTTCTGTAAGTTATGCAAACCTTTCTGGGAAGAAAAATGATCTTCCTAGTACTGCTGCATGGGAGACAAGGCCGTTGAAAACTGAGCCATTATACTTTACCACTTCAATGGCAACACTTTTAGGGATTTTGGTGTCAATGTAGAGACACTACATGTTATTGGAACAAGCAGCAGCTACAAAGATCAGAGAATTAAGCTGAGCTGTTAGTGAACTTTCTCATTATGTAAATTTGCTTCACTACTTGTGAAAAGTTGTTGTTTTAACACACTTATAGAAACGTAGCATTCCAAAGCATATTCTTCTCAAGTATATGGGCGTGCTTCCAAGCAGAAGACAAACTACCTTAAGATTATTAAAGCCATTATTTAAGAGCACTCAGCTAATTCAAACTTGAGACTCACTCTTTACTCTCCCCTTTCTCAAGCTAAAATCCCCAATATAGTGCAATCAACTAATTTAGGAGGACAGCAGGGAGCCACAAGTTTGTGTGATCTCTCTTTTGTTCTAGTGAGTAATAACTGAGGGATTCAAAACCTCAAAACTTGTGAAATAAGATTTCTTGGTTTGCAGCCAGTTTCTCTCTAAATTGTAAACAGTAAGCTACAGTCTTAACCAATTTTGGAGGCTTGGAGTTTTGGACAAGAAGCAGCAGTATCCCTCAGGTAGCCCGAGTACAGATGTAACTCAGAATAAGGAAACTCTACATAGTCCTGTTGTTTAGAACTAGAATTCTAGGTTCATTTTTGGGCCAAACTCCAACATAAAGATGATCTTCTCTATAAAAGCAATTTGTACATAAGATATGGGTTAAAGAAGCACACAATCAGATTTTAGTTTGGTTATCAGAGCATTTCTGAGGTCAAATGCAAGGAAGCTTAAATGGAGAAGACCTGTCACCGCGCATAGATTTACCTTATTGCAGTTTTACAGTTTTCAGACTTCACAGCCAAAAAGGCAAAACAGGTCTCTTCAAAGATTTGGAAGTAATAGGAAAAATAAATGCCCAAGGCCAGATTTAAACCTTATCTGTTAAAAAGGTGAAGTAGGTAATAAAGGCCAGGTTACTTTTGAGACCATCTTCAGTTTAGATTTGCACAAAAAGCTTTATTTTTGATCAACATGGAATCACTGTCAAGCAGTGAAGACACTGTCCCCACTGTGCCCTTCCCCACTTTCAGAGACTCACTATTCTCACCCTCCTGCAACAACCCCAGCAGCAGTTTTATTCCTTAAGCTAGACAGAAATTATCCTGTGACTTAGAAAAACATGCTCTTGTCATCAGCTCTGACCTACAGAACCAAGCCTCCAGTTACGTCACTGTCCCAAAGAGAATGACAACTAGGTTGCCAATGGTTTTAATTGTCTTGATTTAAGTCAAGAACCTTAAGTTCACTCCCAGAGTGGCTCAAATTACCAGGAGAAGGGGAAAAAAAAGAAGGAAAAAAAATTAAAATAACCTGCATATCCATTCAAAGGCTCTTGAGGGAGCTGCTAAGATACAAGTAATTTTTCTTAATCTACCATTTCCACTCTATCAAATTCAAGCCTTTCTCCCTTTGAGCTTAGTTTGTCCCGTCCACCATAGGCAAAGTACTGCAATTCTTTGGAAAAAGGGACTATTTTCCTGGTATTGCTGCATCTTTTCTATCCAACTGCTGTTCTGACTACTTTGCTGAGTTAATAGTCAAAGCTTTCTTTTTTTTAAAAATGACTGTTTATCTATACTTCTACCTTGAAAGACAACCATATTCTCAATCCCATGGTGTCAAAATTCGTTCTCTTTTACTTTGTTCATATATCTTCTGAAATAAGCTAGGTAGCACCAGATACAACACTAAAACCCCTCTTTGGACTAGAGTCCATTAGCCCCACTGAACAACTTGCCTAGATATGCTACATGTAAGTACCACATGTTGACTTGCATGTTTATTTCAGAATAATAATGAATAATGAACAATTAAGATAATTTGAGAACATTGTATCTAGCAGCAGACAAGCTATGAGCCCATCCTCACCAGCAACATAAGAATGTTTAAAACGCTCCCGTTCAACTACTTGTTGAGAAAGAAGAAGGGCAACGAAGCTCAGAGTCCCAGCTCAGCTTCCAGGTTCTGCTTCCATCATCTGGTAAGTTTTCAGACAGGATTCTCAGCCTACCTGTCATTGCAGACTGATGGTTCACAGCTGCTAGCAATGTTCTGCACGGTTAAAGAAATGAATCTCGACCACCACGGAGAGTGGCTCTTCTCCTTACGCACCAGCAACAATTCCAGTGTGTAAAACATCAGCTCCAACAACACCTGGGAAGGCTATTGGAATGCCTTCAAAACTAAAAAACACATACAGGCTGCAGAAAGAGGCTCCCAATGGGAGCAAAGAATATTTTTCGTTCAGCTGTGTACTTAAGCTGTCCTTCAGGAGTCTAATGTCATCCCCCTACTGAGACACGTACCCGAGGGGAAATGGAGACACAGCTAAAAGTATCAGGGGGACTAAATGGTTTTTTGGAATGGCCATAACACATAGCACCAAAAGCTACCTGTTACCAAAAATCATGACTACCTAACATACTCGCTGAAGAATATTGACATATTTACCAAGTACCAATGGCAGCTGGCTGTAGGGATGGGACTCAGTTTCAAAACAGAGTCTCCAAGGTTCATTTTGACCAGCAGACACTTTCACAGGTCAAACGGCATAGAAAAGCTTTGCTGTGGTAAATACAACACCCAGCAAGTATACAGCTGTAAATCCAGCACTTCCTTTTTTTTCTACAGAAAAGGATCAAGGTAATGAAGGTGAGAGGAAGAATTCAAATTACCTTATTCTTCAGGGAGATTAACAATTGAAAGGAAATAAGATGTAATAAACACTGAATAAAGAAGAATTAGGCTCTGTATCTATGTAATAAAAACTGTATCCAAGTGCACATCAATATAGGCTATAACCAAATTATTTGGAAAAGTAATTACCAATCCACAGAAGGGATGTTAGACCATCTTGTTCCAAGAAGGAGTACTGTCTGTAGTAATAAACTGAGAAAAGGGAGGTGAGTTAGAAGAGGCAATGTAATACACGACTGCTCCAGACAGTCTTGGCACTAAGCTTCACAGGGAAACTGGAGAGAAGAGGCACAACACAGAAAAACAGAGTAGCAATATTATACAGGCTGGGTAAATCACAGTCAGCAAAAGTTGGAGTATAGACTATTAGGAATGTTTGTTGGTGGCTTTTTTTTTTTAATCCAAAGCAGAAACACCTCCAAAGTGTCAGCATTACTTACACTGTAAAGTGAGTGATGAGATCAAGAAACCATCAATAGCTAGCACTGAGAATGTTAAAAATAGATTGAAGGAGGGGAAGTAGAGGAAGAGATGCTTAACTTTTTTATAGCTTCATACTTGCTAGAAGAACACATATCTCACCCTGTAAACACTACAAGTATTATAGATACTGCAAGATTTTAAGCTGCAGTATTTTAATTTTGAACCATCTTCCATTTGGCTCCCTGCCTTGAGTGACATTTGAAATAAAACAGGGAGCAAAAAAGTTTCCACACAAAGAAATATTTTGCTTAAGGCATCATATCTCATAGCAAGATTTTTAGCACTTGACACTGCCCCAAACTTTGAGCAAAGTTTGCAAAAAGCTCTACAGCACTGTCAACAGCTGCCTGATCACTACTGGCAAAAGCAACAAACACCTTATGATTGTTTAGTTTAGCCTCTCTGGTTTTATCCTACCTACAATATATCACTTTCTTTTTTCAGGAGCCTCTGCTTTGATGTGAAGTATTCTCTGTTTCCACACAGCCCAATAGACACCCCCTCCTCAACTACATCTCCTGAAAGGCTGCTCAAAGTCCACAATCAACTACCACCTTGTCACTTCTAGGCTGTGCAAGAGCCCACATATCTGCAGCTGTGGAAAAGGGAGCACATCTGAAATGCCCCCAAGAACACTGTGATTCTGATTTTGGCTTGCTTTGCTTAACAAGGAGAAAAATTAACAATTGTTATGCAAGCTTTATATAGTAATAACAAGATCCCTAGCTTTGGAAACATTTTAGAAGCTACCTGAAAATATACAGTGAGCTGGGGCAACGGGCATGAAGGGTGTGATTAGAATACCAGTCTTTCTTCCTTCTCTCCCCAGTATCACTCACATTCCCTTTCACTCCTCTCCTTCCAGCTCTGGTCTCTTCAAGGTAAAGACTCTATAAATTCTCCCACATCTTCAAGGCCTATAAGTGGGGGGTTGGAGACGGCAGCAAATTTGCCAGATCAATGGCCATTTGAAATTCAGACATATGGCTGAAGCCCTACAGCTGCATGTGTTAATTACCACACGTGTCCCCTGTAAAGCAGTCTGTTAAACACAAAAAGAAAACAGAAGAGAAAAAAGCCTTTCCAAGGGATTAAGTAAATAGTCTAAATTTTTGACCCTGCTCCCCCAGACACATGCCTTCCTTTCTCCCAACACCTGCATGCTGAGGAAGCACAAGACCCCTTCCACCTCTAGCCCTGTGCAGTTAACCTATCTCGGAGTGTACTTTCTCCCTCCTAGCTCCTCATTTCCAGCTTCTTCTCTCGCCAGCCCCTCTCCCTCTCTCCTTTAGAGGACTAATTCCTGGCTGACAACCAGACGAGCCTTGGGCTTACAATATGCCTTTTCATTTCCTTGCAGGCAAAGAGAATGGATACCTCTCACTGTTATATCTGTATTGCATGTGTGAAAATGAAGAAAAAGGGGAGTGGGGGGGGGAGGGGGAGAGAGGGGGACGGAATGTATGTTTTTCCACCACTTGTTTCCACAGCTTTTTTTTCTCCCTGGATCATTAAAGAGGAGAGTCAGAGCTTTAGTGAGTGAGCACAACTTTGCTCTCTAAATGTACAGCCCCAGCTACTTTACCCCAGGATCTGAATTTTGTCTAAAAGAGGTTCTCTGTTTGATTATGAAACCAAAGGAATGGTTCTCTGTGAGGGAAGGAATGGAGAACAGAGGGAATCAGATAGGGTAACAGTGCTGCTGGAAGGATCTCCAAAGGCTCTAATGTGTTTCAGAAGGAAATGTGTATGTACAGAACAAAGCATCTCAGTGTACACAGGGTATAAGTGACAACACATTCTCAACATTAAAATATTTTTATTTTAAGGTGAAGGTCAATCCTCAAGTTACAGACTGCCAGACATCTACAGATGGATTGTTCAAAATGAACCAGAGACAACTGATTTTAAGAATCACCTCATTTAATGGCATATTTGTGAGAAGTTGAACAGTCAAGATGAAACCTGTCAAGTCCTTACACAAATTGCTTTGCTGCAGCACCCAAAGGTCCCATCAGAAACTGAGTGCCAACCTGAACACAGGAACACATAATAAAAGACACAGACACCACCCAGAAAAAGTCAGTCTCTGGGGAAGACTTCTCCCATCCTTAGCCTTTATCAAAGCATTTTGCAGTACAGCTCCCTTGCTGTCAACATCGAACAAAAGTCCAGAAGAGCACACAGAGGAAAGCTATTATTCCAGATACATCTGTTGTAAAGAAGCTTTAATTCCCCTAGGTGCTGTCTCAGGAACTTGAACAAACATTGGGGTTGCCCTCTCTTGCTTCTCAATACCTTATTTACAGGCACACATGGTCTGCACGCATTCAAGCTTTCCCATCACAATTTCATAGTTTATCTCCCTTATAGGGAAACTGACAGAGCTCATGGGGCAAAGGAGTTGAAAGGAAAGTACTTCCAGCCCCTTGACCAAACACCTGCACCACGACAAAACACATTTCCTGGTGCATTACTCTGATTTGAAAGAAAACAACACTAACATTCAGATGTCTAGATTCTATAGAGCATGAGAAGAATAATTTCAACAACTGTTTAAAAAAAAGAAATGGTTTTGAGCCTACATAAAGTATTTAAACAACAAAACCAACTCACAGACCCCAAATTTATTCCATTTCTTCACAAGCTGTAATGATCAGACACCAGAAATCCATGTATAGCACATAAACAGTTAATAATACCTTAACAGATGTTGTTTAATCAATTGTTAGTCTACTTATTAGATCTACTCACCAGGCTGCTCAATACTATGACTTAATAATTTAAAAACCTTTACAGCTGTTCTTAAGACATTACAGACATGAGTTGTCTGTAGATTGCTATAATAACACTTGTAAACTACAATTTTATTAAGTCATATTATATAGACTAAGCTACCAATTGGAACTGCTACTTTATAGATGAAAGCAGAATTCTTGCATTGTATCAAGCAAAATATACTTTAAAACAGAACTTGCCTTCCTTTTATACTTGCCAATGAAACTTTCTTCAGTCTCAAATTTGATACATATGTTCTGAGGCCCACAAAAAAATTTTCATCATTTAGTTGATGAAAACTAGACAGTTTCAGACAAGGCAGTGATGTGGGGAACCAAAAGGATTGTTTTTAGTTCTACTGTTTATGTAACAAATTTGAGGTTTTACTTCTAGACTTTAATATTTCAAAAATCTGTTTGCTTCATGTGATATATCTAAGTGCTTTTTAGAACATTGCTCTGCTCTGGAAAAGTGATCCAATATACACAGTATTGTAAAATTACATTCCTCTGTTCTCACAAGAATTGATCACAATTCCCAGTTAAAAGCTGGGTTCTTGCAATCTAATAAAATCTCTCATATTGTCAGACTACAGTCTACCATACCTGTGAAACTGACTTGCTTTCTACAATTACATTTAACTGGAACTTAATAAATAATTTTGTAGATGATATACAGTATAGAGATAGCAATAGGAACCAGAGAGAATTCTGACTATTTACAAACTGGCAAGCCAACTGATTAAGTTAATAGTATTTTTTACAGAACTATTTTTATAATAGGGAAGCAAACTTCAATTCCACTGCTGAGTTTGCTTGGAAATATAAATAAGAGCTAACCAAAATCTTATGTGCTACACATTCCATCTACAGAAATTTTGCTCGCAGCCCACTTGAGCTGTTGCAGGACAGTTTTTGTTACACTAACCTCTCTCCATGACTTCTCAGTCAACCGAGTTTTTATCCCAGTTTCATGAAAAGCAGCACATATTCATGTTTCTCCCATAGATTATTTCCTAACTCCATCAGATTTTAACAGGGTAGACTGAGAATATGTCACCATCATTGTGGGTTAGAACAAATCAAGCTTTTGCACATCTGAAGGACTTGCAGCACTCTTGTAGCACACACACATAGCAAAACCGTTGCTTTCAGGAAGCAGACTTATTACATATGTAGTACAGTCTGACTTTCCACATAGCTACACTACACACCCAGCTCTATCCACAAGCATCAAATTGTTTGTGCAGATTTTCAGCACATGTGTATATTTTACCCATAAAAGACCTGAAAAACACATCAGCCCTGGTCTAGAAATATTACATGATGAAGTTAAACAGTTCAGAAAATGGTATTTGCATGAAAATTCTCCTTCATCCAGATTTCTAAATTAGTATATATTGTTTATTTAAATATAGACACTTAACATAAGGGATCCAGATGAATTGTTTGGGTAGCACTGCAGACTTGCTACCTGCTAATGTTCTGCAAAAAATTAATCATAAGATGGTGTTTACCAGCTAGAACCATCACTTGACTTCATACAGTCTCAGTAAGCTTCTATTTACTTCATCTTACTGATGAAGGCCACACAATATTTCTCTCTTTCCTGTATTCTCCACAAACTGCTAAAGACATCAAAGCATTTTCTCAGTGTTTACGAGGCTGGAGACACAGTTGAAGCTCGATTTGTGTAACAGCACAGTTGTGTTTCAGATTTGATCAGTACCTAGTTGAATCCAGAAAGATCTGCAGAAGGTAAAGATCAAAGTCCCAGTCTGGTCTTAGTCATAGTTCAACTTAATATTTTTGTCAAGATGTTATCTGTCTTCTGTGAGACATTCGAGTCCCTGCAGAGGCCATGTGCTCCTCTCACTGTGAGCTGAGGGCAGGTGAATTAGTGCCAGCTGCACCTGACTTCTTACCACCAGCAGACAAAGCTTCCAGGTCCCCAGGTACAAGCGGCTCCATTTATTTACATCAGCACAAGCTATCCTTCACTCGGGTTTGCCTGAGGAGAGCATTCGCCCTTTACTGCTCAGCCTAATTACTGACTCACACTAATGGCTCATTACTGATTCAAATTGCTCAGTCTGTTGGCTGCATAACTGGGCCATTAGCATTTTCTAGAGGTAAGACTCTTGGAAAACATCAGGAAAAAAGGCCACAGAATGGGCCAACTTGCCCACAACTGCAGCCCAGAATTTTCCTGCCAACAAAGCCTGCTTTTAAACTAATTTCTGACAGTTAAACCCACAAAAAGGAATCCAATTCTACATGTTTAATTGGCAGGAATTTCAAGTTGCTCATCTTAGGTTTCTCAAACTGCTTCAGTGTTTCCTTGTAGACTGCAAAACTCATTGAGGAAAGCTTTTTGCAGCTCCACGTAAGAGTCACGTCTACATGGAAGATAGTAAGTGTACAACAAGCTCAACCTGGGCTTTGCTTTCTGCAGGGCCATCAGAGCTTACATTTCACCAACAACTGTTCAGGGAATTGCAGATACTATTGTCAGGTTTTGCAACAGGGAAACAAGACAAGTCAAAACAGGCCTGGAACTTTTTGCACTGCAAAAGACTTTATAAAAGAAAAAGGAAGTTCGTACCACTCAAGACTCTTCATGACTGATACTGAAAGTTACTCCAGCCCAAAGTTACCCTGCAGCTGCCTATCTTCTTTAAATCCCAGATTACTGAACCAATCATCCTTCTCCATTTCCTTCATTCAGTTGATTTAAAAATGGTATCATACAGTGTCCAGAACAGTAAACTACCACTAATGAACCAGGATCCCCACTGCAATATATTTTCTCTTCACTCACTTTTAATTCACTCTGTTTCCAGTTTCAAGAAGGAAGACCAAGTGACTTTACAGAGATAAGCAGTTACATGGCTGTTTTTTACATCCCTCTGATTCTTAACCAGCCTACTTTTAAAACCTTCTTGGTGATTGTAAAAGACACTACTCCTGACTGCAATATGCTAAATCTGAGCTAAAGCCCCAACACTTCCCAGATGAAGAAAACAAAACTTTATTTTGTTTCATGTTTACTTCTTTTGTCTCAAAGTATGGCACAATTTCCCTTTGGCTGGAAAGGAATGTTCTGCATTCTTTAGGCAGGGAAGAAATCCAGTAATGCTGGCTCCAAGGATGCCTTTCACTGCTTCTTAAAACATTAACAACATCCTAGTGGGAGAGACTGGGGAGATCCAGACCTCTAGAGGACAACATGCATTTTCTAAGTGTCTCAGGACCTTCAAACTAAGCAGCAACTGCAGCAAATTAATGCAAGAAGCTCCTCATGAGAAAGGACTGTACAAAGAGCAAGTCAGAATGAAAAAAAGAGACAGCAACAGAAATCTGCAGGTTCTGGATATCTTAATATCACAGAAAAGTAATTACATTCCTTGGCAAAGGTCTTGGGAACTTGTTCTTCACTTGCATGAAAAATTCAGCATAGAAAGGACTGTGGTAAGTGTCTGAGCTGCAAAGTCACAGAGAAGCACGTTCTGGAGGGCCTGGCTTTCCATTCCACCTCATGCAAACATGCCTCCATCTCTCCAGGCCCAGCTCTGCTCTGCCTTCCAGAAACTGAACGCTTCTCAGACACACAACAAATCAATGTGGCCTATTTTAAAGTTTGGTGCCAATTTAATTTGATTTAAATTGCCTTATGGCGCAAATTGTATGAGTAACTGGCATTGCATCATACAGCAATAGCAGCAATGTAAATATGGATAACCAGAGCATGGAATTTAAAAATAAGAAGTATCTCTTGCCAGCATACTTGCTTGTTCTCTGCAGAAAGGTCCACAGAGTCACTTCTGGAACTACATGTCAAGCGACATGAACATAAAGCCATTTTGTTTTCTTCTCATCAGTAGTGAGAGAGCCTGTGAGTGGAATCATGTTACCTTATCTTCTGGTACGCCAACATACCTACTGAGCCCCAGAAATTACAGCTGAACAGGAAGGAAAAGAGGGCAAAAGATTTGGAAAAAGAGTTATTACCAATAACCAGCCTTTTTCTCCTCCCAAGATTAATTTGCCTTTTCTAAAGGAGAGCTAATATGCTAGTAAAGTCTTCATTTATTACCCAGCAGCGTAAGCCTAGCCATCCACACTGTTTCTAAGGCAGAGCAGACTCCACCCTTTTGCCCTGAAGACTTGAAAGGCACGAAGTTTATTAGCTCATATTTTACATTCCTGTATGAATGAGACAAAAGAAATCACTTTTGAGAGTCTTAGCTATTCTTTGTCTTTATCAGAGTACCTATTCTGTGCCAGATACGCTCTTTGACTATAAGACCCTCACTCAGGGATAGAGAGAGGGAGGAGTCTGCTGTGCAATGGGAAAATTCCAAAAGCTTCCAAATCAGATGGCAGCTGCCCAAAGAGATATTGGAAGTTTCCAGGCTGTGCCTCTACAACAGAAAGGCCACCACTGACCAAGTTCCTGCTGGACCTCTTCTCATCTTGCCCTTTTTGTCATCTTGCAAAGGGCAATCTTTGCAACAAGTGTCTGAACACTCAGCTAGAGCAGATGGTTATGTGCATGCTGGCTTGCCATCAGTCTTCAGAGAAGCCAGACCTGCAGCAACCATGTTGCTTCAAGAAAGCCAGGCTATTCTTGATTCCAGCTTCCTTACAACAGGACCTGATACTGAAATTTTCAATCAAGGTAACTTAAGTCAAGAAAAAACACTGATAAGAAGGACAAAATCATTTTTAGATTAGTCATTTTCACCACTAGATGGAAAAGCAATGCTATGTCCATCAAATTTTAAACCAAATTATTACAGCTTCTAAAAGCCCTCTTGATTTTAAAAGACCCATTAAATAGCTGCTCATAAGTATTTTTCTAACATGATGGAATAGGGCCAGACTTGCTTGTGTGTGAGTTTTCAGCAGATACGAACAGATTCAGAAGTGCAGGGGACAGAAAGTTTACATGACTGCTTGAAGCAGGCTGGCCCAAAGGGAAATGTTTCTCCTTTGCCAGCTACTGCACAGGACGTTTCTGCAGCATACCATCATATACATATGACCAAGCATACCATCCTTGAAACAGGATGCCACAGGCAGCATCAAGGAGAATCAATTTATATTACAAATTTTAAATTAATTCATACCATTTACAGTTTTCTTTTTGCATGTTCCCACCTCTGAGTTAATAAAGGGAGTGAAGAATAAAACACAAGTTCAGATGTTTTCCCCTTTTGCTCCTGTTTCTCATGAAATCCAATGTCAGCTGCTTTCAATTCTAGAACAACAGACCAGGACTACCCAGCTAAAAAGCCTACAAATAACTCAAAAATAATGCAGATTTCAAGAGCTATTTCATTTGCTTGTACTTCAGGCTAGACTAGCAATGATTGCATTAACAGAATTATAACCATGTGTTCAGGTGCCAATTACACATTAATGCATAATTACAGGTTTAAAGAGACATATCCTTACCTAAAATAAGAAACAGGCTTCAGCATTCAGTCTCAACTAAGCAGTTTTCCTTGCACATTTCTTCTCCTTACCTTTTCTTAAGCTATTATATACAAGCAATAGACTGGACAGCAGGTATGTTCAAAATACATCTCTACTCTGAACAGAGCAATCTAATCCCTATTAAGTGCTTTCAGCACCTGATTGACATTCCCAGCATGGAAGATGTCCCTCAAACTAAAGTACTGGCATCAAAGTCAGTGTTTTCCTCAGTTTTGAAGTGTCAGGAATAACTGGTTTAGAGAGTTGGCACTAAAAAATCCTGCTTCAGTTATCGAAACGGGAGCTTCTCCCAGGAAAGAGCATTCATCCTCACCAGCAGGAGTGAGGATGCATTCAGCACAGTTTTCCTGAAGTATGGAGACAAACTCGAAAGTTGACTCTGAACCAGGGCTAGAGGGGAAAAAGGCTGAAAATTAGGGTGTGGAGAAGGCCTAAAGACATATTTGACTGCTCCTCAATGTATACTTCACTGGTCAACGCTTCCAAAACCATTTCAGTGAATGCAAACCAGAGGACATAGGGAAGAGCTATGAATACTCACAGGAGAAGAACAATGACCCATCTAATGCCTTGCTCAGGAAAGGCAAGGACTGAAGACAGGAGTGTAAAGAAGGAATCAATGCCCGTGAGGTTTCCAAGCACCGCTAAGGTTTAATCTAGCACTGCTCCAGCTGGCCAGAGGGTTTTTATGTGCTATTAAAACCCCCCACTTTTCAATGCATACAAAGCCACAACCATGACATTGGCACTCCTGTTTCCTGGAGTACAAGTCATACTGACAGCCTTCCTAACCCTCTAGGGATTTTCCTGAGAAATGCTCAGTATGTTACTTCAAGGTGAACAAGCAGAGGTTATTCTGGGCCAACCACTCCTTTGGGAAGCTCAACTTTCTTGTACTTCAGTTCAGCTGAGGAGCACAGAGCAGAGCGCACCCTTTTCTACTCCATAGGGAGCAGAACAGTCATCTTATTCCTCCTCCTGAAGAGGAGCTCTAACGGCACATCCATCCCTGCACCCTGAGCTGGTTAGGAACCCATGTTCTAAGCTATCTTAAGGGACTTGGCTGGGCAGCTGCTATTACAAAACAAGTTGGTGAAGCACAGGGCTCTACTCACCTTTCCTTCCCGAATTACCCTGGCTTGATGGCTTATCAGTTACAGAACCTAAAGAGGAGGAAAAAAAGAAGAAAAAAAGAACAAGACATCCATTTAGATGCTGCACAATCACACAGAGCATATGATGTCACATTAATACAGTCAATATCTCAACCCATAAAGCATCTATTTTACTTGTCAACAGCTCCACTTAGGACTTAAAGCTTGTGGCTTCAACCAATGTGAAAAGCATAAGGAAGTTTTATGCATTAAGACGTTAAATTGGGATAAGGGTAAACAAGAAATCTTTAGTAGCTGGATCTAGTGATTTGAAACCTCAACAGAGCAGCATGCTAGTAAGAAACCTGGAATAAATCCAAGGGCAAGAACGGAAGATCAATAAGAGTCACTTTTTTCGTTTGCACATGTCAGGAAGAACAAATCAAAAACAGATGGGAAGAGTGTGCAGGGAATGCAAGTACAGTATTCTAAAGGAAAGGGATTAAGTGGGACAATTTGCAGAAAACGGATTTCAAGCAACCCCTGAACATCTCCAGCTGTTTGAAAATGGGACACTGAATAAAATCCAGCATGTATTTGAATAAAACACACCTCGGGTTGTTTACTATAACTTAGATCTTCACATAGTATGTATGATTCTAAGCCTGTTTCTGCACTCTGCATTAGGGCTTCATCGCAGTTTTCTACTAAAACTTGAACAGGCAATAAAAGCTTTTCAAATAAATCCATTACCAAAGTGTATAAAAATCTATGCCATGCTTCTTTTTTTTTTTTTTTCAAATAGCTTTATTCACAGGAAACTGATTCTTCCATGCACCATTACTAAACAGTTCCAGTGATTACTGAACATTCAGGAAACATGGATCAAAAGTCAGTTTTAAAGAAGGCCGCTCTGACAGGCCCAAGAATCAGGTCAAGACAAACTCTGAAGGTAAACTCTATTGCCTGGATGCTTTCACTTGCAGATCAGTTCATCGCAGATCTATTGCTGAATTACAAGTAGTAAGCACAAACTCAATATTAGTCATCATATGCCTAACATCTGTGTCCTACAGTACAACATGACTCTGCTTTTCTGTAACACAATTTTATAAACAGCACAAGACTAACTGAATGGATCAGTAAAACTCTAACACATGCCCTGCCGAAATGATATACTGGAAATGGTGTCATAAAGTCATATTCTAAAGGTTTAAGCCAAATTACTGTAGCATTGTACCTTACACTAAAATAGGATATTAATATTTTTTTCTTTCCGTGTGCCTGTGAAAAACCAAGCATCTCCTCAAGGTACATTGGCTCACTGGTTCTCAGCTCAAACCCTTATGAAAGTCACCTATGTTTGCTTATTACCACAGAACAACCTACAGCCAAGAGGACACCGGATAAGGTGAGAAAAATTCAAAATCCCAAGTGTTTGACTGCTGTCATGCTCCCACCTAAAGGGCAAACACTGCAAGGTGTGAGAGGAGAACTATATTAAAAACCCCTGAGGTGCAGATGGTAGAGAATGAAGCCAGACACAGCAGCAGTGCTTACACAGCCTCACTGAACATGTCAGAAACACACTCCTATGCTTACCACCTTTTCTTTCTTCTTTAATTTTCTGGAGTGGGGAGAGGAAAGTGAGAAGGGCAGCACAATTCTAGTGTTATCCTTCAATTCTCCCCAAAGTACAGAACAGCTTCCCAACCCTGCCTGTGTTTACTGCGGTGTTGTCACAGCAGCACTGTTCACCACAGCTCACAAAGCTAGACCACCACTGATCAGGGCCATATGAAAATCTAGAGCCCAATCTCATTGCACTTGAGCCGTGCGCTACCATATTGAATGGTGGGGAGAAGAAAGAAAAACAACATTACTCTGTTTTAGAGAAAATTGTGGATTTGGTCTCAATAAACTCCTGGGTGACAAACTAATGTCAGGCTGAGTGCCCAGAAACACATCACTTAATAAACATGAGTAACAGCCTGGGTCTAGAGCTCCCTCTTGCAAGCTCTGGTGCAAGCCCAGTGCTGCCCATCCCATAACACAAACACAGGGATCCTAAACTAAGCAACATGGTCAAAAGACCCAAATTCATTCTAACAGCAGGACCCCAGAAACTGACAGCTTTGCACAGAACCACCTTCACGACTTAACTGATATCACTCTGTACAAAAAATTACTTCATGTTCTGCAAAATACAGCCCAAGAACCATTTCTTTAAAATACAGCTCATGGAAAAAAGTTATCCCATCTGTTCAGCAAATCTTTGGTTCTGGTGTACACAGCAACACTGACTCTTGCCCTGGCTGCCACCAGTTGTTACTTTAGTGGTTTTTCTTACTGAGCCTTGCAGAAGTGTCTGTATCCTAATTGCAGAGTGGACATAACATTGCACTTTGGACTCTGGCAAGTGGAGTAAACTGGCCAAGTCACCTGAAAAGATTAGGCTCTCTCAGAAGGATGCATTCTCCCCAACTCTCTTTGGTTATAAAGTTAGTATTTGTTGAAGCCACTCCCACAGTACCTGAACATACAGGAGTTTTGTTCTGTACAGAAGAGCCGCTAATAGGCTTGCCATCAGGTGTCACACACCAGCAGTATCCAGTGTAGGTATGGCACTGCACCTGTTTAATAAAACAAAGAGCAGGCATTTCATTTCTCTCTCCATCACCAAACACTTTTATTATAATTCAGCATCTTATTGGAAGTCCCAACCCAGACGTATCACAAACGCATGCTTCAGAGCAAGGAGGTCTTACAGAAAACTACCTTTGATATCATTATCTGCTCTTCCCTCACCTCCCTCCCACCGAAAGAAAGGTTATTTTCCTACTCCAACTCCTATAGCTGAAATTCAGGAGGCCAAAGAAGTTACAAATAATCATCTGAGAACACTTTAGTTGGGGAATGCAGCAGCTGAGTCTCAGCTCTTTCCACCCTCTGCTATATCCCACTTACTGTTTACTATTAAAAACTTGTCCCACTGCATCCCAGCTGAGTTATGGAAAGGCCACCCTATCCCAAATTCCACTGCTTGAGAGCAGCATCTGTAGGCATTTCAAAAGCGTTTTGTTCAGCAAATACAGCTGGAAAAATGCAATACTGACTTGTTATGCTAAAAACCTTCTCCAGGTAGATTTAAGCCCTATTCTGTTACTGTGTCAAACTACACAGCAGGAGCAAGATCCAACGTGCTTCCTCCTCATATATCGACATGGACTTAAGAACATTCGAAGAAGGTTCTAGTGAGTCAAAAGGTACACAGTATAAAATTCATCTTGATTGACTTTAAAGCTCTACTTCTGAACTGAACATCTAGAGTTACCCAGTTCCTTCCTTCACCACAGAAAGACACCAGAATTACTAATTCAGACACAGAACCTCTCAAGTAAGAACCTAAGTCCTGATCTAGCAGACTGATCTTAGTAACAGCTATTGAGATATTAATTCAGCAGCACTAAAGTTTCATTCAGCCTAACAAATCTAATTACAGCCTTTGCCTCAGCTTTCAGAGTGGCTGGCAATTGGATGAAATTCAGAATGCCTTTGACATCTTTGAGATAAAAGTAAACTATCATTGTACAGGCACCTGTGTAAATACTAACAGGTCCCAAAATTCCAACAAACAGACTTTCAGCTGTGTTTAAATGTGCACACCAGTATCTTGAAATGGTACCGAAGTGCCTCTGTTACTATAAACTAGAGATGGCTCCTTCAATACATTTCTGAAAAAAAGCCATGAAATGAGACCGCTTCAGAAAGTGCCTTTTTATTTTACTTGTAAAACGAATTCTACCCATTCTCTCTTTTTCCAAACAAGTTCCTTGAAACCAATTTCCCATTCCAGTCCTCTTCACGCAGAAGAGAAGAGTGATGGGGTGTTTGTGCTGATCCCCTCATTAGGGATCCTTCAGAGCAAAACCAGTCATTGCCCCTCGCTGACAGCTGGCTTCAGTGCCCTAAGGTAGCAAAGTTTGTTCAGAGACTTAATGACAGTTTTTTTTAAAAGGCTTTGAATATCACATAAAACATGATCTAAGAGCAATTATAACACGGTACATCGTGTTTATCTTGGGTTTTACTTGTTTATCTTGGGTTTTACTAAAGTGCAAATCAATCATTTTGCCCCAAGCATTTACTTTTAGTGGCCAAAATCAACAGTAATCTCATGTACCCATGTTACTGCAGTCACTGTCACTGCTATTTGCAGTTTCATTTTTCTTCTCTCAATATATCACAAAATTGATTGCAAATTACTCAAAAGTACTATGACTATAATAAGCAATAATCAAGTTAGAAAATATTTGTTATTGCTCAATGTAATCAATTGAACACTCAAAATAAATGTGATGGAACTGCTTGGGTTTGTGTTTAGAGTTTATCTTTGCTGATCACACACACATAAGAAGAGAGCACAAGAAGCTATCTTTACATCTGAGCAGTAATTATAAAAATCCTACCAAGGGATAGAGCTAAATTCCAGGATGGGGTCTTGAATATGTAGGGCAAGACCATTCCATGTTACGTTGTAAAAAAAAATCCAGTGTACCCAGCATTTAAAAAACTCAAGTATTAGTCACTTAATAGTCATCTAGCCAAGCCTTCAGAAAAATAACAAAGTACATGGCAGAGGATTCCAAAAAAAAAATGTATTGACACAAATTCAGGATAAATGCATTGACTAAGAGTATGTTATGTAACTCACCTCAACGGAGAACTACCAATTACATACACTCATTTATGCAAGCCAAGCACATTACATCCATTAAAAAGTAAAGTAATTTTGTAAATAACTAGGGTAAGGAGTGCTAGTCTTCCTTGGACTGGTATCCCATGACCTTTTCTTCCTTCATGTTGCCATTAAAAAAGGAAAAAAAAAAAAAAAAAAAA
>VZTF01007561.1:998783-1041716 GCA_013397755.1 Cnemophilus loriae | reverse complement strand
CACTTGGCTCATGCCTTATCACGGAATCTCCCACAGACACCTGAAGCCTGGCTGATGAAGCAAATAGAAATTCTACCTGCATGAACGATCCATCCTCATTGCACTCGGGGATGAAGACTGCTTCCTGGGGCTTCTTTGCCTGTTCCAGCGCTTGAGCTCTCTCTAATCGACACTTGCTCTGGCCAGCATCTGCAAAGAGAAAAGAAAACCCACTTACATCACAAACACCATTTGGCCTCTCCAAAAGCCACCAGATTGACCCACATGGCTGCAAGGGAAAAACCCCCCAAACAAATAAATATAAAGCATAAAGAACCATTACCCGCACGTTCACAAGGTAGATATGGAGTTAGCACTCATGATCCTAAAGACAAATATGAACCTAGACAATCAAAATAAAGCCAGTTAATTAAGAGCTGCCTAATTTCCTAGTCAATTGTTTTTATGGTTATCTAAGCTTCTTTCAACAAGCACTGGAGCACAATGTCCATACAGTGAAAAGTCATTAGCATTAACAGCCTGAAACTGGATGGCTGAATACAAACCAAATAATTCAGGCTGAGCAGTGAGCAATGTGGAAAAGAAGTGATGACACCATCAAAGGTTCTTCTCTGACCAACTCTCCCAGGAAGATACTAAAATAGCCAGTCACCCATATGAACTTCCACCTTCATGTGGTTCAGATGAGACAGATATGCCATCTCCCGTGCTTCCCTGAAACTCAGTTTTTACCTCTAGTCCCAGTGCTAGGTGTGCATTATAACGTTCTCATATCACTCATATACTCACTGTGGAGCCAAGAAAAAAACTTGCTCTGCAAGCAGAGTTTGAAGGAGTTAAGATCTCAGTTCCTACTGCAGATGATGTCGAAGTGTAGCATGACCTTAACCCCATCCAGGTCCAGCTCACTGTTACAGAGCATATCCAGATAAGTCTAACTCTGATGACTGATGGGCCAAAACAGGAAAGTTCTGCCCTGCAGAGATCCAGATTGACACAGTGTTTACATTTAAAAACACAAGGTCTAACAGTACTGCTGTTCAGTCTAGAAAGAGAAGGAAAACAGTGAACATCTGTTTCCATGGCACTCTGACACTGGAGCTAGCACCCTCTTTCTTCTCCCATGAATCCACTGACTAAAGATTTTCAGTGCAGAAACTTCAAAATCTGATCACCAGAATCTTTTAGCAGCACCATACATAGTGAACAAGTTTCAATCCCCATTTTACCAGGCATGGAAATCATACTGGTCAACAAAAAATTCCTCTAGATTCCTGAAGATCACATTCTGTTTCATAGATCACATGAGCTTCGACAACAGAATCACTAATACCAGCATTAAATTAGAAAGCCAGTCTGGGTTCTTAGATCGATTAAATACATATTGCGTGGTAATAGAAATAACTTCCATCTAGGCATCTCTAGATACAGAAATCAATGACAATGCTGTAAATAGTCTTGATAAAGACAGACCAAAGCTTTCAGGCCAAGTATTTTATTTACACAACTGATGACCAGAGAGATTAAGTTTTCTGTTTGCCAACACAGTTTCATTTTAAACATATCACATTACTTCCCAAGAAGGATTTCACAAGGCTTCTGAAATTACGAAAATCAAACCCTTCTCTCTGGAAGAAAAATTATTCATAGCAATAGTATACAGTACAGATGCCAGCTACTTAGGCACTGGGTTAGAAAGCAACAGAACATATATCAATTCTGCCACTGACTACTGAGTGACTACAAGTTGGTCACCTCACCCCCTGTGACCTCCTGTCACTTCTGAACCTATGTCACTTATCTTTAGAATAATTTGTTTGTTGGGTGTTTGTATAATACTAAAGCACACGGAGCTTTGATCTCAGATGGGCCTATTATGAACCTGTATAAAGAGTAAAATTGTTACAGAATAAAAAAGACTTATTGTTACAGAATAAAAAAGACTTGAATAAAATTTATGCTGTATTTTTTTTCTAGTTATCCATAAGCTTTGACATGGAATTTCCTTTCCACCTGCTTGCCAATGTGACCAGATGATCAGACCTTGTTTGCACATCTCCAGTGGAGGATAGTCCTGCCAAGTGACCCTTCCAAACATGTGCTCACTCTTCGAGCTGAAAAGGAAGCACCGGCAATGCTTTTACCTGGAACACCTATCACCTGCAGATCTCCTGTTCCAGCTTAAGAGTCTAAACTTGCTTGGCATGACAGAGGACATCACTACAAAACCAGATGGTGTGCCTGCACCTTCTGTTCCAGAGCTGCTTGACTGAAAACACTTTCAACTTCTGCTTCCCAGAAGACAACTAAGTAGCAAAAAAAAAAAAAAATCAGCACAGATTATGCAGATGTGCACTTGCAAGGAAAAAAACAGGTGTGAATTTCTTACGTGACAAACCACAAGTTCCCAAATGAAAGTGTTTTCTAGTCTCCGCATCCAAGGATACAAGACAGCAGACAGGCATTTCTGGTTCCTCTCCCGAACATAGAAACAGAAGCATAAAGCACTTCCACACAGCATCTGCTTTAGTGCTGGCACACTCAACTACACAACTGAAACCAGATGCTTCAGCGCAGAGCTGGTAGAAACAAACATTTTGTGATATCCCCTGCAGTACAAATACATTAGAAGCCCAGGCGGAAGAGAAACTAACCCAGATCTTTGTCCAGTTTGTCTAATGAGCAGAGAAACATGCACAAGACCAAGCCCTTACCTTGAGAAGACAATATTAACACATTACTGCTAAGGCTACCATGTCCTTCCTGGCAATTTTAACTGGCCTTTACAGATTGAACTCTCTACTCCCACTCAGCAGAGCACACTTCATAGCACACCACCACTACACCACAGTGTTTAAGAGCTCATCGTTGTTGCAGCATCTTTTGCACTTCAATCGTCAGCTCAAGTGGTGACTCTTCGCAAATTGCTGCTGAAGCACAGAGAAGACAGAGTTTTTCTCCTGTTCATGAGCTCTCAGGACTGATTACTTCTCTCATCCTCCCTCATTGATTTCCAAAGGTCATGCCAGTCCTTTTACAGCCTTGATTTGGAAAAAACACCTATATACCACGCTGGATGGAGAAGTGCATGCATATTGCTATCTTTTTTGTCAGTCTTCCACAGATCAGCTCCAGTAAAAACAGTGCCTTTAAGATCAACATTTACCAGTTTGTTTTTAAGAGGACTGTCAATCCTTCTCTTCCTCACTCCACAGGCTGGTATTTTTATAATGTTTGCATCAACATGTGATTTCAGTGGGATGACTTCACCTTGCTATTTTTGCTTTGTTAATTAGAAAATGTAAAGTATTACATAAGTGCCAAGTGTTTGAAAAGTAGCTGCCAAATAGCTCACCCCAAATAAGATGCATTACAAATGTTATTAAAGCCTGATCTTATGACTGTAGGTTCATATACCCTATTCTGCATTTTGACTGCTTACCCAAGTGTTTCAGCACTTTCTTCCCTGTTTTTAGAAATGTTCTCTGGAATATCAAACACCATGTTTATAAACCAGAATGGCATTAATGCATTCCAGTTTCATGGTTCAAGCAGACTAAATTGGACACTTTTCCCTCCATTACATTAGGTGAAAAACCAAAACATCATAACTTCTTTTGAAAGCAGACTTGCTTGATTTTACTTTAAATATCTTCAAACTTGGGACAGATTTACTGTAGCTCAAAAAGCTGCCTTTTAAAGAAAATTAATTCTCAAGCTGGCAGCTGGCAACCAGGAGATTGTTAACTACAAGTGATGTTTTTGACATTCCTGGCCTAATCGGCACAATGCAGGTGCACATAATTTCGGATTTTGCAATGAAATTGGCTAGTTACCATGGCTGATCTTATCCATGAATAGTTTATTGAAACAAGACCACCGTGTCCCTCATAATATACACACTGCACTCCTGAATAGGCTCCAAGAATTCCAGCATCCTCTCTTCAACAGGCAGAGGCAGTATTGACACCACACAGCATCATGGTAAAAAGACCCAAGCTCTCCTAATAACACGAAGTAAAACATCTCCAGGATTCAAATAACGCTAGCAGCAAATCAATACAATGAAACCACTGAAATCTATTTAAGCTACTTAATTTTAATTTTCCTATGTCTGTATTCAAAGTTCAAATAGCAAAAATTGATCCAAGCAGCTTTTTAACTATTTTCAGTTCCATTAGGTAACTGTCTCACATACAGGCCAGGTCTCCACCAGACATGAAGCCGTTCAGCTACACTGAAGTCAGCAAGTTCATACCCATTTTCTCAATTATCTGTGTATTTGCATAAAACAGGCAAAAATGGAATCTGAGCAAATTACAAAAACATGCCTATCTCTTCTACTGGATATCAATCATTATTCACTCTCCCCACTGTTTTCCACTTCATTTGGGTCAAGTCCAACACGTGGAATCTCCAACTTCTTCCACCCACAGAGAATGGTTCAGGCTGGTAGGGACCACTGGAGGTCATCTTGCCCAAACTCCCTGCTAACACAGGGTCCCTTGGAGCATGCTGCTCAGGATTGAGTACAGACAGCTACAGATATCTCCAGCGAGGAGACTCTACAACCTCTTCTAGTTCTAGGCAATCTGGTTCGTTAAGCATGACTTCCCCACCCGCACTGACCGCTCCTGATCACCTTCTTGTCTTCCTTTCATGCTGATGCACTTTGCTCCTTTTTTGATATCCACATACTATTTCTACTCCTGAGTTCCTTAATTTATTCAGAACATGCCTAGAAACATGCCTAAATTTGGAAAGTGATTGAAAGTAACATTTTAAATTTTACTAACTGCTGCCAAGGAAGAACATTCTTATTCACAGTCAAGGGAGAATAAAGCAAGTTCGAAGACAAAACACTTGGATCTAGCGAGCCGACAAAGTGATTTCTAAACATCCCCTCCTGTCCAACAAAAATAGTAGGTAGAGAAGATTATCTTCAAACAACCCATCAGTCAGAAGACCTGCCTTTCTAGCACATTAGCCAGAAGCTGTGTTCATTTCCTCTGTCCCAGGAGAAAGGCTGAAGGTCCTGTTACCATCTCCACCAGTAACTTATAGATAGGTTCACTCTACACAATGACTTGTGATCTAAGAACAAACTCTGTACGAGCAGACTTATTAATCTAATTAATAAATCTAAAAGAAACCTTTAGAACACTCCCACATTGTAATTAAATAAGCCAAACGAGTTCCGAGAAATCAACCAGTTAACACAGAACTTAAATGTGTTCTAAGCCACAGATATACATCGATATAACAATCTCTGCATAAATGACTCTCAGCAAGCTGTCAAGATTAATAAGTATTTGTCCTTCACCCCTGTGAAGTTTTGAGGTATAACTCTTATTTAACATCAGATATTATGATGCCTCCTGAGAAAAGATCCAGGTAGCATTGCTTAGCTGTGTATTTTAGACACAGCTATACGCTCTGAAACTATTCTCTAGAATCTCATCAGTGAGGCTCCATTTGTCAGTGATGCCATAATTTGATCATTTTAAGCTACTCCTGACTTTTAACCCTTAGTGATGTGTGAGGGTTTGGAGGGAGTTCAGATAATTTAGCACTGAAGGAATTTCATTGAAAAGTACATGAGGAAGCTAGCAATGAACGAGAGCTGAATAAGAGTTATAGCTCCCAAAGGGCTGGCAAGATTTCATCTTTAAAGGTCCTTAGTTTCTTGAGAGAGAACTGAGCATTAAGTTGAATCAAAAAGGTTCTGTTCTCACTATGGAAACCGTTCTGTTTTCCTTGGCACAAGCACAGTTCAAGGCATCAGCATATACACTGGAAGTCTATGGTAATCTGGGGTGCAGAACTATGCCTTGCTGTCCACAATGTACTTTCTCTTTTACTTATTTTAGTTGCCTGTTGTTTTTCCCCCTTCGGAGAGTGAAGCGCAAGTTAAAATTTCTCATTTCATAAGGATAAGTTCTTGGATACAGTACCTATCACAAGTGTATGTGACTGAGCTCGATGGCCCACGGGATCCCTTACAGTTCCATGGGAGCTCTCCTGCAGAGCATCTGTCACACAGGAGGAGTGAAGGCTGTTTAGGGTGTACCCGGTGTCCTGCTGCAGTACAGGGTGCTCGAACACTGTTGGGAATACCTTCCTTTTCGCAAGTACACAAAAGAGACCTGGCCAACAGCCTGCAGCTCAGCACAGCTGTCTCACAACTGCCTAGATTTGCCAGCAACTGTGATCTTTATGCACCAGAGGTCATATTCCTAACGCAGCTAGAAAAACAAAGTACCTTTCAAGAGCAGCACATATGGAAATCACCAGCTAGGTTAAATTTGCATGTGATAGTTGAAAGAATATTCCTACTTCACAGGGATTGGCAGCAGTGTTAGTGGGTTAAAAGCAAGACTTGCCGTTTACAAACACTCCCAAGTTGTTAGGTACTGTATAGTACCACAGGGTAAGAGGAAAAAGGAAACCAGAATGCAAGTTAGTTTCAACTAAACATTTCACTTGCATCAGAGAGCAGAAAGAAAGTGTACTTTACCTGTGCCCAAGACAAAAAAAAGTCTCAGTTACTTCTTTGGGAGTCTGGAATCGCTATATGCAGTAGGCCATGTAGTTTGGGAAGCAAATTTTGCCTACTTCCAGAAACAGACACTTTAGTACACGGATGTACCGCATTTCAGATCTCATGTTCTAAGCAACTGAACAGTGCCAGTTTATATGCCCATATCAGCCACAGAGGTGTTTATCTAAGACACTCTGCTCAAGGGATGAAAGCAAAAACAGGGCTTTCACCATACCACTTCTTACTGTGATACTCAAAAATGCATCACTTGCAAGAACAAACCAAGTGCTTCTTAAGCTCTGAAAAGAAAAGTTCTGGGTTTCCAGTACTCAGAAAGAAGCCTGATTCAAAGGCCGCAATCTATGCTATGGGAGAAGCTGCCATAAACCCACCCAGCAGTGGTGAAAAACAAACACAAATTCATACAAGTAAGTTTTTTCCAACGAGAAACTGTTTAAAAGAGAGCAGTATTTGAAGTCATGCTCATAATTCACCTAAACTATAAATTGTCAATACACTGAAAAGAGATTTCCATTTTATATCAAGTAATTCTAACAAAGATACATTTTTACAATAGTAAAAAAGCCTTCATAAACAAATGCTGGGTTTAAGTGAATGTCTATTTATTCTGTCACACGGATTTTAATGAGTTTCTCCTGTCACTTTAATCCATTGCTAAAAACACCTGTGCCATCTGCCCTCTGAGTCAATTGTGCTCTCAGAAAATGGACACCACTTTATTTTTCACTTCACTGCAAATTCAAACCAGTTGTGTGACAAGACATCAATAATTCTTTAAAAAATTTCAATTTCATCTTTAGACTACGCTGAAGAGCTGAATTGAGGGACGGTATTCACATTTCTAAGTAGATGTGTAACAGCAAACAGGAAAAAAAAAAGCCATGTAAAGCCTTGCATGCACTGTCTCCTTAATTAGCTCGGCACAGAAAGGCTGAGCATGTCTGAAAAGGGACTAGACATCTAGTGTGCATCATATTCTTCCCCACTCCACATTCCTATCAGTCAAAGGGTCAAAGGTATCTTGATTCCTCATCAGCACTGGTAACAAGGAAGAAGTCTGCTTTCAGGATTTGGTTTTGTACTTCCGTGGGGCCAGTTGTTGTCTGCAGACACATATTTCAGCCCTTTTTCAGTGATGTCTCTGGCTCCTTTGCCTTCTTTCATTGATAATTCAGTCAGCTCTCACTCTACTGCTTAAACCGAGACTCAGATACCCACGCTTGCAGGAATGCAAAATTCCAAATCAGAATGCTCTCAGAACATAGTACTAAACTCAAGGGTCTAAGAATTCAGTTTCTTACAAGGTAGGGCTCCCACTTCTCCTCTCGGAGTCACTTGAAATCCACCTACCTTTGCACCGGCCACGATGCGTCACGCTCAGACTCGGCTCACGGCACTTGGCTCTCTGGTAGTCGCACATCGACTCGTACGTTCTGCCATCAGAGGCACACAGCGGCTTGGACTGCGACCTGGAGCAATGCAGGTTACACTGGGGATCTCTGTCACGGTCGCTTATTAAAAACTGAAGGAAGTGAAAAAAGGAGGGAGAAAAAAAAAAAATAGTGGTTTTTTTTGGTTTCCCAAAACAGAGCATGGTGTATTTTTTCTTTATGACAATAACAATATGATACTGCATTAATATATAATGCATTTTAAGCTGCCTACCAAAGCTGACTTTGCCTGAACAGAACTTTAAATTAAACACGTACACCTTTAAAAAAAATTAACGGTCTTTGCCATTCCATTTTCTTCAATAAAACGGAAACATTACTCACTCTGCCTCACCTCTAAAAAAGTAAGATGTGCAAAGCCAAACACAACCCACACGGGAAGGGCAATACTGAGTCACAACAGCCTAGCTTGCCCAGTACTGTGCCACAAACAGTGTCTGCTACTAGACAATTTTAGTCAGAGACACAAAAAACTTATCACCAATGACAGAGGAATCCAAGTAACCTATCAAGATTGGCCTTGGTAGTTGAACCATGCAAGTGACCAGTTTTATATCATCAATGATGTTTTTGAAAGCATTGTTTATATCATCTGTAAATACCACTTGCAAGAGCACACTCCCGAAGTCGCCTTTCGTTCCTTCCTGATGACATCCAGCACAGCTGGCAATTGCATTCCATGCATCCCACAATCTAACCGCACACTACGTGAAAACCTATTTCCTTTCAGAAGTTTGAATTTATATCATCTTTCTGCATACCTCTTCTGCACTCCATTATGATGCAACCCATTTTGTACAATTGTCAGTCTTCTGTAATTTGAAGAATTCCAACCCTCCAATTTCTCACTCAGACCACTTCTCTCCATATCACGATCACTTACTGTTTTCCTTGGTGTTCTGCCTTATTTTTGGTGATGAGGAAACCCACAACACACATGATTCCCCATCCACGAGTCTACACGAGTCTGCTTGTTCGCTGCAAATCCCAACATCTGGCAGTAGTTTACCGCTGTACCCTCAACTCTACTCTGAGCTGCCTATAGGGACACACAGGTCTCTTTCCCAAGTTAATATTGTCTTCCTGAGGATCGTTGTTCTGACGAATGACTGACAGTCATTGTTCCATAACCACTTGCAGAAAATTTCTGCAAGGCGTGATACCAGCAGCCCTTTTCTCTTCCCATACTACTCCACTTAGTGGTTCATCAGACCTTTAATTATTACCCAAACCAAATCATCTGCTCAGAGGAAGATCTCAGGGGACCCTTCCAACAAGTTCCATGAGGATTAAGCAAAGAAAAGGCAAGTCAAACCTGTCTTGCACTTCCCCATCCCATTTCTACAGCCTCTGGCAAGCCTGGGGGCACCAGAGCTGCTCTCTAACACACTGATATCCCAGCTCACTGTCAAAGCAGTTCTGAGCTCAGCAGTTCAGAGCTGGCTGGCAAATGGGCACTGACTGACACCCTGCCTGCATGCACAAAGCCACAGCACTCCAAGTGTGTTGATAGCTGGATGCCTTACAGGGAAGTGTGAGTCATTGCCATAATCACCTTGGTGTTACAGTTTCCTACAAAGCTGTCTACTCTATGCTTTGAGGTTAAAGCTGTTGAAAAAACATTGCCTGAAGCCTAGTTTGGGTTGGTTTTTAACCACTCCAAGAACATGCATCTCTGAAATTTGGTTGTTGGTGGGTTTTTTTTCATTACAAAAAATCTTCTCTCCCCAGTTAAATGAAAAACGATTGAAAAGTTTCATATTTTCATACTGTACTGCTGGATCTTTTGAAGACTAATGTATTACTAAACCCCCTATTTAAACATGACAGCTGGGAGAAGTAAGCAAAGTTTGCATTTATTTTACTTTTGGTGGGGCAAACTTTTTTAAAAATGTCATCTGTCACAGACTAGACATATTTGTTACAGCATATTTGTTACAGTGTTTTCTAAATGTTTTTGTTCCTTTTCTGCAACACATTCTATAACCTGGCAACACCTGCTCCAAGTGGGAAATTGGAAAATTTAAACCTGAAGGCAATTTAAAATTGTTTATAGAGACCTGGACTAGACTATAAAAACACTGTAAAGCTGGACCTGATTTTTTTCTTTTCAGGGGTTGGACTATCACAACTTAATTTGGAATTGCTCTGGCTACAGTAATGTCTTTCTGTTGCTCCCAAAATGCACAGATCAGTAGTGACTGTAAACATACAGCAAAAAGCAACAGACTGAAGATGCTGAAGCCTCCTCCCAGCATGTGATGTCAGACACTGAAAGACTCACAAGGCTTTTCAAGTTTCTGTATGTGTAAACAGACTTTCAAAGCAGAGCTGCCTGATTGGACAGTACGGTGCACACGCAGCAATTAAATATTCAGTTCAACACAGGAGCCATTCTGGTTTAGAAGGAACACACAGATCTCCCATTTATCATAACCGGAGGCTTGAGCTACTGGCATGAAACTTTCTGCAAATTCCTTGTCAGGAGCTGAGTTCCACAGATATGAGCTATCCAGAGGTTCAACAAAAAATCTAGAATACTGGTTCTCAGCATCAAACCACATTACCAACTTAATGAAAGTCATCTTGTTTCAAGAAAACTCACTTAAGCCTTCTGCAGCCTGTACCAAAATACTTAGTATAGAGGGGGCTTGTAAATCAAGAACACCCCTTCTTCCAGAAGAGGCATCTCTAATGAATAGAAAGTTGTTTTCAGGGCTGACAAACAAGTTAAACCTAAGGCTGTGGAAGAGCTTTCCTCAGGTGCCTCCTTACAGACAGAGAAACAACTCGACATTGATTAATTATGAGGGCCTGAGGAAACATGCAGAGCACCCCAATGCAGTCTGTGAAGTTCTTGCCTACCCAAATTAAGCCAAGAACCACACTATTAGCAAAAAAAAATTTAAAAAAATATCAAAGCCTTTTTAGCATTTGTAATTTGGATTACAGTGGGGAGCCCACACAGCATGTTCGGTGCTTTCCAGACACTGAAGATGCCACACCTGCCTTGCCAAAAAAGTTTATGGTTTACGTAGTTGCACAAGATGGTGCTTGTTTTGTTCAGGTAGATGGTAACTGTGTTAGTCTGCATTAAATTCAAGAAGGATCCAGGATCACAGCTGTCTGATCGGAGTTCTTCTCACACAAGCAAACGGCACTGCCAGAAAGGCCAGCAACATCTCCAGGAGATCCAAAGGGCTTCAGAAACTCTCCCTAAGAGTAGGGCACCTGCTCCACTGTAGCTCACAGCCCATATCTCTGCTCCAGCCCTGACAGCATTCAGGTATAAAATGGTGGTTCTTTGACCCACTTCTAGCAGGTAAGCATTCACGTTACAGAAGTGACGGTCAATCCATACCACTCAGAGACATTTGATATACTAGATGCTTTGAGTGTACATCCCCTCCTGCCCAGCACAAAAAGTCTTCCTTTAGCATTTTGCTGGTCTGAGAGCATGTCCTCCTCCCTAAGCAACCTCAGCTGCACAAAGAAAAAGAATGGACGAATGCTGAAACGTGTCTGCCATGGGGAGACCCCTTGGTTCTGTAATTTTAACAGCTAGGACTGCAATCTATGTGTCGGATTTATTTTTATTTTATAATTCCTACTTTGAGCAAGCAGGCACTGCTTTCCCGAGGGCACAGCCCTTCTCCAGAAGAGCCCCTTGGTCACTGCTGGAGATACTGCTGAGCCGGGCTGAGGACTATGAGCGATGCGCACAAGGTGCCCCAGTGCCTGGTACCCACCCTCCCCAGACACAGCCAAGACAGGAACAGGACTCTCTGGTCCCTCCAGGTGAAGAGCAGCAAGGTAAGTACTCTGCCTTTAATGCCAAATGTCCTACGATGACCCTCAAAGCTCAAATCAAAGCCTGATGTCCCAACAGCTTCAGGACGTACACACAAACAGGCTCTGAAAACAACAGAATCACTACTCACGGAGCAGTGCTAGGTGCTCTACACACAGATACACAGCGCGAGCAAACCTGGACTCAGGGAAAAACCAACCCTGCAAACATGTGCAGCACCAGCAGGTTTCCAAGCTTCATCTAGAAAAAAGAGGAAAATAATTATCTTAGCTCTGAAATTTCTCAAAGCTGCTTCTTGATTTCTGTGTTCCCATTTGTTTCAGAACAGACTACATCCAAAGCAAATGGGATTGGAGACGGCTTATCAGTTCTTTATCTCCTCCCTTTTCCTTCATGAGAAGAGAGCTATTAAAAGTGGAACTAAAAGGAAAACAAACAAACCACCACAAACAAAACCCCAGCTAAAAAAAACCAAAAACAAACAACAAAACAAACCCCCTCCCAAAACCAGAAGGAATAGTCTATTTTACAAGAAAAAGTTAAAATTGACCAGATTGCAAATGGGATCCATTGAATATAGACTCAATACTAAAATAAGTAACACTAGTATTAAGCAACAGTATTTGTGTTTATGGAACATTTATTTACACTAAAGGAGTCTGCACAGCTCCTATTCCAACCAGTTTGAGTCCCTGCCCTAAAAAGTTTCCAGTTCAATGCAGCTCTCAGAGCATCTTTTTATGTCAAATGTTCTATCTGTATAAGGACACAAACCTCCTCCTTTAGCAAATACATTTACACAGGTGCTTGCAGAAACCACTTCCCAAACTGCTTTCTGCTTCTTCAGACTTGAAAAGAAAAAGGAAAGATAAGAGGTCAGAATGAAGTTAACTTTGCCAACAAAGCATATTCTGTTCTTTTTCTCCACACCTCAACACCACTGCTGACAAACAACAAACACTGATTAAAGGGTTTTTAATGCCTATGAAGGAAAGCAGACTCCCTGCAGCTGCACAGCAGCTGGGAACACTTGTGTTATTTAGCAGAAAAAGGTCTGACCCCACAAGTGAAAATGAGCTTGGTGGTCACTCATTCTATTCACCATCTGGGTACATTATAAGCACAAACAGAACAGCACAGCCTTTTGTGATGGAGGTAACGAGAAATGGCCAAGGCATTGTAGTACCACAGCAACATGCCTTAGCAAGGCTTCAGGGAAAAGAGGCAGCAAGGGACACAAATGACATGAACGTGAGAAAGTGGAAATCTATTGAGAAACAAATCTGGAGTTCACTACAGATCAAAACAGAGGTGCCTCTGCTATTTAGCAGCTTCACTTCAGATTAGTACTGCGGAGTGCTGCCATCTAACAAAACCCAGATAGACAAAACAGCACATGCAATACTTTACTCCTGTTTTGGCAGATTTCAAGTTTGAAGACCCTTAGAACACATCTTGGGAAAGTGTGATTCATCTAGGTATATTCATATGGCACAGATCACCCACTCATTAGTCAAAGTACTCAGACTGCCCTGACTTAAGCACAAATGAGCCAGTCCTTCCCAGAGAGAATTCCCCAGGAAAACCATACCATTTTACACATTAAGAGATACTATAAACTTCTCGACATTTTTGTTGCTGTTGGAAAGAATCATTTCACATTTTTTATGCCATGGTTTCAGGCTCCAAACTGGTGCAACCAGCCATTCTGGAGGCAGAGCTGGAGCCAAACTCCAGTTTTAATCACGGCTAGACTCTCAGCCCCATGGCAGGTTGCCTACAGGGCACAAGCACTTCAATTTCAACCACTAGTTTTGGACTTCAGCCAAGTTTCCTGCCATGGAACCATAAGCCTAGCAGGTCTCACAGGGGTCAGAGATCCTGTTCTGAGACCCAAAATGCCTCGCTTCTAGGAATACAAAGAGGAAAATTTGAAAGTCTTAAAAACCTCTCTCAGAGTTTGCAGTCTTACACGTGCAGAAAGAGATCAACCAGCCAGAGCCACTAAACTCCCAACAGTTGACCAGGCTGTCCAGGCTCTGTCCTGAAAGTGCCCATGCAGCCTCAGAATCTAGCAAGTGAAAAAAGGCTTTCGAAGTGAGCTTCCTGGGAAGTCTGTCATGTGTTTTGCGGCAGGGGAAGGAAGAGATTGATTTATTTTAATATACTCTTTTTGGAAATGCTCACAAGTTTGTACTTCACTGACACCTGGATAACTTTTCTTAAGACAAAGTTTCTCAAAGTCCTGCATCTTAAGAAGTTCCAGTCCTTGGGTGGGGTTTTCTAGCATCCTACAGTTTTATACCAAGACTTAAGGCTTTCCCAACAAATTTCAGAAGGGCACTTCCCCCAGGCAGAAGGTACTTACAAGAAGGATATTGTAATACTTTTCTTCCTTGAGTCACCCCCCCTGCAAAGTGAAGAGTCTAGCCTAAGTTAAAGCACCACTTATGTTTCAACTCCAAGCCTCCAGCTGTGCAAATAATAACGGGTTCAAAGCACAGAGCCTGTGCTTGAGGATGGTAAAGGCTGGGCAAATGTACAGGATCACACTGCAAAAAGCCAGCAAACTCTAGATTTATTTGTGTGAGTTGAATTCAAGAGAGTTTTCTGCTCTTACAGGCTAGAAACCTCATCTTTCTACAGTGATTTTCCCTTCCCTCACACTATCCTCCCTCAATCTTTGCTTTGTGTAAGCCACTACAATGATGGGCAGCACTTAAGTATTATGCTTCATCTGTTAGACGACTTTTAGCTAGGAAACAATACTTTCATTTTCTTTGCAAACGATCCCCAAACATGATGCAGCAGCTGCGTTCTGTTTTTAGAAGATGAGGTACTAGATCCAGAGAAGCTGCCTAATAGAGTATTTGAAGTGCCCACCAAAGGCTCAGGAGAAAAACCCACCACAGGTTTGGGAGAAACCCTTAGAATTGCACTTCATCTCAGAGCAGCTCTCTAGATTTTTTCTTGTTGTGATTTCGTTGTTCATAGAAAAAAAATAGTCACTGCAGCCAGGCAATGAACTTTCAAAATTTTCTCTTTTTGCTTTTGACGTGCAAGTTTACAAAAGTGCTTAACTACATTTACTTGTGGGAAAGAAAATGCCAGAGACACCAGGGACAAGAAGTTCATTTCATATTTTAAAATAATCCCTTCTCCCACACAATTTTTATACCCACATGCCTGTATCACCTTCATAAAATCTAACTTCAATTTTGTAGGTCACAAGTTTAAGCATCTCCTAAGTTCAGTCCACCAATCATCTGAACAGAGGAGGAAACCAAAACTTAAATACCAAACAGAAATTTCATCTCAAGTCTCACTTTTCTAACATACAACTTCTAAATCTTTCTAGTAAGTCTGGCAGTATTAAGGTAGAGACTGATTTAACTCATTTGAAGTAATTACTTCAGTTTCTGTCAAAGCTCACCCTCCTACTCAGAGTATCCCTGCAGCCAAGGTAACATGTAAGCCTAGAACATATTTAAGATTAAATTTAATTTGTCAAACACATTGACAAGAAAAGGTATGTTTAACTTGGACTACTTCTCTTTACCTTTGCTACTATACATGTTGAACCAGATAGAAAATCCAAATGTTTGAACAGTCAGACAACGAACTTCTTGTCCCAAGACAATAACAGCAAAACTTCCATTAATATAAAAGGTGGAATCTTGTCTTCATGAAATTGTATTGTTTAATAATATGATCCAGTCTTTCCCGTTTAAGGAGTCCTGTGCTTATTCAGCATAACTGAAAAAACAAACTCAAAACATCCTTCTGTATAACTTATGCCAAGTTAATCTCTCAGTAACTATATCCCCTACTTTAGTCTGTCATAATGATAGTTGAAGCTGTTGATCTCCGCTAGCACGTGTAGCAGGATTACAACTTCGTGCTGTCACTAGGTGAGAAGTCAGCTATTCCATTGTAATGGGATACGTTTTTCTCAGAAGAAGCTCTCAGAAAAGCAGAAGGGCTGAAGCAATACCAGGTGTATTCAATAAAGGATAGTAACTCAAGCAAGATTTCCATGAAGAGTGATCCCCACGCTTACCCAAACGCTAGCGTACTGAATGCTTCAAACCATTGCACAGACTGTTCCCTCTTGGCCCCAGTTCTCTCGAATCATGGAGACGTATGTACTTTTTTCCCTCCACTGTATACACCACTGAAAGTCAGTTTCAGGATTTGTAGAGTTCTGTGTACTGGCATGGGAAGTCTAGCCACTTACAGAAAGTGGCTGTGAAATAATACTTTCTTGAGCCTATTTTCCTTCTTGTACTACTTTTAGCGGGACTGGCTACGCAATCAGCCTAGGAAACCTTCTCCATTTGCAAGAGCTTGGAGTACTGGAATGGTCTTGATATAAGCTTTTCACATGAGTCTTTGCTATGTTCTGTGGGGTTACACAAACTGCAAGCATGTCTGATGACAACTAAGTTTTGCTCAAGCGTTCTTAAATGAATAATCTGTTTGATGAAGTATAAATTCTTTGCTTATTTTTCCATCAGTAGCCTGATAAGTATAAAGGGCTTCCTTTTAAATCTAAAGCCCCTAAAATTTGTCTTCATCACCTGACATAAATCCATCTGCACCCCCTTCTCATGCTGTCTTTCAACAACTCAAAGTACTTTACTCTTTACTTCCACAGTGTTATTGCTGACAAGTGCCACCACCAAATTAGCAAGATAAAAATGACATTTTCTCCTCCATAACCCCTTCTTCTTAATAAGACAAAACTTCCTATCCATGCCAGAGACGGCCCACTGCAAAAAGCAGATATGAAGCCTTACCAAAGATGGCTTTGTGACCTCCTGAACACTGTCTCCTACAAAAGTACCATTCCCACTGGCATGCACACAAGGCACATTATGTAAGGACTCATAGCAAGACAGATACCCTTTTCCCACTTTCTAGTCTACACCACAACCATTGTTTCCCTTCAGTCACAGCCACATGTATTAGACACTATTACTGTAAACAAAGCAGGTGTATGAAGACCACCACCATCTCTGGAACTGCTCTATTCTGCTAGAAGATAGTCTCGTAAGGAGACACGATGATTGAACATAGTTTACAAACACAGTTTGGCAGCCACCTCTTCAGGGCTGAGCTCCAACGGAAATAAAACTATACAAATGTCCAACACAACCACAAATGTTTCGTCCTTGTAGATCTTCCAGGATGGAGAATGCCACCCATTATAACTCGATAGCTCTACAAGCTTTGGTCCCTAAATCAATTCCTCAAAAATGCTGACAGAGGCATTCAAATCGAAGCTGGCATCCAGCCTTCATTATGTTTGCTGTAACTGCTGCCAACAGCAGAACCAAGGAGTAGATATTAGAAATAGCTGATCTCATTAGTTCAAAACCTATCAAGGGCTGGCTGCCCATCAGGAGACGCATACTAAATGAATGCCAAGTCTGAAATTCCATTGCACAGAAAGGATATGAAAAAAGGAGGTACTGAGAACACTTAAGGGTTCACTTTCCTTAACTATATTCTTACCCTTATATGATCCAAAGACAATGATTAACCAAAGATGGCTGCATCAGGAGGTTCTCCCCACTTCACACGGCTTTACATGTACTATCATCAGCACTTCAGTGCCAAAGCTTCTGAAGCACTGTCTGGGGACAGAACTTTGACATATCTCCTTCTACAGGCCTACCTTGCCATCTCCAGAGAGATGTTCAGAGTTGAGTTCTGGCCCAATCATCTTTACAGAGTAATAGCCTTCACAGCCTCCATAGGCCTCAAAGCTATACAGAGTAACAAAGGAAGTTGCCCCTATCGCTCCATTACTCCTCTGAAACATCAGACAGTAAAACTGAAGAAAAGACAGGAATTTCACCTTGTTCATACATAATGTATTCTTATTAATGTAATGTACTCTTATTAAATACAGAGTAGCTTGTGAAAGCAGCAGCAGCTCTCTTACATTTATTACTAACATTATCCCACTGCTGTCAAAAAGAAAGGGTTTTCCTAACATCATAGAGGATGTGTTATCCTTGGACTTCTAGTCTATAGATTAAGAGGCAACAATAAAGACATATTCTCCTTACCCGAAGAGAGTTAACTGTTGAGTTAATAGATAAATTAACTATTCAGTTAATTGCTATGAGGTACTACTCACTCCATCTATAAATTACTGCAGTAGTGATGGTCACTTACCAACACATGCAGTTATTTGACACTAAGAACATATGCATCTGATCTACAGACAAGCAGTTTCAGAGATTCAGCTCTATACAAGTCAGACGATAACTTTTCAAAACACCATTTAGAAATCTTGACTCTTGCTTCAGCAGGCCAGCAGAGACTCTTCTGAATAGTCCTTGAGCCCTTCAGGATGCTGTTGACATCATAACAAACCCAGGCTTGGCCTAATACTCACTGCTTCAAATGCCAAACCCACTTTGGTGTATTACACAGTGACCCAAACAGATACATTAAATGCAAGGCAAGTTTAAAATTCAGAATGAAACAACCCAATCCCACTAACCAAGAAAAAAGTGTGCCAGCCAGGAATTTAGACCAAGAGGGAAAGAATCAGGAAAGGAAGTACAAAACAAATGAAACTCCTGTCAAAAGTCAGAAGAAATAAACTTTTCCTCTTGACTCCCTAAGGGAAAGATTCACTGTTTCATTACTTCATTCTGTAGTTCTGTTTGCATTGTATTTTACAGTGTTTAACAGTAATTCTCATCTTTCTGCTTACATTTAAACTAAATGCTTCCTTCAGTTATATAGGCATAACCATGCAGAGTTTAGCCCTGTGTATGAAGAAAGTGCTGGACAATGCTTTCTTGGACTATCAGGCAGTTATAGCCTTTTGGGACAACACAGGCAGTAGCAGAGAAGTTTTCCTTACTACCAGAATCTTTCTGGATCACAAATTGAAGAAGCTGCTGTGCACAAAAGCTTCAGGATAGGAACTTCAGCTCTGCTGGTATGAAACTAATTCTCTGCTCTCTGCTCCTGCCTCAAAAAAATAGTCAGTTAATATGACAGTCTAAATATATGATAAAAGCTTTTCCATAACAGACAAGATGCATGAACTGGTTGCTTCAGGAGTTAGAAGTGCTACAGAGAAACACTTCTAAGATAAAATGCTTGTGTGAGGCAAGAAGGAAGGACCCTTGTTAGCAGCACCACAGTCAGCTCTAATGCCATCATCTGCTGTCAGTGACAGACAACATTTGGAAGAGTAAATATACTTTACAATTTCTGCAGACAGGATTTGTCTACAGTAATTACTTGTGCCTTTCTTAAAAATTGTAGCAGTAACCTAGGTGCTGACTGCTGAACTTTGAGAGGAAAGAAAAACAGGTCAAGCATTTCTACAGTGCTGCCATTCACTGGAGAGCCAAACTAGGCAACACCACTTCAAACTAGTAAGTTGTTGGTGTGCAAGGTTTTCCAGACTGGTCAAGTACACTTCACACACCTTCCACTAGCTTGGGAGTAAGATGTTGCATTTTTTCACTACTGCTGAACTACTCAGCAATATTACTACATACTAGCATGAAAACCTGCTTTAGCATAAAAATCTGTTTACACAGGTCAGGCATATTTTCCATACTGAATTGACAGATGTGGTTTGTATGATGTTCCCAGCAGAACCTCTCCTGCTGAGATCTACAAGGAATCATAGAACAGAATCATTTAGTTTGGAAAAGACCTCTATAATCGAGTCCAACCATTAACCCAGCACTGCCAAGTTCACCACTAAACCATGTCCCTAAACGCCATATCTACACATCTTTTAAATGCCTCCGGGGATGGTGACTCAACCACTTTCCTGGCCAGTCTGTTCCAATACTTGGCAACAACTTCAGTGAAAAAATTTTTCGTAATATCCAATCTAAACCTCCCCTGGTGCAACTTTAGGCTATTTCCTTTTGTGCTGTCACTTGTTACCTGAAAGAAGAGACCAATCCCCAACCTGGCTACAGCCTCCTTTCAGGCAGTTGGAGGGAGCAATAAGGTCACCCTGAGCCTCCTTTTCTCCAGATTAAACACCTCCAGCTCCCTCAGCTGCTCCTCAGACTTCTGCTCAAGACCCTTCCCCAGCTTCACTGCCCTTCTCTGGACAGGGAATGTAGGTAGAATGTAGAATTACGTCAAATGTGAAGTAAAGACCGAGGTGTCTTCGAAAAAAGAAATATTTACAGGTATCTTGATGCTGCCCCAGACTGTTGATATGACTTTCCCCAACAAGATACAAAATTCCTTTTCCACCAAAGCACTTCCCTTCCTCCCCACAGTATTATACATACATTTAACCCCCACACCCAAGCAGAAAGGTGCTAGTGACTGATCTTCATACAGACTGTTCACTCTCAGGTTGACAGCTTTTTCACAACATTTTGTACTATAGAGCTGTTTATTTTAGTGTGTTTACTTTCAAGCTGCAGAAAGGGCAATTCTAGCTACACTGAACTATTTTTCACACTTTCGGTGAGGAGCTGCAGAATACTCATACTGCTTCCTTATTGCTAGAAGCAGATATGCTTTCCTTATTTCTCGGAGAAATAAGTTTCCAGTATTTTCAGTTCTACAATATTTCACCTTAAACACAAGTGAAGTTAACTTTCATTGTCACCAAGCCCCTTGCAGTTAAAAACTATCCAATCCATGGGGCTTGGATATCTTTGGTTATCTTAGGTATCTTTTTTGGTATTTTCATACATGAGTTATTCTGTCTAGGACTGACAGCATTCCATACAAGTAGCCATCTCTAGTCCAAATTCACACAGCACTCACCAGGTTAACCTTCCTCACTGGGGTTCTGGAAGTGCTCAGTCAACTTTGTGCTGCGATTTGTGTGTCTCTCTAGTGCAAGCTAAAAAAATTTCTAACATACATATCAGTCTATTTTTGCTGTCTGCCTCCCTGAAGGGAGCAGGATATCAGTCTTAATATAAGCAAATATGAGACCTTTGCACAATAAATCTTTGACACAGATAATTGGCAAGATTATTGCAGTCTCTCATCTTCCTTTTCAGGGCATGTTATTGAAAAAGCTATGTGAAAACATCTGCAGTTTTATCTGGATTCCTCAGATTTTCTGGATCTCTTTCCGTCTGGTCTAAGACCTGGCCTCAGTACAAACACATACTCAGGCTTATTGGTCAGACTTCTCACAGTGGACAAAGACCAAACTGACATTTTTAGCTGACAGACTTAAAGCAGGCTGTGATACCAGCTTCCACATACAGCCTTGTGACTGCTTCAGACAGTGAAGAGTAAGGAGTACTCACACCATCACCACACCTAGAAGAGTACAATGAGCTTCTGTAAAGGGTTAAGCAGTTTTCTTTCTTTTGTCATGCATTCTATAGCTTAAGAGGCTACTGGGCCAATCTCATCTGAAGAAATTTGCTTTTCTGACCCAAATAATTGAGGTTCCTCTTCTCATCGGAGGCTGTTGCCCACTTTTACAGCAGCCTGGACTGTGGCAAATAAGAAGATGATCCCAGGAAGAAGTGACACCAGTAAAAAGGATCAGAAGAAGCAGGACTTGCTTTATCACTGAATAGCACAACTGAAGGGTAGGCTGCTTACTGCTCATGTGATACTACACTGCTTGAGGGGATAGCAGGCAAGCATTGGCAGGGAACAAGGGAGATGAAGTATTAGTAATCACTTCTCCCCATTCACCTGCAGCCACCCATGCAAGAATTACACCACATATTTTTCCAAACAAGACAACAACAACTAATTACACTCCCTAACTCTGCTCAAATGTAAGCCTCAGGAGAGCTCTAGTTACTATAGCTATAAAGTGCTGCATGCCCCAATTGAGGTTTGTTTAAAAATAGGTAGATAGATGGCAATAATGCAGGCCTAGATTGTGGTGATTGGCATGCACACTCCAAAAAGCAGCTCAGAACTGTATAAATATTTATCAGCAAGACTTGTGACAGCAGCACCCAGGGCAATCAGTTCTCAGCAGGCTTCTGGCTGAGGAGGAGCCTGTTCTGGTGCAAAAAACGTCTCTCTTCTCATCTCCCCTAAGTCTGGGAACCTCTTCAAGCTGAAGAGTTATCCCAGGCGCTAGCTGTTTCAGCAAACATTGCTAAATCCTAGTTTTGCCTGAAAAAAATCTTGACATGCTGAATCAGGTATCATCCCACTTTTTACAAGCTTTTTGGTCTATACCAGGAGGCAAGAGATAATTGGAGAGGTAATCAAGTTTAAGAAATTTAAGGAAATCCAGCTGTACAAATAGGAAAGGAAGAGTTAAGAAAAAGTGATTTTATGTTGTTTGATAGGACTTCAGGCAGATACCAAGTCAGTTTAGGTCAACTGTGACCCAAGAAAAAAGATCTGGATTCAACAACTTGGAGTGACAGTTTCATTAAAATTGGTTTAATGGGTGCATGAGAAATGGCTGTGTCTGGCCTTGCTATAAGGTTTCACGGACCTTAAAGGTGTGGGCACCAGTAAAGATTGCAGACTGAATCAAGTAGCTTATCCTTGTCAATCCTGATTTTGCCATGACTTGCTCCACACATTTCTCCACTCAAATCTCCTTGTAACTAGACACTCTTCTTTTCTCACTCTTACTTGCTCACACTTTGTCTTTGCTCATTTTTGATTCCAGTCCTTTTGAGATTCAGACAGGTCTTACACATTTCATCTGCGCTCTTTTAGTGCCTAATTGGAAAACAAATGAAACCTTTGAGAAATTTGAAACCTTTGAGAAAACTATTAAAGTCAAGAAGAGTCATCTCTGTTCCTCCCAGATGAAGTGTGCCAGCTCTCACACAGAAAGACCACTCTGTACCTGACTCTGGATAGACATTTTCCCCCTAGCAATTATATTAACATCTTACATACAAATATTGTTACCAGCTCCCACACCAAGCACCTTCTCCCCAGGTTTGTCTGCATGCCAGGCTGCCAATTCACTTCTATCGCTCATCACTGTTCCAGGTCCTCCACATCCATTCTGAACTTTTGCAGCTTCCCAGGCCTTTTCTCTCCTCCTGGTTACAGTTACAAACTCAAACAATTTCACTCACCAGCTTCTCATTTAGAATTCAAGTAGAAGGAGGAAGTTATTAACCAGTCCCCCCAAAACCCTAATTATACTCAATAATTCAGCTCTGTCACTGGATACTATTTCAATCCCTAATCTTCTGTTACTGGTTACAGCTCAAGTACCACCACTGGTACTTGAGCTGGTACATCTCAAGTAGGATTTATTCCTTTGTTTTCCAGGACTTCTGACTCCAGACTGCAGAGAAATAAGTCAGTTCAATGTGTGTTTTTGATCAATCAAGCCAGATTACAAATTTTACATCTTGAAATTTGAGATTTCATTCCTATTAGTTTTCAGTGACAGAGAAAGGTAAGTGTAGCCTAGTTTCTGATTACTAAAAAGCCCATGGATGACAGAGTTGTTGGCCACAGAGCAGTGAATCAGTAGCTTAGTTTCTTTCAAAAATTTTTAGAAGCACTCCACTACAGTTTACACCTCGAGATCAAGACAGGGTCAAGAAAGCATTATCATTATCCAAAATAAAATCAGAATGGAAAACAACATGAAAAAAATGCAAACTCGAATTACCCTTAAGAAAATACGAACCATCTGAAAACAATATTAAGCTGTCCTGCAGAGACTCCACTCTCTGGATTCAGCTAGCTTCATCCTGTGTCACCAGAGCCTGCTAAGAGCACAAGTACATTATGGCTCACACAGGACTAGGATTTATTGCAATTCCCAAGTCTGTCTGTGAAGGCTCTGCTGAGGAGCTTCCTTCTTCCCTCTCCCTCCCTCAGTGGACTTCCCTCATTAGTAAACAGAGCCCAACACAAACTTCTCAGAAAAAAATTTGCAAGAAAATTTAGTCATCATTAACCCCTAGGTAAAAGGGAGGGAACACTTTAGGAAGTAAAACCAGAGCCAGATTTTGAACACCTGTGAGCAAGTTTTAAGGGATGAAAGTCTGAAGTTTGCACGCAAAGAGATTGACAGGAGCTTTTGGCTACAATACAGATTTATATCCCTTGCTTATTTAACCATTCTCTATGCTCACACCCAGAAGTCGATTCCATTACAGTTGTGTTTCTTGTTGCTGTGTGAGGACTGCATCAGAGAGGTATCTTCACCTGAGAATTTTTTCTTAAAATGGAATCACTTAAAAGTCCTCTAAATCAGATAAACCTTAGGTCTGCAGTCAACAAATGGACTACTTCTGTGAGTTAACTTTCATGAGAAAACCTGAAGCAGGACCTGCATATATCCTAGAGCACAGAAAGAAGCTTTTTCTGCCAGAATGTAAGTATGAATCCTTAAAAGCCTGTTAGTGAATTAATTGCTAAAGAGCACAAAGCAAAGCTGGAGTGCCTGGTCTCCCCAAAACACAGGTCACCTTGTGATAATAACACTTGCCCCAAACATTTTTCTTCAAGTCAGTTCTCTGAACTGGCATGCTCTGAAGGCGTGTAATGCTTCAGGTGGCTAAGTACTAATAAAAAGAGGTTTAGCTTGAACTGGGAAGAGATCAAACCAAGGAATGAAAACAGCATCCTCACAGAAACTCAGTATAATGTGAATTTAGAAATGAGATTTTTGTTAGAAGATGATTACTGTTGCTTTCCCAGGAAAGTTCAAGGACCTGACAATTCTGTGAAATGGCAGCAGCTCTTATTTTAATATTTCAATATAGAAAAGAGCTCTTTTCCAGCATTTATGTCAACTCAAAGATGCAGAAATAGTGTACTTTCTCCAAAACAGCGCCCTGCAAGGAAAGATCGAAAAGACTCCTTTTCACCTCAAAACCAGGAGATTGCTCTTATAGGAGGATGCATAAATCACCTGGCCTTTGCAAAATTTTACAATTAGCATAATTCAGGTAGCAATTAACCAGAATTACTGGTCAAATTTATTAGGCACATAGTAAGTACATATGAAAGACAACCCCATCAAGTCACTCTTATTAGTTAATCCTATTATTTCCTCATTTTTTTTTCTACTTAAGCGTAAGTCATCTTTAGCAGCAGAGGCAGCCCATGACAAACATTATTTTCAGACAAAATTCTTCCCACTAGTAATAAATAGTTCAGGCAGAAAGAGATCGTTGCTGGTTTGGAGTAGCACTACTCCTCATGGTGGTGCCACATGATAGATTCATAACTAGATACTGGAACTGCTCATCTTCTTCTCAGTACTTAGCCAGGATTCCTCAAAACAGGGAGTCAACATCCATAGCAACACCTACCCAAATAGACTTGTGCCATAATGGATTAATGCAGGCAATGTATGATTATGGACCTGCCTGGCAGGTTCACTCTCGCTAGCTTGTTGACTTAAGACTTGTCACCTTGTCCCTGGGCATCTCACTCCATCTTCTACTTAGAATCATTTCCCTAGCATAACAGTATTCTCTGATAAAGTTTACCCCTTTCAGGCTTACACCACATTCTTCTCCTCATGAGCACCAAAAATCAGATATTCCTCCACCCCTTTGATCAGCACCAGCACATCAAAAGCAGCAGCACCACAATCCTGAACACACTGCTTTCTGCATTCACACAGTCTAGTTTCACTAACTGGAATACAGGATGCTAGAGCCACAGCAAACTGTCCCCCACAAATATATACCACACTTCCACTGCAGAGTATCACACTTAAGGTCTGTTTTGAGGCACCTAATAAGCACTTGATAAGCTCCTACGATAACTTAGAACAGCTGTGAAGAACTCAGCTACGTATTTCTATTACCTTCATGCAATGTCCATGTATGCAAAGGATATTTACCCAAATGCAGAAGTTACTTTCATTTTTGTAGATTCAGATATCAAAAAACTAAACTAGTAGTCAGAAGACAGTAGGTAGTTGAATGGGACAATTCCCTAAGTCTCTTGTTGCTGTGTGCCTTTTTAATAAAGGAATCAGCTCAAGGTTTTTTTCAACAGCTTGTTTGTGAGAGAATTTATTCTTTCTGTCATCATTAGCAGAACCATTCACTAGCCTCTACAATTCCTCCCACCATCTAAACTGTCTGCACTGGGCTCAAGTGCTGGAGGAATATGTGTCCTAACCACAGGGAACTGGGATTCTCAAGTCCACTGACCTCTTCAGTGGACTTGCTAAGCCTCAGTTCTCCTTCCCAAGAAGAGCGGAGAAATGTTGCCTGACAAAGGTAAGTTATTTATTCTTAATGAAATTAGACTGTTAATAAATCAGAAACACCAGAGAATTCCTGTAACTTTTTACTGTCTAAAGAACTGTTTTACATGGTGATAATATGTGGCACTAACTTGGTACCCAAGCCTATATCAGCAAGGAGCTTCAACTCTGCATTTAAGGAAAAAGTATCATACCTGCAAAGAAAACTTGCAGCAAAAACAAACTGAACATCAGGAAAGATACTAGGAGAGCTTTAAAGGACAGCAGGCAAAATGGCAAAGGAAGGGGTCAAATGAAAGCCCAGTAAAAGAGTCATAGAATTCAACTGTGAAGATCTTTATGAAGACTGTACAAGGTTTTCCAAACAATGCCCACTGCAAAGAGTTTTATAACAACTCATCTTTAGCCAACCCAAATACAGTTTATCAGCAGTGATCTCTATCTGCTCGAGCCTCAGTCCACGGCCCTTGTCCACAATCTTTTAAGATTTAGCCTCCTACACTTTACAATAAAGGCCAAAAATAAGCCTTTTTCCTTCTGAGATGTTTTAGAAGCAGTGAGGACAGCACATATAGTGCCAAAGCAGCTCACAGATAGTATCGCTCTTCTAGCTCTTAACTTCTTCCCCTCTGTAAGAATTCTTACAAAGCATGTCCTTCTGCAGCAAATCAGCACATCAGTTAGCATGAATTCTATTTCAGACACTTAATGTCTCTAAATAGGTAGCCCAAAATAACTGAGGATTACAGAAAACAGTGAGAGACCACAGCCATCTCAGACATAATAACTTGTCAGGACTCTTCAGTTGGTAGCCTACAAGCTGCATCATCCAGACAACATGGCCAAGTCATTTCCTGCCACTCAGCAAGCCTACTCCTTGCACCGGGGCTCTGTGGTGTGGAGGGGAAGGGCAAGTTCTACAGTATTAGCCTGTTCCTTGACTAACCAGCACCTCTGAGTGAATGAGCATTGCTGTATACTCATGCAATGGAAATGGTGTTCCCAGTAACATCCTCCAGAAGAAACGGGGAGAGACAGACACATCTACGCTTCCATCACAAGGCATTGCTATTTCAGAGGCTGCAAACCAGTCTCAAAGGCACCAGAGTGGGACTGCAATTAAAGCCTTATGCACCTAATATGCTCCCCTCCTCATTCTTCTCCCCCTCAAGCCTGTCTCACTTTCCCAATAGCCAGTGGCTTCAATAGATACTAACCCTCCAGTTCTCTCACAGACACCGGCCCTCAACCCCGACATACATTTCTAGCCTGTCTGCGCAATAATCTCCATTTTCTCTCTGAATTACAAAGGTCCATGCTTACTTACATCAGCATCTTTATCAAGTTCAGACTTATTAGAAAGCATGAGATGCTTTTGTGATTATGTGGAGGAGCAGTTTTTCCTATTGAGAACATTCCCGTTCTTAAATTTGAAGTGAAGGCAAACCAGACCCCTTAGTATATCTTATTCCAAGTTTTACCAGACTGCAAGAATGAGACTGGAAGAGTTTCTTTTCTGCAGTTCCCAAGCTGACACAGACACAAAAACATCCCAAACATTCTTTGCTCTTGCTTGAGTTTTCAGGCAGGAATTCTCTTAGGTGCTGGGCATCACTTGAACAAGAATAACTTGAGGTCCTACTTAGGAACAGGAATGACTAGGATCCCATCAAATGCAACAGGATACATACTTGGCTGCCTCTTATGAAATAAAGAAGACCTATGAAAAAAACAGTTTAAAACATCCCTCATTAACTGGCAATTGCATTAGACATTGCCAAACAGCTGTTTAATGGGGATATATTATACGCATGCTGTGCAGCTTCAGAGGTTTTGCACTTCTAAGCCTTCTTTTATCTGTGGACTACAGCATATTTACTAGGAAAAGGGTCTGACGCATACCTGTAAGGCAGGCATTATCCCACTCTAGGTGAAAAGCTTTAGAGATGGTAACTCACTCAAATTCACAAAACAAGCTAGTAGAAAAGATAGAAGAGAGCACAGTCTAACACCATTCTTCAGGCATTTAATGCCTGGAAAGCCATTCTCCCTCAGCCTCCAGTCATGTTCACAGTTACTCACCAAAAACACACCCAAGAAAAGAGTAGATAATGCAACACTGTGGTCAGGTGTAGCACGTAGTTAACTCCTTACACCTCAGAGCTCTTTTCTCTTACCTCTGAGCAATTACAGCTGTGGCTTCATTCACATGCGGTGTTTGAACTGCAGGGAGGCACTTGCTGATGCAGCCTGAGTGTCTAACATAGGAAATAGGTGGGTAACACTGGACAGCAAGGAATGAAGCAATGCTATTGCTTTAACCTAACCAGTACAGCCAACATCCTTCAATAAGGAGGGTTAACCAAAAACCTATCACAGTTCTCTTATACTCCCGCATGGGTATTGGGCTGCGGGCAAGACAGTTTACCACTATGTACTGTCCTCAATTTTTTTATCTGTCAAGGAAAGGTTAGGTAGACATATGCAAAAAGCAACCAAAGGTACCAAAGCAAGAGTCAGTCCAGTTGAGTGACTATGTGGCATGCTTACCGCGGAGTTACTTGACTTGTTTGGGCTTTTAAAGAGGTTACATAAGTAATAATCTAAATCCAAGAATTAAACTGCATGGCTCCAAGTCTCAAACTCCACTTAAGAGTAACATGCCAGATTTTATTATAAAACTAACTCATAATTTCATTAGTGGCTTACCCAAAACCTATAAGATACTAACTCTCATTGGCAGAGAGGCAAGTTGTTCCTTTACTGAGCTGCAACAGCCTGTTTGCCCTTCCAACAAGTTGGTACCTTCTCCATCAAAGGAGACTGCTCAAAACTAGAAATTCAACACTATCCTGATGCTCCAATTTTGACAAAGAGACTTAGAGCATCCATGTAAGGCTCTGGAGCTTTCCATCACATTTGACATGTTTACTCATTGTTTGAAAGACTTGAAAATCCTCTTAAGTTACCTAATCACATCCTCTGGCAAGTTGAAGATACTTGACATTCCTCCCTTCTCTTTCCCACCTTTGGGGCAAACTAAGTGTAAACAGGGCACCAACCCAACTACAGCAGAGCCAAGTACCATTTGAGATCTCAAAGGAGTACCCTTTGAGGTTAGCACAACACAGAAGATCCAGGCATTGTCCTTTCCTATCACCCAACTAACCTGTGGGATAGAAAGCATTGGGAGAGGCAGTGAAGGATGAGTTTGGTTTTGCTTCCAGTGATGACACTTCCTCTCAGATCTAAGTCTAGAAACCCATGGCAGCTTCTGTGCACAAGAAAAAATAAACAGTCATCCACCTAACTAGTAAGAGAAATAGAGTAAGGCACCCCAAAACAAGCAATGGGGAAGCACATTCAAAAAGGCGAAGACCTTCAAATTCTCAATCTAAAAGGGACAGACAAGAACAGAAAAAGTACCCAGTCTGATGTGGCCTTTAATTCTCAAGATGGTTCACAATTTGCATAGGCTCTTCCTGAAAACTTCCAAGGCAATTCCTTTGGATTATTCCCACACTACAAATTTGTGGCACAATACACACACTGTTGACAATCCAGCTTAGTATACTTATGGTGGAAAAGAAGATCAAGCAGGAGTACTGCTGACATCATTCCCTTTCACAAAGGAATCCACTCAGCTACTGACAAGCCCAAAGGTAAAAATATCACATCTCAGGCGTGTACCTTGTGGGAGACCAGCAGTTATAGGATTTGGCAGATGCAACCAAGCCAGCTGCTCAAAGAGGCTACAGAAGTTGCACGCCCATTTTAGGAACTCTCTTGCCATCTCAGTATTGCTCTTCCCCATCCAGCACAGGAATGTCCACCAAGGTCAGTATCAAACAGGGTTGGCTGGATAAATGCAGCAACACAATCATAATCAAGTGTAATATCCACGATAAAACCAAAGCTGAATAGTTCCAACTCAGCACTTAATTACTGGAGCAAAGATCTGCTGAAAGAGTGATTGAGAGCCTTAAAGGATTTTCTCACCTGCTAAATAATGATTCAGTCACTAGACTTGAGCAGAAGCCTAACTAGTTTCTATTTTCACCTATTTCTTACTTGGACAAGCCTACATTGTACAGACTGATGCAGTAGTCAGCATCTGCTTTAATTCCTCAGTTGTCCAGCCCTGTCGGTGCAGAAGTACTACGTGGCAAGTTAAGTTTAGATACTTTATAACCAGGAAATGCAAAGCTGCAGTAGGCTTGATAAGAAAAAGAGACACCACAGAGTTTGTCCAACAACTTTATTCTCTTACTACTGAAGTAAACAAATCACTGAAGAGAAAAAAATAAGCGTCAGGTGTGTATTTTGGCAATTGTACACCCACTGTATTACTATAGGACAAGGTACCCTTAAAACAAAGTTCTTACCAAGCCTGTGATTTACTTCAATGAAGAGTAAAGATCCTAAGCCTAAAATAAAGTAAATCCTTCAATTCTTGGTACAGAGCCTTAACACACTGGGGGAGCACCACTTCAAAGAACACAATCTAAAGAGAAAATACAAGTTTTACTGCATTTTAGGCTCATTTTTCTTACCATGTTGAGGCTATTTAGGAGTTGTCCAACTTAAAACAACCTAAGCAAATTACCAGACCAGAGATTCTCTAATCCACAAGCACACTCAGATGGGACTTGAGACTGTCTTCAAAAGCCAGATGCATAACCCAATCTTTGTTCATTCAGTGCTATCATCTAGCTACAACTTCCACTTGCCTTTTTTAGTTGCTTCCAGAGGTAATTGCTCAATTTCCAGTTCAAAGCACTTTATAACTAAGCATACAAGAAGGCCATCTCCGAGATACCTTATCAGTATGCTGCACACCAATGCCTACACCTCTAAATGGCACAAATGGTCAATTAATTATAGTATTGGTCAGACAGACTATTCAAGTGGAATTAAAGCATCTAATTAACTTTCACCAACAACATGCTGAATGAAAGTTGAACTAATACATCATTATTAGAAGCCACAGTAAATTTAAAGATTAGATTTAAAGGCAGAGTCTTGCAAGCAGTTTTGATCTTGGAAAGTCAAGGCACATACCAGTTTTCCTTCTTGGTAGTAAGCAAGTACAGACAGCCAATTATGCAACCAAAAGCCTTTTAACCTTCTATAGCCACACAAACACTGAACACCCTAAGTTTTAGTCTTCAAAAGAACACAAAACAGTGTTAGAGAGCACACAGGCAACAGCATTCAAAGCTAAGCAGTTCCTTTAGGATATTAACCTGAAAGTTAGGAGAGCACACCTGTAGCTAACTTGCACATATAGACCCCCCAAATGCTCCAAGTTCCCAAACCTGTACAGTCTTCCATGACACAGTAAATAAAGTGGTGTGCATTTTATCTACATGGTTCAAAGTAAAACAGGTTCTACCACACTGCTGATGCAGTTCTGGACTGAGTGATTCTGAAATTCTGTCTTGGCTAGCTTTCCATTTTACCATCAAAGTATCTGATTCTTTGCTCAAACCTCCAGGCTCTTAGAGAAGGGAATGCTGCCACTGTTCCACAGCGTGCTCCTCTCAGAAAGGGTTTATTCTCAGACTAAAAAGGTGTAAGTACCCCCAGATCTCGCTTCTGGGTGGCATCCCATAATACTTAATAATTCAACTTGGGAAGTGTTTCCTGGATGATTCTCATTGTTCCTCCTCACATTGCTACAGCTGTGTGCCCAGCACACCCTCTCCAGCTCCACACCCAAGGCTGGTGCTCTGGGTCACAAGGCAGCCATCCCTGTACAGCCAGAGCCACGAGAGGGCAGGATTCTGGGCGAGGGACACACCTGGCCCCCTGCTTTATAGGGAACTCAGACTTCCATATCAGCTCCCTCTACGTGAAGTTCTCTCTCCACAGGGATCACATCACCACTGGATGCTCATGCCTTGAACCACATGAAAAACACCCCATGGTTATCATAACTGCCTCCACGCAAGATTTCAGCCTTTAGCTTACATCAGCCAATTCACCTAATCAAGCCAGAAATCATATCAACCCATATATTCCCACCCTGACACACCACTGTGTACATTAGTCAAGTTTTTGCCATCTCATTTCAAGTTCTTTGGTAATTTAGATAGCAGAAAGGATTTCTGAGCATTCTCTGCCTCATATGCAGACAGCAGTAATCTCTTCTTTCCTTCCGGGCTAAATTCAACATCACTACAAATACCAGATCTACTTCCCTCATTCCCATCAAGGGCCTTGTTCACACTTGCAGACAATATTTTAACATACTGTGTTTACAGACACCCGTGACAGATTTCCACTTTCCCATGCTGCAAACCTAAACAAGAAGAACTGAAAGCAACTGACAATCCTGCATTCACATTTAACAAGCAACAGATGAACAGAGAAGCTCTGCACTCACCAGAATCATCTCACTATTGTATTTCAAGGAAGTACTTAAATATTTGACAATGGAAAATAGAAAGCAGCTGTCAAGAGCCTTGCACAGGTTGGCCATAGGACTTGATAGCAGAGAGAATGTAGATCTTAAGAGCCTAAATTAATAGCATGCCCTAGCTAGGCTAGATCTAGTTCATCACACCTGAGGGCTTAGTTTCCTTTACCTATTCAGACGAAGACTTTTCAGAGTATATATGAGGCCAAAGACATCCACCAACACCTCTTGAAAATTCAGTTCCTAGTGCACTGTGGAAAACTCTTCCATGTTCTGAGTAGCCACATCTTCCCCCTCAAGTGCTGCTCCACATTTAGTTTGAAACCAGCTTGCCTAGGCCAGCACACAGCAGTGCCATAACCAGTGTGACAAAAATCACACTGTGCAGTTCTCTAAGCAGAAGCACAACATGACCAGGTATGCCAGTATGCAGAACCTCAGAGCTGTAAATCCTTTTTTCATGGGAGTTATATAACAGGAGAGCACTAAAGTTCATAACTAGCACTTCCAGACTTCAGCTGGTGTGCTTAACTGTTCATAAGTCACACTATTGCCTCTTGCTTAGAGCCAAATACCAGGTACTATCACTGAACCAACATGTCTGATCCAGTGATGTACAAGCATATGGATTGTGGGATGAGTTAATAAACTAGTCTTTGAGAACCATGAAGAAGCCAGGTTTCTGAAACAGGAGAAATGCACCTACTGTCACTAAGTTGAGTGTCCAGTCTCCAAAAGATAACACCTGCAAGCAGTCATGGATTTTTTAATTACTGTGCTTTTAGAAGCTATTTCAAAAGTTAACTTTACTTAATTCACTATTATGTGTCACAAAAGGAACTCCTGAATCACTTCCAAGTGTTTTAAATTGCCTGATAACTAGAGGTGCTAAGCCAGCAGAAAGAAAGAGCTCATTTTCAGCGTGGTCCACCCCTACAGCCAGCACAGGCTGGCTATCAGGAGCTGCAGTATCATAACGAGAGCTCTACACTCGAAAAGCTGCTCCACTTCCACAATATGTCAGCACTTCAACCAGGAGGCTAGAGCTGTCTAGACCACCTTCAGTAGCTGTTCTTCATCCAGACTTGACCACCAAGACAAGTGACTAAATCCAGCTCCAGCCATACAACCAGGAGACAAAATTGGTCAGTCCAACCACAGCAGTTGTCTGGCTGTACCTCATAGCAGGCCAAAGCAACATGTTCAACATATAGCCAGGGGTCAGAAAACATGCCTGGACATGAGCTTGGAAACACAGACCACAGAAGGGATGCAGCATAAATGACTGTTTATGTGCAGAAAACCAGCATGGAAACAGGAGGCTGTTACAGCTTGAGAGTACCCAACTAAACTTGTTGCCTGTTGCACTTAATTGCCAACAATCTTAACTCAAGCAGTGGTACTTCTATGGCTAGAACAGATTTTTTTAAAATAAAATTACTACATTTTACTTAAAGTTTGTACTTACCAAAATATCCTGCCAAAAGGAAGCAAGCAATGCAAGTAAAGTAATAGAGTTTCATTAGTGCTTTAAAGTGTAAGGTCAGTAAGTGTTTGTGAATTACTACAGTGGCTTAGTCTTCATGGAGCTTTGAGAAACTATTTGGTAAATGCTTAAACCCTCAGATTAAAATGCTAGAAGTTGTCAGATTCTGGAAACTTAAAAACATTTATTCCTATCCTGCTTGGAGATTGTTGTGGACCAAAATTACTAGCTTCTATAAGTTTCCCAGGTCAAAGTTTGTCAGGAGATACAATATTTGGCAGTCCTTTTTCAGAATTATTCAGTACCAGGACCAGTTACAGCACTTACCATTAACTGTGTGGTCTCTTCCCCTTCCAAATGGGGAAGATGAAAAGCCAGTCCCTACATTTGGATGTGACAGCCCTGCCATATCAAAATTTTCAGAGGCTCTTCGTGGAGCCAGAAATGAATAGCATGTAGGTGCTTGAATTCATGTGGGATTTACCACTCAACTCACAACCAGAGAACCTGCATCTGCATGCCATGATCTGAAACACCAGTAGTGTGTAGAAGCTAGAACCCCAAAGAACTTCAAGGTGATCAGGCTTTCACCTTCCTTACTATGGAAGTCATCCCCCATAAGTCACATACGTGCCTGCAAAGCAGCTGTTTGCAAATTGTACAGAACTGCAATGCTCTGGAGGTAAAGGCACTCATATGGAAAAAACAGAGTACCACAATCAACCTGAAATCTACATTCACATGGGAACAGAACTTGAAAGTACTCAGTCAATTTGAGGCTACATCTTAAAAAAAATTAAAAGCACATAGTAGAACTTAGGCTAGACTACATCTTCCCTGATATTGCTTAGGTATGCTGTCACCTTTCACAGCAAAACCACATGCAGCCTCTCCTAGACATCCACACTGCCTTGACAAGGATTGAAGCAGGTGACTTCAAGGCACAACCAGTTTGACTGATGTGTGAACTCCATGTTGGTGGTACTTCCAGAAGCACGGCAAAACCATTGCAGACCAGCTTGCTTGTCATTAGAGGTACAGTAGCATAAGTGAGGCTTAAGAAAAACAGGGATGGTCTCAAATCTAGAAAGGCAGCTTTCTCTGGCATAAGTGAATAAATCAGTAAATAAATCAGCCAAGGGAAGGAATGGGGAATTAAGTGAACGCAAGTGATTAATTACAGTTCTGTTTAATTTTGTCATTGTCTGACACCAACTCAGATTTTGAGCTATCCCGTCTTTCCAGAACTGTTGACCTTTTCTAGCGTAAGAGCTTATATTGCAATAACCAAAGTGGATTCCAGGCTTCAACTGAGACAGACACTTGCCAGATATTCACTCAGCCCTCCACAATTGTCTCTTTAGTATCTTGTAGCGTTTATTGAATCAGTGCCGTTTGAGCTTTAAAGTGGGATGACTTTATAATCTTATTCAATTTCCACAAAAACTTTCGCCAAACAGGAATCACATTTGAAGGGAAGCCTCCTACAAAGTCAAGCTCGCTGTCTGAAAGCAGTAGGTCCAACTAAAATTGTTCAAGCCCAGCAGACTCTGCATACAGCACTAGATATAACATAGATGTTGCCCTATAATACATCTAGAAAGATTTCCCAAGAGTCAGCTGTACTTTCTAATAATCCCCAACAGAGAACAAGATGTCACTGGGTACCATCAACTTCCTCCCAAAGAATATCTAAGATAGAGGCATGTCACTCCCTAAAGTAAACGGAAACTTCCTAGTGCTTTTCTTTCATTTCAGGGATGTGAAGCTCTAAGCCAAGTGTTTAAGATGAATAAGAAGCCAGGGCAGCAGCTTGATACGAGTTTCAGTTAAAGAGTTGATACTGCAGCAGCTGCTTTATCAGATAAAACAAGGTCAGAGCTGGGGAAAGTAAAAGAAAGTACTCCCTGCTCTTCGGGTAAGAAATACTTCCTCAAGCTGTGTCCCATGCCTATTTTAAGAGGTTTCCTCTGTTCATATCTATCAAATCCTGATTGCAATTTAGTATAGGTCATCAACTAAACAAGCTTCATCAGTGTCAGCATTTATAAATGCTGTCTTCAGTTAGTATCTTGTTGAATCCAGTTGTGACTACATTCAGATGTTTTGTGTAAACAATGCCTAGCACTGGTGTCAATCACCTCACAATAAAACAGATGCCAAGAGAGTCTTGTATTTTTACATTGACATCTGCTAGTGAAACAAAAGCCACTAGCAAGTCCCACTAAAGCAATTTTAGATAAGTACAGTTCTACCCATCTGAACACTGGCATGAGATTTAACAAGATTATCTCTTCTCATTTGATCCTAATTGGTTGCCTTAGGAAATGCATGGATACATGTGAACATCAGTCTACCATACACTGAAGAACTGACATGCTTGGCTTAGGCTGTTTGTGGTAATCCCTAGGTTTGCTTTCTAATAAATACTAACCAGAGACAAGCCAAAGATAACACCCTATTTTGTCCTCTTAATCTGAGGTGACCTCATCACATCTATAATCAGCCTTCTGGCACTTCCTGAATACAAGTGCTTATATTCTCCACAGTTCCATGCACGGTAAAGACAAGGGAAGAAGTGAAAGTCATTTTTAGCTTTTGCTCTGACATGCAACACTTAATCATTGCCCTGAAAGGCTGGTTATATCTTTGCAAGTGAGTTTATCAATGCTGAATAAACTGAAGGAAAACATGTCAAGTGGAATATATATGTGCAGTTTAACTTGATTTACTTGCCCCAGTGATTCCAAAGAAAAGCATGAATTCCTGAAATTGGACACACCTTTACCAGGAGGAAGGCTTCGGGCAGAGTTCAGCAAAAACTACCAAGTTCAGAATTGTTCTCCCACTCCCGCTGTCCTGCCTGAACAGAGGCACACCCCAAGAGTATATATCTTAGAGGGAATGAAGCAGATTTGACAGGAGTCTAGACAAAGGAAAAGCTAGCCAGAAGCTTTTCACCTATAGCTATTCTGTAGGTGACACTACTAGCGGGCAGGCTAACTTGGAAGTAGTTATAGTAAAGGCTTTCCACTTAAGGTCAGATGTGGAAATTTCCTTAACAAAAGCAATAAAGAGCTAAGAGTTGCATGGGATACCTGAGAAGGTTTGAAGTTTAACAGGAAGAACAGTTACTATGGTAAGAGACCTACCTTTTTTAAACATGGGGGAAAAAAAAGAGATATGCCTTTGTAACTATGTATTCTTTGCTACAGAGAAAAACTTGCCTAGAGCTGAAGTTAAACTTTTTATTTGGGACTGTCATTCACTTAAGAGCACACTGTTGCTTGATTTTTTTTTTTTATCAAATCTTTATTTTCACATTGCATGGGGTTCTACTACTGAGCTCTTCCCAATTCTGGGACTTCAAGCAGGGGCCGCGGCAAACATCCCTCAATTATATGAAGCAACTGTGGAAGCATTTTTGGTTTTGTTTGCCAACAGAACTAGAAGCAAAACTTGAAGACTTTTAGGTAAATTCTTAGGGTTCCAACAGGAAACTTGAAAACTTAGTTTGGTTCTGACACCAGCTATTCAAGCTACATCAGATTCTCAAATCTTTGGGCTCAAAATGTACTTGTCATACAACTGGGCCAAATCCAGAAATGTTGAGGGACAGGTTTTAGGAATGCTTAAATTTATTTGAGTGTGGTAAATTTTTTTCCTCTCACTCGGTTCCAGTTTCAGCACCAAAAAACTCCTAGTGTTCTAGAAGATATACTGTGTTTTTCTAAACATAGGCAAAAACTCGATTTGGAAGTTGGGACTGACTTTTTTTTTTAATTACTTTTATGCAAGAACCACATACACACGAATCAGGATAGTGTCATCCTTTTAGGATAAAAGCTAACAGCTACACATCATACCTGTTTACACACCAACAGATTTTACAAAACAGTGCAGATGAGTTAGGATGTTTTGTCCTATGGGTGCATTCGAATCCAGATTAGAAATATGCAAAACATACACTGCAGTATGCTGATGAGCAACAGCTAGTTTCAGCTCCAATACTGCTGCCAAAGTGCTTCAGGTGAAGAACAACTTTCGTGGTAAAGAAAAGCTCAACTTCTCTTCACAATCCAGCTAGTTTGGAACTCCTTTAGGTATCTATTGTTCACAACAAAAATCCTGAAATTTATATAGCCTCACTGACTACTGAAGACAAAGACAAAAAAAGCTGAAGTTTCACACTGACTGATTTCCACTCCCTGTCCTTTTCACCCTTAAGAGACACCTTATTTTAGTAACAAAATGGCAAATGTTTAACTTGTCCAGTTATTTAAAGCTCTATCAGCCACCTTAAATTTAATCCTGATTTTTCAGGATATACATAACTAATAGGGGAGCTTGGAAGTTCAGGAGAGCTCCAACAGTTAGATTTTAACAACTCTTCACGTTTTAAGAAGGGTAGTAGCTTAGGTGACAGCTCAAATCCAGCAGAACACTATTTTTTCTACTAATACATTTATTACTTCAGGAGAACCGAGAAGAGGATAAAACCTGACAGCCTTGGAAAACTTAAGTCTTCAACAGCTACAACCAGTAACATCCAGATTACTTCAGAGCCGACCAGACTACCTCAATGTGAAAGTCCTTAATTCGGAAAAAGAAAACCACTACCAAGCTGGAGCATAAAGCACTTTCAGAGTTCACTGTAAAAAGAACACCCAGCTCTCTGGAAGCTCCTGAAGATGAGCACCCGAAACAAAAAATTTGGGCTGAAATACTTCCCCATAACTCTAGACAATGGATTTAACAATCATTTATATGCTACTACCAGCAAATTAAGTCAATTTTGTAAAAGTCTGTGGAAATTGCAGCTACTTCTACAGTTCAAGCTTAAACTGGGAAAGTAAACGGAGTACAAGAGCCATTACTGCCACTGAGAGAACATCCTGACTCCATGAAGCAGAACATCCGTGGCTCTACAGAGCACCTAACAAGCTAAAGCTCATAGAAGACAGCTTTGACTTTCAAACCTAGACCTAGGAGTTTGATTCCTGCTGGTAAAAATACTCTCTGTACCTGTGCAATAATAAAGAAGGAAAGACAGCCCATAGACACCGACAAAATCAGAGGAATGCTAGTGTAGCAACCCTGATAAAAAATTATAGCAAAATTGTTCAATGTTCACCCCCTTTATAGAAAGCATGGGACATGTCAGGTAGCACAGCCACCACTGAAATACCTTATTCCACCTTTAGGTATTACCTATCCAGATAAGCAGTGGCACTTTGCCATCACTTCAGATTTTTACCTACAAAGCTGCAGGATAGCATCTCTAGAATAACCTGAGGCCTTCAGGTACAGCAGCCAGAAGAACCATTCTCCTACAGACTAAAACTAATCCCCTGGACTTCTACACATGTGCAGTCCGTTTAAGAAATCCTATCCCATGGCAAGCACTTTCGGAAGTTATGTTAAAGCTCTAGTCAGACAGATTTCTGCATCTAGCCTAATTTCCAGGAATATTTCAGATGCATTGCAGCTAACTGAGGGCAAATAACACCAGCAGCAGCAGCAGCACTGAGAATCCAATTGGCTACTGTTTACTACAACAGCAGGAAGATATGGCAGCACTTACACCCAATCCCTTACCTGACAGAACTTCAAAACCTTGGCTGTACATACTAGTATCATTTTGAATTTTAAAAGGTGGATCAAGTTCTAGATTCACATATTTTGAGGTTAAGACACAGAAAGGGAAATAAGTCAAGCTAATCTCTAGAACTGTGGAGCAAAAAAATTATTGCATTAACACCCCTGTTCATTTTACACATACCAGTCTCACAGATTTCTACGTTAAAAGTAATTTGCTTCCACTAGGCCTGAGAAGCATACACATTAAAACTCGCATTTCCCTATAAGTTTGGAGCTGATAATCTTCTAGTGTTCCAGATGCATACACATTTTTAAAAGCTAATTTTGCACACAGCTTACCTACTTTTGCAACACTTGTCTGCTCACTTTTAAAGGCAAAGGCATAAGCCAAATGCAAAACTCCAGGCAGAAGCCAACAAGAGCTACCACCATTCTGTATGGTAACTAGACCCAAATCAGAAGCAGCTTCTTGGCTTAGAGAGAAACCCCTTTATCTGGCTAGTATCCACAAACTCCAACTCATTTAATATCCTCCACTTGGAAATTACACCCAAGAGCTTCTGGCTTCTTAATTCTTAACTTGCACCTAGTTCCACCACGTATTTGTTTAAGCCCAAGTGTAGAATGTATATAAATCTGCTTCAAAGAAGTGGGAAGGGAAGTGGTTTGATGTACTAGCTAGAGTAGGTTCTTTAATCTCCATGCTACTCAAGGGAGTCTATGCTGTAACAAAAGATTACCATACTACATGTTTCTGACTAGCGTGTATATGGTATGCACAGAAGCAAGATCTAGAGATAGTGTACATCTGGACATTAAAGGATACCACTATCTCTACCAGGTGTTTTCACCTAAGGATGCTTCCTTATCTATTTGATTCCCAGTTCACTCCCCCTCCATACCATACATGGTCACACTGCTTCTTGTGCAACCCACAATAGCCATAGAATCTGAGACAGTTACCTTTGCATTAAGGCTGTATTGGATTGTTTTAATTTGTTGGAGTGTCAAACTGTAAAGTATTAAAATTACAACTGAAGGATCATATGATCTTGTATTTCGGGTTCTCTACATAACCAAAGAAAAAGTTGTTAATCAACTATTCTGGACTCCATGAAATTATAGAACAAGCACTATTCCATGCATCACAAGCCTACGTATATAGCAGCTAAGTTAGTGGACTTTGTTCATCAGAAGGCAGAATATAGCTTCCCTGTGCAATTCAAGTGATAATTCTCAGTCATGGAACAGGGAAGAAAACAGGGATGGACAATATTTTCCACATTCCTTCTAGTCTGTGACCCAAGTAATGGTAACAGAGGACTGGGGGCCAAGAGAAACTCTGAAACAGAATCTGCCCACTAAGTGTTTGGAACCTCTCTTCCCTATTTGAGGATCAGCACTTCCCTCTGGATGTGATTCCAGCTATCATTAACTGGACCGGTGGCCAAGAAAAACCTTAGAAAAACAAGTTATTTCATCTGTCCTACTTCCCATCTTTCTTATCCCTACACACCTTCCCCTCCACTTACTATGATTCTATCAGAGGCTTTCCCATGAGAAAGCCCTCACTTTTATCACCTCCTCAACCCCAGCTTTAATCAGCATCTCAGTGGCACAGAAAGAGCACGCTTCTTCCACTCTGAATAGGGTAAAATTACATTCTTTCAGTTTGTCACAAGACTCAATATTAGGCCAATGCTCTTATAGCAGTGAATCAAATTTAACTTCAGACTGATAGGGGCTGCCTAAGCAGCCAATCTCAATAGATTCATAGAACAGAATCTCAATAGTCTATGCCTTGCACAGAAGGAATGTTGCACGCAAGCAGTCTGCTTCTTTCCCCTTAGACACTTCAAGTCAAAGTGCATGGGGCAAGCAACCCAGTTTACAGAACCCTGGCGCATGTTCTGGGTCTATACCCAAGCAGTGAGCAGTATGGTCCTCTGTGGCAGTTACTCAGGTACGATGCCCTGCTCACATTCATTCATCTACTTCATCCAGAGGCAACAACTCCAGCTCCAGCCCAAGAGGGGAGTCTAGGTACTCGTGGCAGAGCAAGTTATCTGCCTACACGCACCAGTTTCTGTATGACTTCCTCCACCTGCATGAAGAGTCTGCCAGCAGTGCTGGTGGGTTGCTTGTCTAGGCTTTGCTGCCAGACTGTACTTGCCAAAACCCTGAGCCAACCTTTAATGATGCAGCCTCTGCTACTATAGTAACTTGAGTTATTTTCCTATCTCTAGGCTCAGACCCTGGGGGGTAATACTTAAGTTTGTTCTCATTTCACACCTACCACTCACTTGCCCACTGCATAGCTACGTGCCACTCCAAATGAAAACCTCTGTCAGTGGGCCCTCAAAAGCAGCTGGCCCAGCCACAAGCCAGTGGGAGGCAAAAATGCACAAACTCAACATGCAGGCATATCCTTCTGAGCAGGCTACAGCTGAGAGACCACCAGCAAAGAGTTTGACAGTCCAGGCAGCTGGAGGTTTACAGGGCCTTCTAGGCCACTGCTCTAAGGACAGACACACAACAGAAACATCTGACAATTACAGAGTGGGTCCAGTTGGAAGGGACCACAGTGGGTCATCTGGTCCCACCTCCCTGCTCGAGCAGGGCCGTCTTAGAGCACATGGCACAGGATTGCATCCAGATGGTTCTTGAATATCTACAGTGAGGGAGACAGGACAGCCTTCCACCAGTGGTGTTACTTCAGGCTGCTGCAGTCACATTGGCATCATCCAAGGCTGGCTCAGGCCAGTCTTTAGACTACCCTGAAAGTGCCACACAGACTAGAGTGAATCTCTTCACAAGCCAAAGCCGATTTGCTCCATCGTCACTTGTGACACTGTAGGGGCTGCACTTCCAGCATGAAGGCCTTTACTCAGATACCACAGGCTTCCCTTGGAGCTGTTCTTGTAGGGAAGCATAACAACCATATTTGTCACCTCAAGCTTTCAAGAAATAGCATTGGTCCGAGGGCAGGCCCACTATATGAGGCAATGTTTCCCTCACCAAACAAGCAGATGACTCTTTTCTAATGCCCATGAATATTGCTAACACTATCTATGTTGTTACTGCAGCATCCCACAGAAGCCTAAGTTGCATCAGGAACCTACTTTAATAAAGAGAAAAAACATCCAGGATAAGAGGCATGAGGCTGGTTTCAAGGTGAGGCCTTAAACTGGGGAAGCTGGTCGCAGGCTGAAGAGCTGCTGATAGCCTACATGAAGCCGTATACAAAGAACTCTTTTGTATGGTGGGTGGTTTTCACTGTCCTGAATAAAACTTTACACCCTGGTGTGACTAGCTATGTTTTCCTGTTGTTACTCTCTCAAAGCGACAATGCCTCTTCCCCTCACCACAAAAAAAAAAAAAAACAAGCAACCAAACAAACAAAAAAGAAACCAAAAAAAAAAAAAAAAGAAAAAAAAATGCTC
>VZTF01007561.1:852662-992943 GCA_013397755.1 Cnemophilus loriae | reverse complement strand
CGGGCGGCCCCCGCGGGCTCGCGGGACGGCCAGGTAGCGCGGCCGGCACTGCCCGCGGGGCTGCCGGGCTGCGCCGCCCGCCCCAAAGCCCGGCAGGGCATTCTCGGCACCAGCCCCGGGCGGGGGCAGTGACAGCTGAGCCGTGCAGCCGGGCCTGGTTAGCGAGCAAGTAAATTGGGCGTAGGAAATCACCTCATGGTGCACAAACCGTGATCATTTGGTCCTGCGCTCTGGGGCCAAGGCTGCTGTAGGAGCAAGCTCGTGTCTCGGGGAGTGCAGGTCCTCGTGTCACCTCCATGCCGAGGCTCGGGGCATGGCTGACCCACAGCCACAGAATCTACCCCTCCCTGCAGACCTCCTTGTGCGCTCCCAGCTGCAGAAGTAGCCCCACAGCCCGTTGCTTTGAATTGCCCAGCAAATCCTGCAGATCTCATGTAAGTGATGTGTTCGGGACCATCCCAAGTGCAAGTTTGGTACCTCTTGAGATGACAAGCCCTTAGAGACTGCATGTGGGTCCCAGTTCATCCAAGCACCAGGCACTCAGTAATGGGAAGTTTGGGTTGAAATGGGCATTGTCGCACAACAAGCAAGTTAGTGCAGCTAGCTCTGCAGTGGAGCAGAAGCAGGAGAAGAGGGGAAAATGGAGATATATCTACCAGCAGGGCCTAGTCTCTACAGGCATGTCTAAACAGGGAGCAGTACCATGGCATTGTAATGGCAGCAAGCTATAGACCCTGAGCATTGGAGACAGAGAGTAATGCCAAGCCCTCTACCTGACAGAGGTCCTGAGTGGTAGAGATATCTTGTGAACTACACTGGCTTGCATTTACAGCAAGTCCTTAATTTTCAAATTACCAGCTTGAGTTTGATGGAGGGCAGGGTGGAGGCCCAACATATTGCAGAGTAATATGCATGGGAGGTCATTGCTGTGCGTGTAATAGTGATAATAACCTTTATGTAGGACTGTTTTGTGGTGCTTTTATGGAAACACACAAAACATGACATTTTTTCATACACTGTGGTAACTTTCTTTACTCAGTGACCTTACGAGAGGCATTACTTGCACTTGCAAAAATTCCCTAGAGTGTATCCGCTAGGTATGGGGAGGGGCTGCTACGCCCACACAAAGAACCTTGCTACATAGTAGAAGTCATGTTATTCTGGCATCTTATCAGAGCAAAGCAGAGTGTTTAGGTATAGCGGTTGCTTTAATCTTTCTTTTCCTTAAAAAAAAAAAAAAAAACAAAAAACAAAACAAAAACTTAAAAATGCCAATATGTAACATTTTGTCATGAGCCTAGACAGGATAAGCCATTTGTTACTCACATGAAGCTCTGCCAGTATTCATTATTTTTGGCTTACAGATTTCTCTGGGACTCCAAACACAGCATCCCATACAAGCCTACCTTAGTCCTAACCCTCACCACTCTGCCAGCCTGGTTCTAAGCTTTGCCAGCTCTTCTCCAGTATGGCCTGTGGTATCCTCCGATTTTTCATTTCAAAGTCTCTCTGATCCACACCTGAACTTGTGCCATTCCACATGACATGAGCAGAGAAACCTTGAAGGGAAGAGGAGGGGAAGAGCTGGGAAATCTGAATATGAGTGTCCTTGTGCATATCAGGATCAGCTCTGTTGAGGTTGGACAAGTTATACTGGTGCACACCTGAATCTGTGAAAAGACAGGCAGAATCTAGTACAGTTTTGTTGAGGCAGTGATCCCACCACTGAAGTACAACGTCACCTCATACCTAAGTCTTGATTAAATTCAAGTCCAGATAACAATATTGCACTTCTACATTCTCCTCTTCAACTTCATAGGAGGATTTTTGCATCTGACCTATTTTGTGTTTTGCCTTCATGTGTTCTTTATCACTTGTACTTTAAACATGAATGTCTTTCTTTGGTGTATTTTTCACACACAAACACAAGGATATCAGGATCTCTGTGCTAGATAAATGTTTGTTACCACCATGAAAAAGTAGTTGTTCTCTTAATCCCTAATAGAGATTCCAGCTACACTGGAAACCTACTCACCAATGCTTATGAGGCTCTGACACCAGAAGCATCTTAACACCAAGTAGAAGTTCCAGAGAGGGTCAGAAATTCCCAGTAACAGAACACTTTGACCCCTTCATGGCCAAAGCTGTTCATAACCTTGCCACATGTACTTCCAGCCATGGCCAGGTACTTCTCTGTAGGGAGAAATACTTCCCTTGTGGATAGTAACTGCCTTAGTGCAGAAGAGACTTCATAGCCTGGCCTATGTATCACCACTAAATTTTACTGAGCTGTTCCGAGCCCAAAAATCTCAGCAAGTCACCATTCAGGAGGCTGGAGGGACATCCAAGCTTTGTTTAAAGACACCATTAAGAGAGAAAATACATGGGTCTTTTCCAGTGGTAAGTCACTTTCACCGTTGAAAATGTGTGCCTAACTCTTTGGCACACTGGGCCTGGTACTGTAGTTGGTATAGGTGCACTTTACTGGTGTGTCATCATCAAAGAAAAATCTAGGGAAAATAAAATAATCACAGAAACAGAAAGCTTTGGGCCATTAAATTGTCTATTGTTTCTCTCAGGTTGCTGGCAAGTAGGACGTGCCTGTACTGGGCATTACAGAGATGTTGATGAGCCAAGAGAAGGCTATTGACCAAACATAAGAGGAATTGGGCACCTAATCTTCTCACTTGAACTCTTCTGAAAATCCCTGCCATCACTCAGAGTGCCAAATACTGCTGGCACAGTGCCACTTCAATCAGTGGTGTCTCACTAGCAAAGAACTTGCCCAGAGTCTGTAACTGAAAACCACAAAGAGAAAGGGACGCAGAACTGGAAGAGAAGTTGTTCTTCATGTCCAGGCATTTGTATACCAGGCCCAACACACGGATCCTTCGGAGGAAGACGTAAGCTCAGCCATAATGATTTCAACTATGCAAGGCTGCTGAGGTAGCGCTGAAACTGGCACCGCTGGGGCTTGTTGTGTACACGAGTTACAGCCTACGACTTGCACCTCTGAAGACTTACCCCAGCCTGTGCCCGTCTGTGTTGATGATTAATATCTTGTTGCTATGGTGCTTGCATATCATGTGCACCACCACAAACTCATGGCACAGGACGTGTGTATTGGTGGTCTTGACAACTGTTCAGGGAGAACTGTTTGATTGCTTTGATTATTTGCCTCTGCTTCTACTTGTCTTGTCCTCAAACAAGTTTCAGAAGATCACTGTCCTCTTTTGAACAGCATTGGCACTCAGAACCATCATGGGATTTCTCTGTCACAGCTTCCATCAGGGCACAAATCCCCTCTTGCACATGTTTAGTAGAAATGATTATTCAACTTTCAATAGAGAATAATCTGCAGCCTCCAAATATGAGGTAATTGCTTTTAGGGACTAATTTACTGTTAGAAGTTCTTTTTTAAGTCAGTAGATGCTACAATCACTCCTGCAAGAGGTTTAGATGTCAGTTCTTGTCACGATTTAAAAAAGAGGTAAAGAAGAACATGGGAAATTTGCTGTAAGATTTGTTTTTATGGGTTGTAACAATGCAGAATTTAGAGCTCTTTTTTTTTTTTTTTAGTAACTTTGTGCCCATTGAATAATTTAGACCATTTTAATCAGAGAATTATCCATTGCTGTGAGGCCTTAATTGCTGAGAACCTGCAGTAGCAGAAGAACCTTTTCTACTATGCTGACACCTGCAAATCTCCATCTGGAGGCAAGTTCGGGGCAGTCCAGAGTAAAGACTGAAAAGCCACAGCTGGGCACATTCATGACCCTATGAAGTTAAGAATAGCAACCACAGGAAGAAAGAGTCTGTCCAGTCACCCTAAAATGAGGTGGAATACAATTTCCCCAGTTTCCCAGGCATAGGTAGAATAAGGGGAGTGTGGGGAGGAGTAAGTTTGACTTGATTATGAGGGTAGAAATCAGACGTCATTGGGTCCAAAAGGATTCACATCACAGCATACAGCAATTTTACAGTGTCATCCTACTGTCAACACAGCTTTTTACTACATCTTGCACTTTACTGCATTCCTTTCTTTTTTGTTTTCATAATACTGGTGTATGGCCAGCAACCTCTTCCCATGACGGAATAACAGTCAGTTGCTGCTGAGTGCAAAGTATTCACACTTGTTAAGAAGCAGAGACACATTGCTTTGGGGTGTTCAGCATGTTTTGGGGTGTATGTGTGTATATATATATACATGTCTGAATGAAACAGAAACCCTGTTAGTAAAAAATAAGTGTCCTATTGGGGTTTTCATCCTGGAAGCTCTTTACAGAATATTTACTTATACTTTAACAAAAAGCTTTGTCAAAAATATTGCAGGATTTCAACCCTTTTCCCGTGAAATCCATCTAGAGTCTGCCACTTCATTCATTATACTTCATACAGAAATTCTGTTCAGACTTTTTCTCTGTAAAGTATATTAAATTGTGTTGGTCCTGGCTGCACTACTTTGGTTTCCCAAAGAGTTGCTAGTAGTCCTAATTAGTTCCCACCACTGCCAGACCCTCACCTCTCACTAGTGCCCATCCATCTGATCCTACTACCCAGTCAGACCTTCATGCACCTAAATTATTCCATCATGGGAAGAGGCTGTTGGCCATATACCAGTATTATGACGAAAACAAAACAAAATGAAACAAAAAAGAAAGGAATGCAGTAAAGTGCAAGATGTAGTAAAGAGGCAGTAATGCTCATTTGATCTTCGGTATGTTTTTTCATGGTACTGCAGCACATACCTATTTTTAAGAGTGGAACCACTACAATGACATAGCTGATGTTAGTCTGTAATCTGCCAGCTCTTTGAAAACAAGGATATTCTCCTTTTTTGGCCTTTTTACTCTTACTTATGTTTTATAAATTATAGGGTGTAATGCTAAAAATCAATAGGAGGCCCACTGCAGTGGTGGTGAATGATAGGTATATATGTGGCACTGGAAAACTACCTGGAAATATATATATGTGGCCTGGAAAATGACTCTTCCAAATATCTATCAAATAGATTTCTAATGTTAATTGTGCACTCCTTTGAATTCTGTGAAGCAAATATAACATCACTCCAGGCTCTAAAAAGAATGCCAATCGACCATATCTTTAACCTTTAGAATCTTTAAAAGTACTTAGGGACTTGCCAATTTTTTTTTTATTTTGTCAGCTATGAGTTTGAAGTTGGGTTGGACTCCATATGGACTCCAGAAAAGAGGAGATCTGTTCCAACCTCGTTTATCAATCTTATCAAGGCAAGGATTCTTTCTGCTCATCGTGTCTACCTGGGTGGGATAGATGGAAAGTGGGTGGAGAAAGAGCTACCTCTGCACTGAAATTTTGAGGACTTGTTACTCTGGGCTGCAAATGCAAAGGAGAGCAAGTGGTGAATCCCCAATACATAAGAATTCTCTGCCCGTGCAGAGTGGGCTCACCATCAAAAGTGCAAAAGAAGTGTGATGTGTGGGAATCAGGCCAGGGCACATGGAAGGCAGGGTCTCTTGCCTGACCTCCCCTCCATGTGATCCTCCACCAGCACAGACAACAACAAAAAGGAGAAGGAAGCAACTGAGGACCAGGCCCTGTGAGCTCAACAAGTCATGATATTGGAACTATATTTTGTTGCTTGAGCACATTTACCTTGCCTCAGAGAGATGCTCAGATGAATGCAATAAAGTATTTTGTCTCACAGGTTGGCACCCCCCTCATCTGCCTCTCTTCATTAGCAGTCCACATCTTCAGGAAACTCAGAATCAGATCTGTGTTCTAAATGACATGAAACAGCTCGGAAATATACTCCAGCAAAGAAACCCTGACATCAAATTAGACACTCTTTGTCTTCATAGTTGTGGAGGCAAAATGGTGACAAAACAGCAGAATACATTCTCAGATGCCTTGATCCTGCAATTTTTCATCAGGGCCAAGAGTAACATTCGTTATCGGACAGGCAAAGTTTGTTTTTTCTTCCCTACCAGTTTCTTAGCACTGATTTAAGTTTCACACTGACACCAGCGAAACGGCACTTAAATCACAGCCCTGAGAACCAGCAACACGTATCCAAAGCTGAGCAGAGTTCAAACCTCAGCCCTGTGCTGATACAGAGTCTTTTCTGTTTTAAATTGCCCACCCACTCACTATTCCCAGCTGCCGAGCCACATAACGTTCAAAGACCACACACAAGGTGCAAGAGCAATAGGGGCCTGTTGAAAATTAAAGTGCAACAGCTTAGTCAAGAGGATAGACTCCAGCATTGCTGCCTAGAAAACAGGGGCAAGGAATGAGACAGAAGGGCAGACAGGACCGTGGGAGATCCATACAGAAAGCGATGGGAATCTACACTGGAGTGTATTTTACAGAAATCCCCTACCCTCAGCTCAACAAATAACAGAGACACACAGAGCTTCCTATATGAATACAGACAAGAATCAGCTCAGAAAAAGAGCTGCTGCTTTCCAGAAGCTAGATGAGTTACTAGGGTCCCAGGGTTTGTTCTCTTGGCTGAAAGCACCTAGAGCTGGTCAAAACCCCTCTCTGTGCCTTATTTCCCCTTCTTGAGCAAATGTCAAGAAGTATAAGACATGTTTTGCTATGTCCCGCTGCCCCCAACAGACAACAAAACTGTCAAAGAGCTCTGGTTTCTTCTCTCCAGTGCTGCTCTTGAAGGGACCTTGCTCTGAAATGCACTCATTTGAATGCCATATAGTAGTGTCACCTATTTCTCTTCATCCCATTGTAAGAGCACACTGCCACTGAAAACTAGGGAGCATTGCATTACCACTCAGTGGTGGCACAAAGGAAGAAGTGGGTCAGCACTATCGCACGTAACACTGCAACACCCCCATTTTTAGAAAAGAGTGTGGTACCCCTGCTGACTCCTAGCTAATATTCATAGGGTCTGAGGCAAACTGGTTAAAATAGGCTGTATCCTGAACATATCTGCTCGTACGGCCAAGTTTGCAAAGAGTTTTGCACAAGAAGAGACTGTCCGCCTCAAAATGTTTGAAAAACATTCTTTAGGTTTTGTCCTGTTGCTTCTACACATAAAGAATGTGTCTTTATACATCAAGATTTTGTGCTTCATCACTAACCAACACTGAATACTTAAAGGCTGAGTCAAGCTGTACTCTAAGTATGGGCTATTTTATCCATCGCTAAATGAAACAGCTTCACTGCTGAGACAAGGCAATGCTGTAACAGCACGCGGCACAGCCGAGCAGTCAGAACAAGAAACAACGAAGGTGGTTTCTAACAGAAAGTGCTCAGCGTGTTTAAAGAGGCAGACTGCCAGTGCTCTACGGTGTCATCCTACTCCCTACTTCTCAGCTGGGACAGCAGCTAAGAAGAGAAGAAAGGAGGAAAGATGAAGCACAGCAGCAAGTCAAGGAGGCACTGGAAGGAGAGACTCAGTGAAGTACCCCATACCAGATACTCTGAGATGGTGGTTTGAACCCAGAACCACATAGGGTAGCTAGCATGTGTTCCTGTAATGATCTAAAATAGAAGCACAGATACAAAACTGGTTGCAGCATTGTCAGGCTCTTACATGTGATCCCAGGTTTGGGCTTCAGAACGTGCATAACAATAAACGGAACAAAAGATAACGAGACTGGAATTTTGTTAGTTAACTCTGTTGCTCTATTAATTTCACTACCTTCTTTAAAAAAATGGGAAATGTAGAATAAAATATAGGTATACATGCACACCATTTTGATACTTTGATTCCTGTCAGAAACTCGGTGCAGAATAAAACCTTCCAGCACACAATTGTTTGCATCCAGCTTTTTGAAATATCCCACTGTGATACATATCAACCTTTTCCTTTTGATTGATAGACTTTGCTAGGGAAACACAGCAGAACAGATGTGTGTGCATGGGTGCCATCAAATTAATTTTAACGCTCTTTTTTTCCTGCTCCCCCCTCTCACCCACAGGCTTATAAAGTTATTCTGAAAGACATGAGAATTCTAAATAATGGGGGGAGGGAGAGTGGGGATTAAAGCACATCTGAAGAAAGTAGTATAAAATTGCACTGAAAGCAAAAAGTCCTCCCACCATAACCTACCCTTGTCCACCCCTGTGTCAACAAATATGCAACCAATTAATGTAATTGCAGAGTTATTTATGGCACACAGGAAAGTGTAGTCAGGGACCCTGAGAAACAAGGTTGTAGGGATAGGAGCGCCTGGGTTTCCCCCTCACCCCCTCCTTTGCAGATGTTTAAGTTGACTTGTGGTGTCCATGTGTCTCATAACCAACAGCCTGTCTACTTTGCAGGTGTTGCTTGCTGTATGGGGGTGGGTAAAGTGGATGAAAGGAGACCTGGAAAAAAGCTGAGGTCTTCTGATTTCAAACTGTGACCCAAAGATATTGGTTGGGTTTAGATATTCCCCCGCCTACTCCCGCCAACTTTGCAGGCTACAAAAGCCCCATACTTAATCCCTTCAGATGACCCTTCTGACAGCAGCAACAACATTTGAACAACAGGGGAAAAAAAATTTCTTAGTTCCATGATTTGATTGTTCAGGGTGACAGTTTTGTTACTGTTCAGTGCCCTGCACAAGAGAGGTTTTAATTAGAGCTATTGAGTGGTTTGAATTGGCACAATTAGGGTCAGCATTAATGATTGCTGCATGTGTTCTTTTGAACAGTAAGGGCTTTTTTTTGCCCATGGACAGGAGGGGGTAGCAGCTAATGAACTAGGAGAGTGCAAATTATCTCTGCAAAGCTGGGGCAAGTGTAACACACACTGGGGATAAAGTGGAGAGCAGGAAGAGAGAACACAGCTTATGGGGCTGATCAAGAAGACTTCCCAGGAGTGCGTTGAGCACCGTCAGTCCCCAGTGCTCGCCATTTGCCTCCTCAGGTGTTAAGGCTACATAAAGCACTGACAAAGATGTGTTTCTTGTATCGCAAGGAACACCTCAGAGAGGCAAAGTATATGCAGCGTTTTCATGCTGAAAAATACAAAAGGAGAAGGGAGAAAGGCTGCAGTCTGCTGAGAACAGTAGTCTGCTTCAAAACAAGGACATGCTCATGCAAATTGATACTCCCATGAGTAGGCTCGTAGGCTTTACCCACCTCCCATTCACTTCAGTGGGATACTGGATCAGTTCAAAGGAGCACAACCACATAAGAGACAGAGGTACATATTTGTGTACAAGCACCCCTCCTATGTGTGTGTAGATATGCCTCCCAAATACACACACCTGCTTTAGCAGCATGGCAGGTGGATGCCAGAGCCCCATGCACATGGCACCTCTGCCAAAGGCTGCTCTTTAGAGAACAAGAGTCCTCACAGGGTGTGCCACTTGACTTAAAGAGCAGACCTCTGGGGGGACATACCTATGGTCTCCTCAGAACTTGCAGATCTCCTGAAATGTGCTCATTACGCAGTCTCTTCCTGATCCACACAGTCCATGAAGCTCTTCAGAAATGCTCCTGGGTGGCAGGAGGAATATGCTCCCATGTCATTCCAGCATAGCCAAAGAGACTTCTCTTTCACAAAGCTACTTGTTGGGGAAGAGGCACATAGGTGATAGTGACAATATCCATGTGGGTGCAGGGACACACTGGCAGCACAGGACCTGCCCCACTCTCATGAAGAACCTCCATTGCTCCTGGACTGTGCATATCCTCCCCAAAGCATGTGCTATTTTTGCCTCAGGCCTACAACAAAGCTTTCTGAGTATTCTCCATTTACTAAAGCATGCTTTTGGTCAGGCATTACATTAGAACCACAGGCCTCTCTTCATCTTCGAGGTACAAAAAGAGTTTGTTCATGTGCCAGCTACCCAGTGGTGGAGCTGCCCTCCCCCAGAGAGACAGCCATTTCCCACTTATATGTGCAACACATCCATCTTTAGTAATGGTTGGGTTTACCCTTTGATACTTGAATCAGCCTAAAAGTCCCTTCTGGGCTCCAAAAAGCCCAGATAGGATATCACTGCTAGGGGCACCCATGGGGCTGTCTCAGGTCTGGCAGTACCAGCTGAGTCAGATAGTGGCACTGATCTCTGGTCTGGCCCCTGAATACCTATACAAGCCATCAGGCCTGCTGTAAAATGTCCTTTCTCATTGCCTGCAGTAATAATGTCTTCTGACTGTGACCCAAAGATGGAGATACATTGCCAGGCACCACACATCAAAGAAAAGGTTGATTCTTCAGTAAGTTAAGATTAGTTGGTAGAGCAGAAATGTACATGCTGTCAGGGGGCTGATCCTCATACATTTTTCAGAAAACATTTTCAGCAAAACTTTCTGCAGCCATCCCAGAGTGTGGCCACCAACACCTAACCACTCAAATTTTTGAGGCCGAGCATTGGCACCAGCCAAGGCTGCACAGCCCACCAGTGCCTTCATTGGCAAAACAGGTAAAACTGTGTGCATGACTGGAGCAGAGAAGCTGGATGGAATCCTAGGTGTGCAATCTTGGCTGGGAACTAGCCAAATACTTCACGTTTTATATATGCGAAGGAAGACAAAGGTGCCCAAAATCTGGAGAGAATGAGACTCTTTGGTGTGGTTAAACAGAGTTTTCTGTGCATTTCTGTTAGGAGGTATTTTCAGATCTTTCAGCATCTCATTCTCTCTCCAAACATTACCTTCTCTTAAAAAAAATCCAATTTCTCTGGCTTTTTAAAGTAGGTAATATAAATTATGTTATTATTACCTAGGATACACAGTAGCCCAGCATATCTGGGAAATAATTACAGGCCAAAATCTTGCCATACAAACATAGGTCAAACAGATTGTTTGTTCATAAAGCGCTCATATTTTCTAATATGGCTTAATCCAGTAGGAATTTAGTCTGTAATGTGAAGATTTAAGCAGCAATGCTGCTGCAGTCCATTTGAAGCCTATGAATGGATAAAAATCTAATGGGCACTCACAGCTAGGATAATCTTACTTAGTTTTCAAGGCAGAAAACCATTCCCCTCAGGTGTGGGTTACCTACTCATTTGTGGCCTCCCAACAAGTTCTTTACTTTATTACAAATTTTGTGGTCCTCGTGCCCAAGATGCATGAGAGTCCGTCTCATAAAGGATCTCTCCCCAGGTGTGCCAACCTCCAGGGCATAAAGAGCCCAGCAGTGCCAGGCAGAGGTCTACTGCTGCCAGCAGGAGCTGGAGGTGAGCAGGTGGGTGGCAGGAGGGTGAGAGCAGAGCTGCAGCAGTTGTCCCTCTTGGGAGCGACCAGTGTGGCTTGCAGGTGCTTCAGCTAGCCCGGCACCCCTGAATGGGGAACACTGCCTCCTGCCCTTGGCTGGGCAGGAGGAACTGGTTCCACTGAGGCTCAGCAGAAGTGCAAAATTGGAGTGCTGAGGGAAGGGCAGAGACACAGGCAAACACCTCATGGGTGCTTTTGCCATTGGCTGCTTTCGCACCCTCTCCCCCAAGCCTCTCTCATAAGGCCTTCAACTGTTCCCATGGCCAGTGATTTTGTTTGGGCAGGCATCCAGCATTGCTTAGCAGATCCAAAATGACACCTCACACATTCTTGAAGGTGTGAAAGAAACAACCAAGCTGAATCGTTTCGCCACCCTCGGACCATAGGCTTGCCAAGGAACACGCAAGGACATCCACAAACATTTCATGACCACCTTCTTTGAGTCTGCTTTGTTATTAAACAGTCCTGGGTTCTGGCATTAGCTGGAAAGCAGAACATACAACTGCTCAGACAGGACCTCTGCCTTGGCTTTCTTGTCATATATCCTCAAAACCGCAAGACTTTTCAGTAATAAGTTGATTTATGTCATCAAATAAATATATTAATAATGGTCTTCGTATGAATCATTTACAAGCAAATAATAACTCCACAGGCGGGAGGATGGGGCTAACACCATAGGCACCAAGCTGCCAGCTGAGCCATAGCCTGAGGTTGAGTACCTGGAAAGAGTCTGGAAGCTAACGGGCAAGAGAGTGGATGTGACGTGGAAAGCTGAATGTGAGAGGGAATATTGTGAGAAGCTGGCAAAAGGTACAGGTGGTGGTGTGAGCGTGTGGTTACGGGGAATGTGTGTGAGTAACAGCTGAACCACAAGATAGCTGGAGTGGAGCACTGGGGACATTCTGGGAAATAGGGCCTTGCCGGGCCAGCATGCCTGGTAACCGTACCCGTAAGAGCACATAAGCCTGAGATAACCTGGTTGGCAGTATCAGAAATAGCAAACTCAGAAACGGATATATGGCAAAACCAGGACTACAGGGAAAAACTAGTTAGGTGCAGGTTGTCTCTCGGCTGAGGAATGGAAATGGAGATGCAGGGGTGGTAAAGAAAGAGTTCAAGAACTGCAGAAATGGATAATAAGATACACGATCCATGTGTCTGGGGGCATTTGTCAAGCAACGCTATGCTTGACCACTGCAGCTGGAACCAGCAATGAACCAAACCCGGTGTTTCTGCCCATGCCACCAGTCAGACCTGCTTCCACCCCAGCCAGAGGACAGGGCTTGGCAGTGCAGGGGATTAGCTTTCATTAGCTGGACAGACAGATTGAGCATCCCGGCATAACCAGTTTGGTGCCTGTTCCAGAGCAGATGGTGTTAGCAACCACCCACTACTATGTAACACCCAGGATTAAGTGGTTTTTTGGTTTTCAGTTCAATTAATACAGATGAACCATTGGAACTAAAAAAGGTGCCTTGTTTACCTTCAGACTCATGGTCTACACCTGAAAAAAATATTTTCCAGGAAAACCATTTGCACTGAGAAATCAGTATTGCATGTCCTCTGCCTTAGTGTAGTCACTGATTAGGAAATAGGAAATATGCAACGAGCCTGTCTATGAAATGATACTTTGAAGTTCTGTAAGCACTCCCAGCAGAAGCTATAAATGCAGACTTCAAAATCTTGTCAGAAAAAAGCAAGTTACTCAGAACGTACTTCATCTGAGCATTGGCTGAAGGTTTGATACAGACTTATTTTACTGAAATTAGTCAACTCATCTCCAACTTGAGAGAAATTTATCTTGTCTTTAAGCTCTGTAACATTTCACTGTACCTCAGATTACCCATAAACCAGCAGAGGCTGTGCTTTTCATAATTTCTCTGTATCGGATTTGCTGTACCACTGCATTTCTGTGCTGCAGCCAGACCAGCACTACTTGCGAGCTGACCAGCCAAGAAAAGGTGACGAACGACCCACAGAGACTAAGCTGTGAGATATCTCTCATTGGCCTGAATACTGAGCAGTGAATTCACCTTCACAGCCTTTTCTTGATGTTGCCAGGTCCCCTTTCCCTGGCAGACCCAGGGTTTGTCCTAACCCGGGCACCAGTAGCCCTATGCACCCAGAGCTTCAGGTCTTCTTTCCCAGGGCAGACTGCTCCATCTAACTATAGAGCTCCTGATTCCTTGCCCCATGCTGTAATCTGCTCTGAAGGCACCTTTTGCTCCAGCCTTGCCTCAAGGAAAGTAAGTTACTTAGATTCTGTATCTAAGAGCACTTTGGAAAACTCCGCTGTTGCCATGACTCTGGCAGGGGGCTGAAAGCAGCCAAGTTTTTTGCTGAATGCTCTCTCACAACACAGAAACACATGCAAAGCTGGACTCGGTATATGATCAAATTCATCAGAGATGATAACCAATATCAACTGCAGAAGTGTTTGTGAGAAAGCAAGAGAAAGCTGGGGACCTTTAGCAGAGCTGGGCAAACGAACCACCATTAAGAAATCTACACAATTTGAACTATTTATCCAGTTGCCGTTTTATTTAATTTTGAGCAACATCCCTTTTGCCACCTCAGAGATTTTTTTCCCACTGTTATGGGGATTTTTCAATATTGTTGCCTTGGTTTGGGAGAAGGGTACATTTCTCCTTTTGTCACATCAAGCTACATTCTCACTTTAAGAAGAAAAGTCAGGCAACCATGCTGATTTTCAGCTATATCTGCTTTTAGGTCAGAGCTCTTCCCCTGGTTAACCAGCGGGATGTCTCAGGATGCTTGGGGGTCTAGGCTTGATCGATAAGCTGATAAGCCTGAAAAGGGGCAGCTGCTGTGAGGAAAAAGCACTAAGAAGAAGAGCAACATGAACTGCACAATAACTTGGGAATACCATCAGGAATTCTAATGTAAACAGTTCAAGTTTTTGTGGGTAAATCTGTCACTCAGTCACTCAACTCACAGTCACAACGAGCTTGTATTCAAGAGTTTCTGTAGCCTAGAAGGGCAGCGGATCCTCCCACGTCCACCACAAGTCGACCAGCACCTTTGCAAAGATCACAGTGCCCAGGAGGCCAGCCCCTTCACCACTACCCTGGCCGGGCCCAGACCCCATGCTTGGTACCACAGACAACAATAGAACTGCCTGGAGAAGAGGTACATCCCTGGATGACTTCTAAACTTCCCTCCTTGCTTTGATTTCTCATGAAGCCTGAGAACCTCTGCACTAATTGGAGATCCTTACAAAAAAGGGCAATTTGTTACCACAGGAGTATATTTCACATGCAACACCATATTAAACACCTGGCGTGAGGATTCTGTAAACTTTCAAGGTAGAGCTATGGTCTTAAGTTTAACACAACTGACTGGGGACCACATCCTCACTTTCTTCAGCTGTCCCATTTTCACTGCTTGCAAATTACTGACCTTCCCTTAGCCCCATCTCCTCCACGCCTGAGCTAACACAACTCAACATAGCCTTTCTCGGTTCTGTGGCAGCTGGTGCCTTAAATACAGCACAAGTGAAGGTCCGGTGCTCCAGTTGTAAGTACAAATGATGAACGTTTGCTGGATTCTCCAGCTGATGAAGTATTACAACCTGAGAAACCAGTCTTTGTTGGTGTATGGGTTAGGCTCCAGTTAGCTCGTAGTGTAGGATACAGAGAGTTTGCCTGGAGACAGGTCCTGCAGTAGCCCCTAGGTCAGGTGTCTGTAGAGCTTCTCTCTTTAGCTCCTGCAACCCTCTCCCTTCCAGAGGGTAAATTACCAGCTGTGTTACTGGTGAGATTTCTAGCACATCATTCTTCCTCAATGAAAAGCAGAATTAGAAAGATGAGCAAATATCTCTCAAAATAATGATTTTTAAAAAACCAAAACCAAGCAAACAAAAAAGGCACTTAAAAGGATGAGCAGCAGTTGGCCCTGAGAAACAGCTATATTGCAGCAAATGCAACTCCCTTTCCTGAATGCCACACAAAGCCAGTATCTTGCAATTTGTCTGGGGTGACAAGGCTAAAAACATCACATTCACCTCGGCAAGAACAGCCACTACATAATTACTATATTTCTAATGGTTTTTAAATGAACTACCTTGTACAGTTCATAGGAAGAAAGTCCTTTCAGCATAGGGTTTCCCAAGGACAGCTGCACTCTGAGAGGGCTGATATCTGGGTGCCAGGAGGCAAGACCAGTTGGTTGGGAGGCAGACCAGGGGAAGAAATTCTAGTAGCACTGATCGTCATTTTTGGGAACAGAAGTCAATCAAGCAGATTGCAATGAAGCAAGTGTTGTTCATTCCTGTTGATGGCTTGTTCCCTCAGCCCCACAATATAACTTGAAGGCAGCGATAGCCACCACCAGACTTTTCTCAAAAGGGTGCTGAACTAGCCTGTCATATAAGCGTGAGTTACTAAGCAAAACAAGTAGGTAATTTTCCAACAGCAGCTAAGTGCAATTCTGAATTTGAGGTGGGATTTCTACTGCATACACTTGCCTTCATGGTTTCTGTGATGATATTTCATGTCCCCCCCCCTCACCACCTATTCCATCTCTCCACGCTGAAACAGCCCAGGAAGGGGCTGATCCGCCTTGCCTCCCACACAGATGTCTGCACTGCCAAACCAGCACCAATGGCTATGCCCTTTTTCATCACCAGGCTAGCAAGAATCCAACCCCTTCACACCCACAGGTATGTTTGCAATTAGAATAACTTTAATTTTTGTTATGTTATATGAGGCCCAAGTCTTTGGGCTGCGATGGTCTAGGGAGCACGAAGCTGTGAATCTCAGCAGGCACCTACACAGCACTCCTGCCATGCTGCCTAAGTCACAAGACAGGCAAGGAAAGGATTTCTCTCAAGGAAGAAAGAGCATAACAGAATCCAGCAGAGGCACTGGTATTTATGGTAGTCCTCATCAAGTTCTGTCCTTCCCCTTGCATCATTCTTATGAGTAGGAAAAGATATCAGTAGCTTTGTCTACTCTCTGCATGTAACTCCCCTGCTTGGATGCAGAAGGCCAGGCTGGCACAAGGAACATAATTCAAGAGTGTACCTCATGCTTGGTAAATTGGCCCCGTTATACAACCCCCTGTCTGTATCACTGTACATACAGAGTACATAATGATGAAGTGGCATTTTTGCCTTCTGAATAACCTCCATGTGATACCCAGGAGATATTTCCTGTTCTCAGCACTGTTGTGTCATTAACTTCCCTGCTTGTTTTGACTGTTTGTCTCTCGAGCTGAAGTGTCTAGAACTGGGAAACCTACAGCCAAGAAAAGTCATTAATATGAACATCACTAATATTTATGACGGACACCCAAAGAAAAGCATTCCACAATGCATTATCTTGTTTTCCACATAGCTCAGTAAGGGCTAGAGTGCCTTGGAGTTCTATTCTGCTTCGGCTCCCTTCCCTTTTCCTCCAAGCAGCAAGGGCACCTCAGAGCAATGAGGATTTTCTGGCCCTTTAACAATCCCCTTGTCCGCCAGACTTCCTCCTTTCATAGCCCCCATGTGCTCCCTCCCCTCTTCCCCAGGGCTAGTTAATATGTGCCAAATCCTGACACCCTGAATGGTTTCCCAACGCCGACACTAATCACGTTTTCGGGAGCAGGTCAGCAGTGAAGGAGCTGAAATTCGTGTGAAAAAGTCCCTGCGATGGCCCCGGTGCCTCACACCTGCATGCCCTATTCATCTGCACTGTTTACACATTGTCATCCACAATTAATTCTTTCCAGGGACGCTCCACTGCCTGCCCTCCCGTTGCACAGGGACCCCATTCTGAGCTGTTGTGTCTGTTAAATTGAGCATGGGGTGCTGCGATTAAATTAAGTTTTGTGGCACTCTCTCTCTTTCTCTCCCTCCCTTCCCTTCTCTTTTCTCTCCATTAATAACGATGCCTGATGGAAGATTGCTGGCACTGGAGTAAAGAAGTAATTACAGGCACTAAAACTAGGGGAAAAAAAGTTTCTGTGTGGAAATGTGAATGGGGACATCTTTTCTGGCTAGCCGACAATTCTCTCAGCGCGAGGTGGGAACCACAGCCGCGTGCAATTCCAGGGTACGAGCAGGAGAAAGGAGAGGAGGGCATGGGGGCACACACGATGATCTCCCATAGAGCAAATTGCCAAAATCTGGACCTGTGAGAGTCTTTAGCCACTGGCCTGAATACAGGTTTTCTTCAGCAATTGACATTCTCACCTTCTACTACAGCCACGTTTGTGCATATACATGGCATACACCAGCCTGGCTGCTCTTCTCACAAAGTATCGTACCCAAAGGTGCACGGAGAAATTCCCTGGCTAACAGGCTAGCAAGTCACCTCCTCACACTGGCACACTCCTGCACTGTTGTGTAAAACATGGAATAAGAATTGTTCACTGGAGACGAGAAGGAAAACAAGAGGACAGGAGTTTGACCAGCTTCTGCAAAACCTCAAGGCAGCAGCTATTTTTGCCAAGTATTTTGCTCATGCATGAAGTGGACAACTGGTTTTTATTACTGGGACATCTTCAAAGTCGAAGAGCCATTTTTGCTGAAAACAGAAATGTGCAGCTTTCCAAGCAAGTGGAGCTGGGTGGATTCGGCTTTACATCTTTGTTCAGCTACTCGCAGGACTCACTACCACAACAGACTGCAGTCCTAGAGCATAGCACATGAAGTGTTCCCTTGGTAAGAAGGGCAGAGCTCAGACCCTTCCAGCCAGCAGCCTGGAGTAAAGCTACAGCCAAACCGAAGAGCAGCCTCTGTTTGCTCATACACAAAAAAAAAAAAAGCAAAAAGACCTGAAAATCGCCTGAAGTTCTGAGGCCCCAGTATCCAAGAAGTACATGAAACATAACAAAATTAATTGACTACAAGCACAGTCTTTTAAGGGTTGGCAAATAGCAGCCTCTCTGATTTTTATCCTATGCAAGAAAATTGCCCCTGCAAGACAAAAATCTTTATGCTGGCAATTAAAGAAACAGCCTCCTCATAAACACCAATGTAAAATATTGTTGCATGCACTTAGGAAACCTGCTGGATGTAAAGCACGTGCTACATCCCCCTCTAGTGCTGAACTACTACAGAATTACAACCTAATACTGCTACTGCTTTCTTCAGATGGAGCAGAGACTTTTCTGCAACAATCCATAATTAAACTCCATAAAAAAACTTAAAGGCTGGCTGCCACATGCGAAGGCACCTTTATGGGATGATTGCTCTACAGAAGATGGATTCACAGGGGCTGAGAAGTCTGAAAGTCCTTAAAATTAACAAGGTTTTGATACCTCCTAAACACCAAGGTGAATCCAGGACAAATTAGTTTCATTTAGCAAGTCTCCTTATTCTTTCTGTACTTCGTCTTAAAAACTAGGGAGCTGTGCACATCACACACCTGATCAACACTTATCCCATGGCATCACAGGTCTTCAGTGCCTCATACCAAGCACCTGGGCAAAACAGCCCCTCCAAGAGCACCAGCTAGAATTAATACCCTCCCAATCATCCTCCACCACAGCAGCCATGGTCTTGCAGGCCTTACTCAGGTAAGGAGCCTGGCTGAGTCAGGCAGGGAGCACCAGCTTTCATCAGCTGCCTGCATTCTATTGCATCATCCTGTCTCACCTCCTGCACCTACAAGGACCGTCAGGCCTGACACTGCAGGCACACCAGCCCTACAGGTCTCCAAGGTGCATGGCAGCTCACACCCAAACCATGCTGACTGCAAGTCTTAGTTCTCAGGCATGCATGGCCTGAGAGTGTGTGTTGCATGTCCCAGACTCTCCCATGCTTAGTGACACAGAGCTCTTCAGGTGGCCAGTCTACATTTACCTTGCATCCCTCTGTTCAATAGCTGCAGTTGTTAACGGGAGACAGAGGAAGCCAGAGAGCAGTCAGGCATGAGGGAAAGTCAGACCTGAAGAAGGCCCTAGGGGCTGGAGAGAGCAGAGGCAGGGTGGCTTCAGCAGGTTACCTGGGTCAGGCTGGGTAGAGCTCAGGATTTGTAACCAGCACGGGCAACAGCTATCGGTCTAGCTGGCATCCCCAACTGGATGTGGGAACACGGCAGTACACCACAACACCAGCACCATGCTCCTCGTCCCATCCTTCCTCACCAGCTGACAGAGCCTGCTTACACAGTCCTTCCAACCTGACACTACAGGCACAGAGCACACAAATTTTATCAAAAGGCCTCCGTGGCCTCCTGACAAAAAACACCGTCACTCGGCAGAGTAATGAAGCTGAGGTTCCCGTGCCAGCCAGCCATATTTCACCACCAGCTGCAAGCACTCTCTGCCTCCTCTTTGTATTCAGCCCTAAGGAGAAGTAAGCTCAATCCTTCTTTCCAGGTGGGTGAAACTTGCCAAAGAACAGCTGAACATAGGTCTTTATAATGGAGGTGTTTGAGTAACCTTAGTGGCAGGTGTTGAGAGCAGCCCTGCCTATGAAAACTTGAGGTGAAGGCTCATATTTAAATTATTTTCCTGAAGCAGAGCTACTAGCACTCTTAGTAATATAACTATTACAAAATCTGCAAGCTGCCTACCACCCTTTCCTCCCATTGAAACAATGAGAGCGGAGGACGTTCAGCAAATTATACCGCTTGCCCAGTTAATAAACAATTCACAAAATTATGCACTGTTTTGAAGTGCTCTATAAACATATATTAATCAATCATTAAATAATTAAGATAACTCTCTGTTCTTTTTCTCTGGCACTCCCAAGCTGATGGATGTTCCTATAGCAACAGAGGAGCAGGGCTGAGGGCAGGGGGAACGCAGGGCTCAGGAGGCGATGCTAGCACAGGACCTTTGCTCTCCAGCCCTCCAAAAGTCACACAGGGCAAGCGGAAGGGGGCTGCGAGAGGTGACATTCAGGAAGGAGGCTTTCAATTTTAATGGAAATTCTTACGATGACAGTCTATGCAAATAGGTACATGAAAGAGGAGAGGAAACAGACCGGGGGGAAGGGGGAGAGAAATTAACCCTGGTTCAGATTTCAAAGCAAAGCCAGGAATAATTTTTGGAGCTAAGAATAGTTGCAGTGCACCTTGTTCTCCCTGGGCTCGAGCCTTGCATAATCCTTAGACTCAGGGTCTGAAATTACAGCCAGGAAGGGGAGGGAAGCCAGCCTGCACAGTGTAGGAAACGTGGCTGTCCAGTCTGCAGCTCCATCACCTTTATGATTCCTTTGTGTCACCAAAAGGCACTATTTAACAAAGGAGCTGTCCTTCTGCTTTTGCAGGGGCCTTGCAGTTGTTTTGCAAATGAGATTGCTTGATTGGTGAGCAAAATCAGAGCTCTTTTGAAGCTGTTGCCCAGGAAAGGGGGAGGGCAAGGAGTTCAATTATCCCTCACAGTGAGTAGTAGGACCTGCCTGGTTCCATATAGAGCTGTTGAGAATGAACCAAAGCAACTTCTGAATTGACTTTTACATAAATTTCATCAGAAATCCCAGGAAGCCCCTAGAGGCACCTGCAGAAAAGAGCAGAGTCTGCTGAATTTCCAGGAGACGCTCCTGTCCCTATTGCAGCCTCCCTACCTCCCTTGGGGACAGCCGAGTCAGAGGCTGCCCCAACCCCAGCCAGCCCCCAAGCAGGCAAATGGGGGTCTTTAGGCTCTTTAGCTTGTTGGGAAATCTGCTCGACCAACACCAAAGGGCAGCTCCTCCACTAAGTCCAGGGGTCCGGCCTGCAGAGACCTCCTGGAGTTTATGGGTGTGGATGACATCAACACCTGTGTTGGCACTCAGTGGGAGATCTTTTTCAATCGGGAAACAGTTTCTGTAACACAAAAAGTGCCTATGGGAGGACAGGGATGCTGCTGACAAGAAATTATGAGAGCGAACTGGAACGGAGCACTTTGCTTCAACTGCCACAAATTTTTTTCATTTCAGTTGAGTTCAGCATGGAAAGGAACTTTCCCGAAAAGGCCTCTTTTTTTTTTTCCTGTGCATGGGGCTTGTGGCTGAGCACTCACTGAGAACAACGTGGACCTTGCCCAAGCTTTATGGGAGCTGGGCAGAGCTCCCAAGGAGCACAGCCCAGAGGAGAGAATGGGACCCAAACCCAAGGAAAAGCACTGCCTACTTTAATGTTAAGTAGACTTGAAACTAAACATTTCATGTCAGTTCAACAAATTTGAAACAAAACATTCCTACCTCAGAAATGTCAAAATGCTTCATTTTGATCCAAAAAAATGTCAAAACAGAACACGGAAACATTTCTGAACATGACTGTTATAATTCCAGGAAACAATTTTTCCTATTTTTTGCCCCAGTTTATTCTGTTCTGAAAAACAGAAATTCAGAATTTCACTAAGCACTACTGAGAGCCATTTATCACAGGAGGGACCAGTGTTGCGTACACAGGCATGCGTGTGTGAACACTCTCACTCCACACACAGCACGTCCACTGTGCCTTTCAGTGGCACCCCCAGGACTCTCTCAGGGCTGGTTTCACCACCACAGAGCTGCCAGGCCCCCAGTCCCATGACCAGAGAATGCCCTTCAGTCTGTAGGAGGTCCCATGTGCCTGGGAACATCCAGTACAAGTGCACTGTCAAACACAGGTGCTGGCTGTCCACAAGATACCTTAAAAACAGGATGTTTGTGGCTGGCACAGCCATCGCTACCATCACCACAGGGCTCACACACAACCCAGTTTAGAGTCCTCCTGCTCTCATCCAGGGTGGACCCAGGGTGTGGTCGGACTAATTTCAGACCTCATAGTTTGGTGCTGATGTGAATAACAAGAAACTGGTTTGAATAATCTCCTGTTTTGGGAACAAGCATTGAAAACAGCACGTACTTAAAGAAAAGAAGGAATGGTGTAGGAATTTCACAACTTCACTATAATTTGACCTGTGATGTTAATTTATATTGCTGAGGATCCTCTCCCCTGAGCATAGTTAAGAACAAGCTAATATGGAGAAAGATGACATGCTCCTAATCATGCACTGCATGCCCAAGGTGGATCCACGTATCTACTTTCATCTCAGGAAGTGTAATCCTAATGCTGCATCCAGTAACAGTTTGATGACTTGTATGGAAACTACTACAGTGCTCTTGCTGTCCTGCTGAGGGCTACAAATATGGCTGGCTGTGTCACTGGCCCCTTAGAGAAAGTGCTCCCATTCTCTGTGCCAAATAACAGCTAAACCAGGGAATAAAATCTTCCCCTGTGCTCCCTCTCTGCCCACAAAAGCTTTTTAGCTGTTCTGTTTCCCATTTGCTTAGGATAGCCTTCTTCTTCCAAAAAGCTAAAAGACATTTTAAAACATCTTTGGATGTTTATTTTTCACAGTCTTTCGGTGTTGACTTCCTCTCCCTGACATATCTCCAAACAGAGTCCCCCTGATGCCAGGTCCTGCCTTGTTCCTATATGGTGAGAACAGTGTAAGGGGTACTCCGTGGCTCTCTTGCACTGGTGGGATAGCTGACATGACCAGATTAGCCACATACACCAAACTGGCCGGGACTGAGACTCCATGCTCCTCTCCTGCCAGATTCTCAGCACCCGTTGCCTTGGTTTCCCTGCTATAGACCAGTCTTTCTCTGGTACCTGCACCTGGGGGAATTTTCTGTATCTTGGTCTCTTCCTTACTGAGGGGAAAAAAGCTTCTTTTAAATATTTCCCAGCCGGCATTTCTGCAAAAGCAGCACCTATCATCATCCCTGGACGCACAGTGTTGCACCAGGAGATATATTTCTCTCTTTTTGTATAAATAATGCATAATAATAATTCATTCTGCTAATTCTCTGATTCTCTCCAACACTTCCAAACTCATTCACCCTCTAAGCATGTAAAAATAAACTGCAGGGACAATTCATATTGCATCTACAGCTAAACACTCTCTTGGGTTCCACTGTTGCCCAAACAGTACCCTCTGGACTCATTCCCTGTGGGTTGGCAGTAGCTCAGGGCTTACAGGCTCTCTGAGGCTTGTATCTGATGCAAAATCAGTTTCTTGCTGAGACCTTGCAGTTTCTTTACAAGACTTCTGCAAAAGCCTAAAAGAACGTGCAGAAGACTTTATCCATCACAGGGCTGTCCCGGGCTGCAGGAGGAGAGTGGATCTGAGATGGGCTGCCTTCCAGGTGATGATTGTTGCCACCTCCTAGAAACAGCTTGCAGCAGCCTTGCCAATTGCTGGGTTTCATCCCTAAATATAGGAAGGTTTCAGGCTTTAAAATGTGATGCAGATGAGTAAGAGATCTTCCTTGTAGGGACAAAAGTGTACTGACACTTCGTGGAAGCAGTATATCACCTTTGAGAACCAAGGCACGCATTGTTTTAAAAATAGAAGAGAATAAGATAAAGTAAAGAATAACCACAGGAACACAAAAAATTGGTGTGTAGGTTATGTTCCAAAAGTCTCCTCAGTGAAGCTTCAGATGTTGCCATCATCCCCCTTGTAGATAATTTCAAGGCTGTACTAATATATGGATCTTGAGTGTGGCTGTTACCATGGGCACATATCTAATCAAATGGGGCCTAATTATGTATATTACCCAATCTGGCACTTTAGGAGCACTTCAGTGATGATACTTCTGCTTGTCTGAGAAATAACATGATTATTCAGTAAGCTGCATATGTTTTAATGTTGGATTTTTGTTCTTTGATAAGAAGCTGTCTAGCTAACCAAAGTACTTTTCACTTGCAGAGTCATAGCCATTAGCAACCAGATTCAATTAATTATGTTTAATAAGCTAATAAATGTATTTAGGACTCTTTGTGCTATGCTCAGTCACCTTTAGAAAACACTTCATCATTAGTCACCAAAAAATGAAGTGTTCTCTTTTTTCCAAGGATGAGAGCACTTCAAAAACTTCAGTTTAACATTATAAATTACAATGCTATTTGCTTTAAAAATAGATTTTAAAATTGATGCTTGTCTTCAGCTTCAAGACTGAAAACAAATTCTTTATATATGTCTTGGATTTACGGAAGAAGCAAGGACTTTTTCAGAATCATATCAGAAATAAGTTGGTGATGCTCATTCTCATGGCCTCACTATATTAAAAATGTGGAGAAAACTGCTGCTTCTCCCACCCTATTTCAATGCCCCCAGACACAAGCAGAAGGCAAGATTTTTCCTGTGACACCCACAGAAGAGGAGATTGCCAGCAGGACAGTGGGATGGGTACTGACAAAGGCTGCAGAGCTGGGCCATGTTTTGAATAATCTGTGGCAATGAGCTGGGAGACAAGATAAGATCCTGACAGACTCGGGTCAAGGTCTCAGGGAGAGGAGCAATCCTACCTGTGCACACAGCAATGTGCTCTCCTTCTCTGTCTTTTTCTCCAACTTTACTCGACTATTTTTCTTATAACTATATTCAGGAAAAAGACAGAGAAAGACCTCTCTGGAATTGTGTTGTTTTACCTTCAATCCCCATCACACCCACATAGCTGCCAAAAGGACATGTGGTTGGGAGAACATGCCAGTTAGAGCAGCCTCTGTCTTCTCCTCTTCCATGCACTGAAATGGTAATGAGAGAAAAAAGAGACCTTGTAAATCACCAGGTGACCAGAAACATATCACCTTCTGTGCTTTTCTTCCTGTGACCAGGATTCCTCAAGTCTGCAAGAGAGAAATACGCAAAGCATGGAGCTGAGTACAGGAATGAAACAAACTCCTGAGCTGCAGGAGGAACTAGTGGAACAGAACAGAAAACCACCCACACTGGAGGTGTCTCGTCAAGACTAGCCGTCAAAAAGTGTCTCTACCAGAGTCAGCGATGAAGAGGTCAGACCATGACAAGACAGAGGAAGTACCTGGTAGGATGAACCATGTGATGTCCAGATAGGAGATCACTGATACCAGCACAAGTTGTGGCAGGTTGGCTTTATCAAAATTCTTTTAGAAACCCATTGGTGAACACAGCTGCTGATCAGAAAGAAGACAAGGACCCTCTTTTGCAGCCCCAGTGTGGACAGATGAAAGACCCCCAGTTGCCCACTATCCTCAGCACCAGTACCCTGCCCCAAACACCAGTCAGGTGGTCTGCAAGGCCATGACTTACCCGGTGCTGTGTTGAGTGCTCCTGCTCCAGCTGCTCAATTAGCATGTGAGTGAGCTGGTACCATTGGAGTTTGTATGGCTGCCAGTGTAACACTTAGGTTAGATGCCATTTATGTAAAATTGAAGCATTAATAATAAACTACAAAATAATAGTTGGAATATGGGTATTCTAGTTAAAGATGGGAGTATATCATTCAGTTCTGGTTGTCATCTGATTCAGCCAGCAGACTCCGTGCAAATCAATTTTGAAGTTCCCAGCTTCAGTTGCTCTGTGACACCAGGCACCACACATCATTAAAAGTAATTAAACTCTCGTCCCGTGGTGTCCAGGTGTCACAAGACACCTGGTAAGTCTCACCTCTAACTACCCACTTGTCTGTGCTGAAATAGCAGCACTGCAGATGCTGCCTGTGGGGCTCAGCCCGCTCCCACCACAGTGCTGGGTGAGCTGCTGGTGCAGCACCCCCAGCTCTGCCTGGCTTCCCAGGGCACAGTGGGGAGCTGCAAGTTAATCAGCAGTACCCCACAGCAGGTCAGCACACCGAGCTATCTGTGTTTTCCCTTGTTTGTCATTTTCCATCAGCCTCCATTTTCCTCCAAATCTCTTTGGTGTACCAATTAATCCAGAGGGTTTTCATTTACTCGGGCCGTCCAAATCAGCAACACACGAGTACCCCCCACAATCACTGCCAACAGCTCATAATACATTTTAACTGCTCCTTGGCCTTTGATGTGTTAGCCTTCTGGGCAACATTATCATTACCCTTTATATATCCCTGTAGGTGAATGCAGCGCTGCACAGCCACTTGCACATGCTAAGTGCAGCGGGTTTGCTCGTGCAAATAAATAAATAAAGCACATTGTCCTAAGAACCTGCAAGAGTTGTGCCCTCTTTGCTAGCAAAACCCTGAACAAGGCCAAAACAAACACGAACAATACCCTGTGTTATGGAGAGCTTATTTTCAAAGTGGATGAGCAAATATAGGAGGGAACAGGACAAACCAAAAGAGGCGTTTGCCTAGGGAGAAGCCTTAGTGGGAGAAAGGAGTCCTGGTGTAGTCTGGAAGTGTGGGGATCATGTCAGGGGAAGCAGATAGCGTGCCATGCAGATGTGCACATGCTGGAAGTACATATGGAATGGAATACATCATTCCAGGTGACATATCAGATGCATGCAAATTCAGGAAAATATATGCGAAAAATTTAGGGAGGCAGGATTATTGTGGTCCCAGACTGGGGCGTTCTTTGCAACTTCGGAGACATTTATGGTTTCGCGGTCTCTCATAATTGAAATAGTTACAATTGTATTTCTCAGGGAACATAAATCAGTGTGAGTGGCATCAGAGTGACAATTTGGATGGGCTCTCAGCCCAGCTGGGAAAATATGAGAACAGTCAGAGCCCTGAAAGATTAGTTGGAGATGGCACAGGTTAGCTAAAGGTGGTTCCACAGGACCCACACGTCCTTACAATAGAGGGGTGGAGAAACAAGCTCTCTGTAATAGGATATTTTTGTGGGAAATGATGGGTATACAATGTTAACATGGGTGCACCATATTAACACTGGGTGCCCAGCCAGCCTGTAGCCTCTGAAGTTTTCTATTTGTCTTGCCAATTCTCTTACCAAAGGTAATAAATGGCTCCCCCAGTCTCCGTGGTCATCCTCTACCTATAAAACAAAGCGCTTCTCATGGTTTCCCCCCTTTACCCAGAGGGCTGATATTTTACTTTTTATAAATTCAAATCTTTGATTGAGCAGGCCAAAGCATAACTTCCCTATTGCAGGCATCATTCTGTAAAGGATGGGCTGGCCCGTGCCCATGCAGCACAGACCTTGGTATAGTGAGCATGGCCAGCCTCCAGACTCTCTCCAGCTCTGCAAGGGATTCATGCTAGATTAAATTAGGACTGCCTCAGAAAGCTGGGAGGCAGAGAAAGGGGCTGCTTGCAGCATGTTGGTGTGTTGGTCCCTAAAATAGGAATGAGCCTTTCCCCACTCCCCCTGAAAGCACGTGGGGATAAATAGATCACAGAGAAGAGCTATTAAAACCCATCTGGGGGAGGCCTGGTTTCAAGCAGGGAATGGAACACTGAACAATAGCTGCCATGTTGAAGCAACTAGAGCCCAGAGTGCTCTTGACGAGGTGGCAGAAAAACACTGTCGCAGGGTACGACCCTTGCTTGCGAAATAAACGGCCCCTGAGAGCTCATTGTGCAATAGCTGCTGACGTGCAAAGCCGGCGCTGAAAAACATCAACTGCGCTTTCCAAAAATATGAAAAAGCAGCGCCCAAGGGAGGTGGCTTGGGAAGGGAGAAGCAAAGGGAAGAGCCCAGTAGTGTTGCTGTATCCCTGCAGGATTTCTGGGAAGGCACTGTGCATTTCTGTGCCCTGCCGAGAGCAGGATCTCGCTGGGGCCCTGCTCACAGAAGTCACCAGCCATGCAAACAAGCCCCTGAAGGAAAGAGCCCCTGTCCTTCACGAGCCCTCAGGGAAGATCACATCCCAACAGCAAGCTTTGCAGGTGGGAGACAATATTCCAAGCCAAGCTGTTCACGTACCCTGGCTACAACTGAGCAGGGGACAAGGGGCGCTGCTGCCCCTGGTGAGGTCCCTGGACCTTCCCCACCAGGACACCTTGGAGAGGCTTTGCTGCCCAGCAGGTGTGAAGGATGTGGCCAGGAACAACCAGGCAAGGCAGCCCAGCCTCTGCCACTGGGGCAGTCCTGGCCACTGCCACCACCTCTGTCTGCCCTTCCAAGCCCCCAGAGATGGGAGAGGCTCCTCAGCTGCAGGAGAGGCCAGTCAAGAAAAAGGTGCGGAAACAGTTAAAGCTGCTAATTAAAATTCCCAGCAGAAAAATATGATCTGGGCAGAGAAAAGCATCCTTTCCAGCACTGCCAACCCCACATACTCAAAAATTACGCATCAGGCTCCAGAGAATCACAGCTTTAAAATTGCAAGGCATGTTTTTCTGTTTTTTAAAGAAAATTACAAACATTTGAGCTTTTCCTACTTGCACTCTGGTTTCCTGAAGTTTATGATCACGTTTTCGAACTTTTGTGCAAATCCCTGAGGGCTACAAACTTCTTTTTTTCATAAAACAAAATTGAGTAGCTCACCTAATGCCCACAGCTTTGGGCCAAACAGCAAAGATCAAAAGACTTACACTGAGGCGTATAGGAAACACTGGAGATCTCAAGAATGAACATCCTGCAGTATACGTCCCGTCATTTTTCTCCAGAGTTGCACATAAAAAATTTAAGAAGTTTTAACTAACATCACATTGCTTAAGTATTTTATTTGTCAGCATGAAGAACAGGTCTTCAGTGTCGTTTTGCTTCCAATAATAATGCTGCTTGCAGCCAAATGCTGCAGGAAAGTTAAAACTGAGGCTGCTGTCCCTGGCTTAGGGGCCGGAGGAGCACAGTTTCCAGGACCCTGTCGTGTGCTCAATGTTGCTGCTGCTCATGGAGCAGGGAAGGTTGTGAAACATTATCCAGTGTCAAGCCCAGACCTGACCTTCCATCTTTAGCCTGATCCATACAGAAATGTCTTGGCCAAAAGGAGCAGGTGGGTGCCATCAACTTATTTCCTTTGTGTCCAAAGGTGCTGAAAGAACTGCCGCGTGTCTTACAGGGAGACCTGTGTTACAGGGCAGGTAGACTGTGGGAAATACATCAGCCAGTAAAGAGGTCAGTGATCCTCCAAGATTAAAGGCTGATCTGAGTGTGAACTCGCTATCATGCCTCTTGAAAGGATTTGGCATGTAACAGCCTGATTATCGATTGCTGTCCTTAAGAGAATGTGATCCTCTCCTTTGCACTGATCCTGTTAGCTTTATTTACCATAACACTTGTTGAAACATCCTCTTGCAGAGATAATGGCTTACTTTGGTTGCTGTCAGAATGAACAAATGGAAACAAAAACATGCTGCTAATAACTGTGTCCTACTCTAATTAATTAAAGCAAGACAAAAGCAGTGCACTGCTGGGTTTGGCTTGCCATTGCCTGGGTGCCTGGACAAACCCCAAGCACAGGGGCTGACCACAGGAATACCAATAACACAGTGGTGCCTAATACACGAGATTTCCACCAGCCCGGAAACTCAGCAAAACATTCATGAGGACCAGGAATATGTTTGGCATCCAAACCAGGATCCAGCCACCCAGAGGCTGCTGTTCTAGACAGACCTCAGCCCACGCGGGCCTAAGGAGCTGCCAAAGATGGCAGATGGGTAAAGTACACAAATAAGCAAAGGGTTTTCAATAGTCCTCTTGAAATTTTTGTTGCACATCTGCACCATGCAGAAAGGCCAATAGCTCAGTCCAGGCAGGCGGTAACAGGGCTTCAGCAGGATGGTGGAAGAGAGGCAGAAATTGGATTGCCTGCGTCCTACAGCAGGATGCTAAGCAAGGAAATAGGTCCAGCTCTCTTCCCCTGCAAGTGAACAACATAAACTCTGCACATCCTTCCTCTTCAGACTGAATCAGGGTCCAGTCACAACAAGTACAAGTTGAAGGAAAAGGGAACAAAGTAAATGGAGTGGACAAATCCAAACTAAAAAGCAGTGGCATAGCCACAACACTGAGCACTCACAGAGCTTACGTTGTGAACAAACAGGTCACCATATCCAAGTGCTGCTGAACACACAGATATTTATTTAGGATTTCTCCACTGACGGATTGTGGATCACAAGAGCTTGGCCAGCATTCCAGGACTACCTGGGCTTCAAACATCCCTTGGGATGTGGTTTCAGGTGCCCCACCTCAGCTGTGGTGCTGCCTTATGAGTCCCTGCTGTCCTCCATGCCCACTTGGGGTGCTTCCTTGGGCTGGAACACTCAGGACACCCCAGTGAGTGTCCTACAGGAGCCAGGCTTTCACACCAGCCTTTCTGCATGCGTAAGCGTCTTGGACTCTTTCATTAATCCTTGGCTTTTCCTGAACACCTTATTTCTTACTTTCCACTTTCCTAACCATCTCCTGTATTAAATCTTCATATTCATTATGTAGGAGGGAGGACTAGTCCCTGTCACTAATCGAGCAGTTTAAAGTTATGACGTTAGAACTCGAGCACAACCTACAGAATGAAATAATTTAAAATATAAGCTTTGATACAAAATAAGCACACTCACTTCAGCTCAAGGTGCAATTGCCCTTTGTAGGTGTACAGCACCCACAGCTGGAAGTTAGGCAAGCAACTGGGCAACCTTCTGCTGCCCACAGCAGCTCTCACAAGCTCATGCCAAAGAGGCTTCTCATGTGACCCAGAGAGAACACAGCATTTTCTGTATAGTTATCACCCTGCAAAGGTCAAAGAACAGTAGACAAGGTTCATTTCTCCTGTGAAGCTAAGAGCAATAGTCAAGGCTATACAGACTGGAGACAGGTTTAGAGAATCTCCTGATGACAGCATTTTATAGAAGTTGCAAGAAAACTTAAGCTGTCAAATTTTTCTGCAGCTGTCTTTGACATCTGGTCCCTAAAGAAATTAAACATTCAAGATTAACTAGACCCACTAATTACATAGTAAATAACTAACTACATTGGACAATAAAAATATCTCTTACTACAGAGAAAAATAAGCATCACAGACATGAACATGCTTCCTTCCACAGAGTTTTTCACAAAAAATCTGCCCTTGAGGTGAACCTGCTTCAACACCACACACCCTTCCTGCAGGCAGAGGTAGGAAAAACAGAAACACCATTTGTATCTGGGAACATGGGGTACCCCCAGTGCTCCCCTCAACCTGTCAGCAGTGGGGTTTCTGCCCCAGACCTGCAGCTTGCTTCCCAACAAGGGAAAACGGAGTCTTTCGTATGTATCGTCACATTGCCCACTGCTACAGGTTCCTCAGGGAAACAGAAAATCTATCACAGCAGCCAGAAATCCATGGCAACCTGGGCTTGCCTACCATAAACATCACCCTTCTCCAGAGCTCTCTCTCTCTGGAGGAACTTAAAACTCCTTAGGGTAGTAACACCCCTGGAAGGATGGGGTAGGACCCTTCCCACCCACCAAGGCCCTTTGGTACTTCCCAGTGCTAGTGGAAAGCCTCACTCTAGAAATTCAGAGGAAGATTCAGTGCACTGGTATGATAGAAATGTTGGTCTAAATGACTGAAGCACCTCACACTCTCGGGAGCAGCATTTCTTTGTATGGAGTTTCCTGCACTGCTCGAGGTATAAACAATGCCTACCTGCCCAGCAAACCCAAATTTAAAATAACCTCCCTAACAGAGAAGAGGCATCAGAGCAAGCTTCTTTTTCACTGCTGGCCAGCTGGAACATGCTCTGGCTCACATTGCTGAGTCCACCCTGGGTCTCCAGCTGGGACGAAGCCTTCAGCCACAGCTGGAACAAGTCATGACAAATCATGATTGTCTCTGCACAAGCTCTCCTTGTTCCATCCCCACTCCAGCATAGTGCCCGCATGTGGGCAGGACTGTGGTGGGCAAATTGCCTCAAAATCACACAGAAATGAGCAAATTGATTAGCCAAGCACGTAACTGTACAGTTCTCGCTGTTTTCACAAATCTTACCTGAGCAAAATGTGGGCACCAGAGGTCAAAGACATGTCTTGTACTGTGGGCCAACAGTGTGAAATCTGGCATAAATCAAGCACCGCTGCTCCTGTCAGGCACATCTGCTGAAATAGGGCCTTTGGGCAACCTCTGGACTGAGCTCAGGTTATGTTAAATTCTGTAAAAACACAGAAGAGATGATGATCCCAGATGCAAACTAAGAAATTGGACTTCAGCTCCCCACCACTGAGAGGGTCACGTTTTGTATTTATCAGATGAATACATGAAGCTTCATTATGAAAGCACGAAGANATATATATATATATATATCCACAACGCAGCTCATTTTGAGCTCCAACACGAAGTCTGCAAAGTTGTATACATTTTCTTATTCTTTTCTTAAATACTTCCTTCAATGCCTCCGGCTTGTTAAGCATCCCTCGACGCCTGCTGCGTTAGACCGCAGCTGCGAATTCGGGAATATCTTATTCAGTAAAGGCGATCTAAGCAGTCCTGCGGTGTGTTTTGGGCGGTGTGATCTCCCCGGCGAGCATCGAGGCGCTGGGCATGCGACCACTGCCCTCCAGCGGCACCAGCCGGGCGGCACCCGCCGGGAGCCGGGCCAGGGCAGAGCCCAGCGCCGGGGCCAGGCTGCTGCAGCACCCCTCACATCACAGGGGACAGGAGGACAACACTGGAACAGCAGCTGGAAGTTTACCTTTTAGGAACCGAGCCCTTCCAGGAAGTGGCCGAAGGAAGGAAAAGGCACGCTTTGCCCAGGGATTAAACACACGGCTTCTGCAAGGCAAAAGCATCCTCTGAACCAAGGCGGATGACTTGGGCACCATGCAACACCCGGCCCCACTGCCCTCCGGAATGGGAGCACGCTCCTTCCTCCAACCATCCCTCGAGCCATCCCAGCTCTCAGGGAGCAGCAGCTTTAGAGCTGAGAAGCAGCTCTGGCCACACTTGGATGCAGACTCCCAGCTCTGGTGCCCATGTGAAATAACTGAATGTCCAAGCACGAACCAGGGTGAAATAACGATCCTAATTTATTCTGCTTTCCTCAGCCAGCCTTTTCCTTGGCTCCTGTGGCATTTCCTCCATAAACTACCGGGAACCAGCAGGAATGCTTGAACAATGAACAACTAGCAGTATTTTTTTAATTATTAGAGTCATTGAAACATTCTTCTACAGCCCTGAAAAGACAAAGGGTGACAGTGTTAGAATATTGTCATTTTAAAAACCTGAGCTACACTGAGTTTAGGGGGAGAGGGGGTGCTGCCGAGGCAGTGACACTTTATAAGCACTTAATTGCTTGTCTTCACTCTTTTTGCATTTCTCACAAAGTTCAGCACACAGCTAAAAGGCAAACACGGTGAAAAACGAGCATTTCTTTGGGAAGGCTGGCGATTCACAGGGGTAAAAATCCTGAAGAGAGGGATAGAAAGAGAGAAGGAATTGCTGTGGGCTTTGCTCCTCCACTTTCTCTTAATTCTTATGGATCTTGCCCACGTGCTACTTGGGCAGCCCTAGCTCGTGCCTAGTAGTCTTGCAGATGTCCATGGAAAACCAAAATGTACAGAGTGCTGCAGGCCACCTCGCCCCACCTGCTCAGCCAGGGCCCAGCAATGAGCCCAGGCACCACTCTGCCACCACAGGGGGCTCAAGGCACCTCCTGTGACTTACCCAAGGGACCCTTGTCCCCAAGAATGACGGTGTGGTGCTCACAAAGGTGTAGGAGAAGCCAAGGGCATGGATGTGCAGAGCCACTGGGAGCCACAGGCACTGCTCCTTCCCACCCGATGGGGGATGTCTTTGCTGGCCTCCTGAGCTGTTGTTGGTGCTTTTCCGGCCTGGCTACCAGCCTGGAAAACAAAGTTCCCAACCAAAGCAAGAGCAAGTGGGGAGGAACGTGGAGAACAGCTCCGACATTCCTGCCTGCCTCCAGCAGTGTTTCCACAGCAATAGGGCTGCAGAGGCTGAGCCTGCTGAGCTCCCAGATGAATAGAAGCAAAGAACATGCTACTGCAGCATCATAATACCCTTCAGCAAAGGAATTAGAGCTCAGCCATAGTGCAGCAAATCTCCCTGGTTAAAATCCCTTCCCCAGTCCTGTTAGTACAACTATCCCATAACAACAACTTCCCTATCTGTGAGGCTCTTTTAGACTCAGGCTTTATATCCTATAAGCAGAGGACAGGATTTCACCAGGGGGGTTTTCTTGAAGCAGAAAGACTGAAGAGCACTATCGCTCACCAAGCTCAGCCAGGAAAGGACGGAGCAGCGGGTGATCTGCCAAAGCTTCCTACGGCCGCATCCACTGGCGCTAAGGTAACCGCATCCATTTTGCTCTAGTTTAATGTGCTCAGCTCTGTCTGTTTCTAGAGTCCCTCCCTTGACCTAGGGGATTCCTCAGGTCAATCTGAAGGCAATAAATGCTTTAAATGATGACAAAACCTGCCGAGGGATCAGGAAGCATGGCACCTGAGGGCAAGGCAGGCAACGTGCCATTCCCCAGCATGGCAGGTGTAGGGAAGCACATCCCCTGTTACAGCCAGGGACAGGGAGCAGTGGCAGGATGAGCAGCAGTCACTCTTGCAGAAGCTGGAGGACCAAGCACCTTTCCAGTCCCTCTTTCTGCCCCAGAACCAGCTGCCCTGGCCCTGCTTCCCTGCACACCAGAGCACTGAGTGTGTGTCACGCCGTGCAGCCTTGTACTGAAAGCACATGGCAGGTACCAGTCTGGGGTGGGTAACAGCTGCCTGTTTGGCTTTGCTTGGAGAGTTTGTGTGATGTCTGCAGCCCCAGCTGGATCACAATGCAGAACAGCTCAGGTCCTGAATGCAGCACTGCTGTGCCCATCGAGCCCAGCCCTGAAGTTGAGGTACCTACCATGCAGAACCTTCCCTCAGCACCAAGGAAAGATTAATATTTTCAGTGTTGGTAAGGCTTGGAGGATTAATTCCTATAAGCAACCAAAAAATTTCTAGACAAGTATCTAGACAAATTTCAGATCTAACACATCAGGAAAAGAGACATGAAGGACCCTAAGAGTTTACTAGAGAAATTACTCATCCACAGAGTAATTTCTTCGTAGACCTTGCTATCAAAAGATTTATTTATGGCCAGAAGAACAAGTATTTTATAATCTCATTAAAAACAAAGTACTCTGGATGCATTATGTTTTCAAGCACTGGCCTCTGCAGTATCTTGTGGATGAGAGGAGCTCTGTTTCATTTTCCTTTGTATGAAATGCCCATCTTTACCTGCCTTCTATACCCACCTTGAGCTGTCTCCCTCTTGCTCTCACCAGCTGTCTCATTGTGAGGGTGGATGCTGGAAGAGGTGGAGGACCAGAGCAGAAGCTACACAAACTGCACAGGATATTTCCAAAGTGAATGGGGTTCACAGCTGATTGCTCTAAACACAGATTTCTGTTTCAACAGCTGCTGAAGGGTAAGAGTGGTGTCCTGAAATAGAGCTCATATTTTGCTTGCATTAATTTAATGTTATTTGGACTTTTGAATCAATCCTTCCCTCACCTTCCCAGACACTTACAGAAGAAGGGACCTCCTAACCCCTCAGCAGGATGAACGAGACCAAGGGAGCTTTTGATAACCTGGAACTTTGGGGCCCAGGTTGCACGCAGAGCAGCACCTCCCTGACCAGTCTGGCACCACCCTTTGCATTTGGACAGCAGGCTACAGACACAGCCCTGAATGTAATCCTTATCGTGGTCCTCCTCGTCATCATGGTGTCTCTGGGATGTACAATGGAGATAGCCAAGATCACAACTCACCTCAGGAGACCTAAAGGTGTGGCAATAGCCATAATGGCTCAGTACAGCATCATGCCCTTGACAGCATTCATATTGGCCAAGCTCTTCCAGCTGGGCACCTCAGAATCCCTGGCCATCCTCATCTGTGGCTGCTGCCCAGGGGGAAACCTGTCCAACATCTTTAGCCTGGCACTGAGAGGAGACATGAACCTCAGGTAAGGAAAGCTACATACCTGTTCATTGTCCAGGCCAATCTAGTAATATGACTGGTTCAGAAACTGATTTAAGCAACATTAGGAGGCCCCAAGAAGCTGGACAAAGACTGAAATGCTAAGTCCAAAACACTTTTAAAGCACCCATATTGCTCAATAAGTTAATTTGTCCCTGTTTTACAATGGGACTTTGTACCTTTCTCTGAAGCATTGGCATGCTGCTCTTGATGACATGGGTGCAGAAACACTTTTTCATCTCCATGCAGCAGTACATAGAGCACATATATACATGCTGCATCTATCCATGCAGTTCTGTGTAAACTTATCATGCTGCCTGAAGAGGCTGCATCAGTGAGAAATGTTGAACTAGCAGAACACCACTCTCCAACAAACCCCAGCGATAAAACAAGATCCAGCATGAAAATACAAAGTATTACTTTTTCTCTCAGGTGTGAATTTCTGAAATGCGAGCTGTACCCATGGCAAGGGTCCTTTCTCAGCTTGTATGAAACTTGAGTCATCTTCTCCCTTCTCCATTCATATCACATCCTTCTACAACCAGACAGTGATGCTGGGGAGATCTCAGTGACAAGTTAGGAAAAAGCAAGGTGAAGTCTTATATTAAAATCATCTGTCCAGGCAAGAAATCAGATTAGCATATTCCATTTTTAAAAAGTGTTGTTCTTCTACTGAGGGGTCCTTTCTTCATCTCAGCATTGTAATGACTGCATGCTCCATGGTCCTGGCAATTGGATTAATGCCACTGCTTCTGTACCTGTACTTGGGAGGACTGCATGAGGGTGATTTGGAGGGCAAGGTACCTTACAAAGGAATAATCACCTCCCTGGTGCTGATGCTCATCCCCTGTGCCATCGGCATCATCTTGAATGAGAAGAAGCCACAGTACACTGGCCTTATCACCAAGGTAAGAACTATCCTGTGCTAGTCACCTTTCAATCAAGGGCCGCGAGGAAGTTTTCAAAAATAGAATCACAGACAAATTAACTTCTTTAAGACATGCCACAAATCAATGAAAGGGTTGAGGATAGAGCTCAAGACATCCACTTCACCACTTTAATGGTTAAAATATTTGCCCAAGGAGAAGTCCTCCATCTTTTCCAGGCAGACATTTTGTAGCCAACTTCCTACGTTGCTCTCCTTTGGCTTCAGTTTTAACTTTGGAGGTTTTTTGCTATATCAGCACTAATGAACCTCATAGGCACTGCCCCCAACTACTGCTGTAACCAAAGCAGAACCCAGATAAAAACCAAACCAAACAAACAATAACCATCCCAAAACAAATGAAAACCACCCCACTGTTCTCAGAAGTCTAGCACAAGGCAAAAATCAAATCACAGAATTGCTGCTTAAGTCATTGAGATACCTATCCAACAGAAGCCAGTAGATCACCAAGTACCCACTTATACCTGGAATCACGTCCCTGCCTCCTTTACACATCAGGCATTTAAACAGCAAGACAGAAATCCAGACAACCACATACACCACTGTCTAACTCAAGAACTCCACTAGGCTCTACCTGTGAGTAAAGTGGTTTCCTCAGCACCTGCTTGGGGTGGACTAGAGCCACAAAGGGACACGGACAGAGACACGTAGCAATGCCTGAGAAACAAGCAGCTTGTGCAGCAAGACCAGTGATTCTGCATATAGACTAGAAAGGTATTTGGTTATTTAAGATGTCTCTCAGTAATAGCCAAGGATGTCTCTTGTTGATTACTGATAACATTTCTGTCCATGAAAGGCACTTATGCCCTCTGTGTACTTCACATGTGATGGACAGAGAACTGGGTACAGCTGCTTCTAACAGCTGAGGCAAATTTTGCTGGGGATTTCTCTCTTGTCCACGTCTCAATCACTTTTATTTTAGGCAGGGATGGTTATGCTTCTACTGTCATCTGCTGTAATTGTTCTGTCTGTGGCCAATATGGGAAGCTGTATCATGGTTGTCTTCTCACCATCTCTCCTGGGATCTTCTGCCTTAATGCCTCTTACTGGATTCCTGCTGGGCTACGCTGTCTCTGCAGCCTTCAAGCTTGATGACCCGTATGTTCTTCCATACCTCCCTCCCCTCTCTCTCTCATCAGGAACAGAGAAGTATGGCAGCTCTGCTTTGCGGAGCAATGGTGAAAACATGGATTTTAGGAATATACTTCTGTAGAACAGAGACCCCCGTCACCCAAAATAGGAGCTAGTACAAGACACAGTGCAAGCTGTTCCCAAGCCAGTGACCCCCATACCTTGAGTGGGAAGAGAAATTACTTTAAACTCTGCTTGGTTTAGCTGAGAGGAGAGGAATAGCTAAGCAAGTTTTTTTGACACAGGCACCTGATCACCAGGGAAGGTTCACTGAACAAGTAGATGGATGGTTTTGACTTAAGGTCACTAGCGACCTGCTAAATATATTACTAACCTCTGCTCCTGGTAATGAAGCTGGGGGAAAAGAATTATTAGCACCAAAAAAAACCCCAAACCCAAAGAACCAAGAAATACCAACAGAGCTCAAACCCCAAGTGACACAATTATTCCCCAGCTGATTACTACTCAAAACCAGTCAGTGCATTCAGCTGCAGCCCTAGGAATTTAGAATGAAAACCTGGCATATAAAACCTGCTCCACCTTTTTCCCTCATCCTACCTAAACCAGGTAGAAATCCTCCTAGTCCTATTTTATACCTTTCTTATGTTGGACTTTTACCAGCTCAGAAGGAGGTTTCTTCCCTGCAGGAAGCTGCAGAGTTCAGAGCAGGACATAAGGCCTCCAATATCATTATGAACAAAGTCCACATTTGTAACATGATCTCTCTGCCCACTGCAAAGGGAGCAGGAGGCAAAACCTTGTAGGGACTGCAGTATTGTTCCTGACAGAGCAGCTTTTAGCCATAGGCAAATGAACCAGCAAGGTGGGCAGGGATCTTTTTCAGTTGTTTGAAAGCAATTTAAATCTGTAATCTAATTAACTTTTTCTCCTTCAGGTGCAGGCGGACAGTGTGCATCAAAACTGGCTGCCAGAATGTACAGCTTTGCTCAGCTCTCCTCAAAGTCGTCTTTGCCCCAGAGATCATTGGCCCCCTGTACTTCTTCCCACTACTCTACTTGCTGTTCCAGCTTGGAGAAGGATTTCTGCTCATCCTGGTCTTTCGGATCCACGACAGAACAAAGAAAGCCAATGGCAAGTACAGCTTTGCTCCTTTACTTCTTATACTTTCCAAGCTAAGCTATACATGCTCACTATATAACTACCAATGAATCGCTGCTTTATAAAGGCAGAATCCAGTCGCTCCTTAACTCGGGATTACATACCCAACACACTAAATTAAAATCAGAGTCAAAAATTCAGAGGTAACTGAAGACCTTAGAAATTCCACGGACTTCTTGCATCAGCAGGATGTTTCATACAGCTACATACTATCAAAAGTATCACTGCTCAGGTTTTCACAGCCTGGTCTTTAAGCTACAGGACACCCTGCAAAAAGTCCTGACTTGCACTGAGCACATGCAAAGAACAGGGGTGTTTGCATGTGGCTAAAACTACACAAAAACATTACATATTCTTTAATGTAACAAATCCCAGCTTTGCTTCAAGCTTTTAAGTGATTCCCTAAGAGGACAGAACTGCCAAGTACCGCAGCCAAAGGAAGGAAACATTTGGATCTTTTGCTAAAAAAGTACATAAAGAGATTGAAACTTCATTTAAAAATATATACTATATTAGTATAGATGTGAGGTAGACTCTTCTCCAAGTCCAGCAGGTACGTAATGCCAAAGCTCAGCAGACTGCACAGATGGCTGAAGGATGCACTGCTAAATGAGATCCTCCGCCCGTCGCCCCTTTGGTGCTGCCAGTCCAGCTTTTTCCAGTGCCTTGAGACAGAGATGCAGCAGAGTAGCTGCTACAGAGCTGCTCCAGGATCACATTACCACACCTTACAGCTATGCTGAAGGATAACTTAACGGGGGGAAGAAAACCACAGACTTGGATCCTTGGGTGTGTGTTCAGTGCAAAGCAGCTGATACTGGAAACAGCCATGCAGGTGCTGGCAAGACTACTGTAACAAAAGTGCTGTATTCCAGCCTCTGAGTCAGAAATGACTGGAAACAAAATGGCTTCCGTCCTTTGGCAGGACTCCTAAATTCCTTCCTCTTGTTTGAAATGACCCAGTAATCCTAGCGGCAGCTGTCACAATCTTTCCCTAACCTGGTTTCAGAACCGCCTACTCTCACATTTTTCTTTTTTCAAATGTAGCAAAAATTATCTGTGCAGGTGTGGACACATTTAGCACTCAAGAAATGAAACCAGTGTCAAGACGTTGCAGAAACAGTGGGAAACCAGGAAAACAATACATGGATTCTGCAGCAGCTGCTCCCACAACCCTCCAAGCTCCACCTGCAGCCAGCTCACAGGTCTCCAGCTGTTCTGTCAAAGATTTATCTACATGCTCATTTCACACCAGCCACAGAGCCATCTGCACCCACAGTGTTATTCCCCAAAGACCTTGCTCCAGACTAAGCCTCACTCTGTCAGCCCAGAAAAGAGACTTCCAATTGTGACAACCCTTTGGGAAAGCTGAAGATGCTGCCAAGTGACTGTCCCAATTTTACCTGTAAGAAAATCACTGCCCACATCAGTTTCCTCTTTTAATTTCACTTACCTGTAACTGTCCTGCTACCATATGATGGATGCAGATCCTGACAATATCACTGCAGATTAATGTAATTTCTCTAACAGACCCAGAATGAGCTGTGAAAGTTTCTCCATGCAGAAGCCAGCGAGATCCAATGCACAGCCAAGCAGCCCATGGACTGTTGGTTTCCCCCATCCTCCAATGGGTACACCATGTGATACCACTGATCCCACACAGCAGAGGCCACACAAACCATGCTCGTGGCTACACAAACTGCCTTTGTACGCCGAGTTCGGGCCCAGCAAGCTGCACCTCCAAAACTACATGAATCTTTAATGTGCCTTCTTTTATAGCAGTCAGTGAACTCAACACATCTGCTCTAGATAGACACCACCTAGGTATGTTCACACTACACACACATTTTCTTCCAGGAAACATCAACATTGACATCTCCAATATCCAAACTATGCCTTGTAACCCAAAGCAGTTCACCCTAACTAAGAATAAACATGTTTGTACCAAGAACCTACACTTAATAAACACAGAATAATTTCTGGCCAGAAATCAACATAAGCCTCCATACTGCAAAGCCTGGGAGTTTGTTTTTAACAGGAAGCTCATCTTTACAACAGGCAGCTCCCCAGGGAAAACGCAGACACCTACTCACGCTGCTCGCAAGGCGAGTAAGTGGTGTGGTCTACAAACAGAATTTAGAACAAGTATTTATAGAGAGGATAATACTCCATATTTAGCCTGAGAGAGAGAAGTCTATCACCCCTTTCATCACACCAAGTGCCTTCAGCTACCTGGGTTCCCGTTGAAGCCAAGTCCCACTCGGACACAGATGCCCATCGTCCTCCAAGTAGGTAGGATCAACTGACTCGAGATCTCAAAACAGTTGACCTTCCACCCTTGGTGTGTCTGAATACTGCCTTTACCCCTGGAAGTTAAAGCCCCCTTGTTCCACACCTCTTGGGGTGATCCAGCATCTGCACCACTAAGGCTCTGAGAATGAAACCTCCCATTCCCCGAAGCTGACCGGTAACGATCCAGTTAATTGTGGATCCTACCCCCTCTCAACGCCTGCTCTCAGGAGTGCCTGGCAGTCCAATACACTGCGACCTCAACAGACAGACCCTCGCAGTACAAGAGCTCCTCCTCCTTTCTTAGCCTGGCACCCAAGAACTGCAGCAGCAGGGAGAGGGCAGCAGGGCTGCAGAGGCCAAACGCCTGACCTCCCACAAGGCCAGACCTCACTCCAAGAGGAACCACCTTGCACTTGCTAGGATCTATCCAAATCCTAGCCTAGGCAACAAAGATCTTTTTAAAAGGTTTCTACAGATTACTAGAATAGCTTTGTAGAACACTTTATAAGAAAACACACTGTTTTTAGGATTAAATTCTGAAATTCTCTTGTGGGTGAGAGCTTGAGAAATGCAGGACTGCTGCCACTGGAAGGCACCAACACTAAAACACAGAACCTCAGGGTACTACGGCTGCATTACTCCCATCCACTGACTGAAAAATCCCTCTTCCCCCAGATCAAGGACTAATGCCTACAAAAATGGTTTATCTACACCTCATACGTAATGTTCTCATACGCACTTGCACAAACACACTAATGAAGCGTGCTGACTACATCTGTCTTTAACATTCCACACTTATTATCCCAAGTGACTAAAAGCTAAATGACTCATCCACTCGTTGCTATGAACTATGACAGCCTGATTATCCATGTTCTTATTTCTGAACACAGTCATCCAAGAGCATCACACAAAGTATTTAAAAGGATACTAATTCTCTCCCCTGCCCAATAGAGTTATCACCTTGCCACAGCTCCATCTTCAAGAAACATTTTAACACAGTCACAATCACTTTATTAACACTAAAAAACAAACTAGAAGCAGAAGTGTTTCTTTATACTTTATTTGAACTATTTCATTCTTAGGTATCAAGAAATAAGAGTGCTTTATAGAATATTATTACCACAGGGCAGTGAAATGGGCATTTTCTTAGTGTAGTGCAAGTTATATTAAATGAAAATATTTTAAAATAAAGTTTTATTACCAGTACCGACCAGCACTTTACCGGCTGACCTACAGCTGAAACAATGTCTCAAAAGCACAAAAAAATACCCTCTGAAATAAAGCTTTATGTACAGCACATATAGAGCTCTTAGATGCCTAAAGCTATTAGTCTGAGATACTAATGTTTTTGAGTTGCTATTCACAGTTGAATATACTGAGAATTAAGTGTTCAGGTGACTTTAGAGTACAAAAAATTTTTCTGCTTTAGTTATAAAGAGCTCTGCCAATATACACAAACTATACACTTCAGACATTCACAAAAAATGTCAGCAAGAAAAGGGTTATCAAAAAACATTTAATACAATTAGTCAATAACCCTTCCCACCATGGTCCACATCTACAAAGTACCCCCTTCCCTCCCCACTCCCCACTGAAACCCTATCCCACAGAAAGTCACATACTTACCACAAGTTTTAGCAAGTATGGTTTAAAAAAGGGCCCCCAGGGCAAGTTATTTATAGTTCAGTTGCCACTGTCAACAGATCTGGACCTTGATCTAGACCTCTGCCGATCCACGGATGATGGAGATTTGGATCTACTGGAAGAACCACGTTTCTGGCTCTTGTTTGGCAGCGGAGATCTGCTAACTGATCGAGACTTGCTATGGCTCCTACTCCGTGACCTGCTGTAGGACTTGCGGCTGCGGGAGCGAGAGCGGCTGCGAGACCCGGATGAGCTCCTGCTGCGAGACCGCGACCTGCTCCTGGACCTACTGAGGAGGGAACAGAGCGCCAGCGTCAGCTACGGAACCTCAGCGGCCTCGGCTGCAACCAGGCAATCCTCTGCTCTCCAGCTCGGCTGCCTGCTCACTGACTTCAAAGTTTCTCAGTGAATGTTTAAGCGTTATTTAAGAGAGCAGAAATCCATACCTGTGCCTTTTGCTGCCTTCAATTAGTTTGATTTTCCTTCCATTAATTTCTTTACCAGAAAGCTTTTCGATAGCATTCTTTAAATCACTGTAAGAGGCAAATTCAACCACCCTATGGAAAAAAAAAAATCCCCAAACATAAAGCTCACTACTAGAAGCTGTGGTTACCAATATAAGCAAAATTAACACTGAAAAAACCACACAAACAAAACCCCAAAACCTACACTGCTCAGTGTAATTATTCCCTGTCATCACTGAAGCATGAAAAATTCCCCTCCCCAAACATTTACCACATGCATTTGCAAAGGGTAGCTAAATTAAGCCATGAACAGCTGCTGACACCGAAAGCAGCCAGCTTCCCTCCCCAAATATTACATATACAGGTTACTCTACAGCTTTCAAGAGGTCACTAGATAGGCTTACCCTTCATTTAACTTAGGTCTGTGTGCATCTGCAAAGGTTACTTCCCCAGCTTGTCTCATGAAGTCTTTGAGATCCTAACACAAGATCACTTACGTTATGCAAAGAAGTGAAATTAACACTTATCTATACAAAAGCAGTTTAAAACAAGCAAAAGCAACTTATGACTACTGAAAGAGAAATTGTTAGATAAATCACAAACATGGCAACTGCCATACTTGTATTCTACCAAAATTGCATTATCTGTATCCCAATCTGTATCAGGGCACGAAATAAATGAGAAAAGCATATTGCTTTAAGCAAAATGCTAATAAAGGGTCTTAACATTAAGATATATATTAGTCTACAATGATTTTATAGATTAAATAACAAAGAGAAAGAAAGAGAGAGAGAAAAAGAAATAAAAAAGCACATTTTTATATATACTGGATTGACTTTGAAATACTACCCATATATTTTTGGACTATTTCACTCTCCATTTACATTACAAGTCTTATACGAATAGAGAATTACATTTACACAAAGCCAATTATTTTGTGCCCCATATGTCATTAAAAATATAGTTTACTTTACCTTTATTAACATTTCCCTAGGCTAGCCAAGCAGCAAACTGCATTAAGCGACCGGAGATACCGTCATGACATATGCCCGACTGGCTCTTCGCCACCCACTTGCCGAACACTACCCAGTCGATGGAAGCCATTAATCGCACTGCCCTCCCTATCAGGAGACTATGGATGGATCCAGACATTCTCTATGCTTGATGTCACCAAGGACCACTTTACTGCGATCAGGATTCCAACGACCACCTAATTTCCAATCTTTCAACTCTTTTCGACCAGGACCTCGTTATTCGGAAGCGTTACAGGAAGAACAGCTCTCAACTTAGGAATCAGATCTCGTTAACGCTCTGGGACCGCTGCAATGTGGCACTTTAAGGAGTGCATCGATTACGTCTAGACCGGCAAACACAGATCTAGAGGTGGCCAAGTGACATTGTAGGAGCTGACTGGAAAGTCAACCAGGCCCGACCAAGAGTGACCAAGACAGAACGATTAGGATAACCCACAGGCACTCCTCGTCATAAGGCCAACGACACAGATAGGCTGGCAAATAAAGGGTTTAATATGTGGTTAAAATGGATTTTAAAAACAAGAAAAAAATAAATATATATCCTCAAACATACAAATTTACTATTATTATGAATTAACGTTAACTAGCTTTCATTTAAAATATTTAAGTTACATTACTAAAAATGATATTAATTACATTAACATTTTAATAAATTAGGTTTTAAGTTAATTAATTATTTTACAAAATAATTACTTTACATTACATACCCATTAAATGAAGTCAAAATAGTTAATCGTGTTTCAACAAACCTGCCAGCTGACTCGGGAAGACAAATTTTCCACTATGAGGCGATTTTCTGTTCTTAGAGGTGGGGCGTTTCTGTTTTGAAATAAACAATTCAGACTTCCATTAGTAAATAAAACATACCCGTGTTAATATTCATGAAGGCTATACCAAGAGCTGGTATCGGCAAATCATCATTACTACTCAGCATATCGTTAGTACTACAACCTGAGCTATACAATGCCCTGAGCAATCTAGGGCAGGCAGTAAGTATTTAGAGGACGAAGTATAAGGATAACAAGCGTATCTGGGAAGTTTCGTAACCTTCACTATCCGACTGCCACATCAAACGACTTAAAAGGCAAGTAACACCTTTTAATAGCTCATTCCAGCTCACATTCTCTGGGATGAGCCCAAAGCATTCTTTTTTTAAACTGCACTGGTTCAACGCTGCACGTACCTCCTGTCACTGCGTGGGCGGCGGCTACTGAACCGGTCAGAGTACCTCCCTCTGCCTCTGCCCCTCGAGCGTGCTCGGGCATGCTCAATGGTCACCCTGGGAAGCGAAAAACATAACAAAACTCGGGTTTTGAAGTTCTCCTTCTTTTAAATACAATCATAGTTCTCAGGAAAAAAAAAATAAGAAAAACCAAAGAAACACAAAATAGTCTGAACAGTACTGATAACATAACTCAAGTTAAAATTTACTCTTATTTTAGATACCCAAGCTTGTACAGCCATGAAATAGGATACCTCACCTCTCACTGCAAAGCTCTTTTCCATCCAATTCATAGACAGCATCGTCTGCATCCCTCGGATCCTCAAACTCCTGCAAAACCAAGACAACAAAACCAAGCAATTACATTCCAATGAACGAGCAGATGCTTATTTGTCACGTGGTGTGCCTTGGTGGGCGCGTAAATGGATTTTCTTTCGAAGTAGCTTCGTAAACCTCAAACGCGAGTGAGCATTAGGAGAGTGGGAAGGGGAAAGGGGGCGCACTCACCACGAATCCGAAGCCCCTCTTCAGGTCGATGTCGCGGATGCGGCCGTATCCCTTGAAAAACCTCTCCACATCCTTCTCCCTGGCGGCCGGGTTCAGCCTCCCGATGAAGACGCGGCAGCCGCTCATGGCTGTGGGTGCGCGGCGCTGCTGTGGCGACAGGCGGGGACAGGCGCATTAGGCCCCGCCCGGTGACTCAGCACCGCCCGCCGCCGCTGCCGCAGTGCGCCACCGGCCCCGCCCCCGCCGCGGGCCAATGGGAAGGCGGCGGGCGGACACCGCCTCACCCCGCACCAATAGGAGCCCGGCGCTCCGCCTCGGCCCCGCCCAGCTGCCTCCCACCCAAGTTAGCCCCGCCCCCGCCGAGCCGAGGAAGAAAAGCAAACGCCATCGCTCTGCCACAAAATGGCGGCCGTGCCGCACCCGGCTGCGGCACCGAGCCCGCCGCGGCGCGCACCAAGCGCAACGCAGCGGCGACAACGCCGACTAGGCGTCCGCGGGCCGGCCGGGCACAGAGCAGAAGCGCCCCGCGCCGCACACGCCCCGCTGCGCCTCCCCGGCGCCCCGCTCTGCGGGGAAACCCCCGGAGCTTTTACGAACCTGGGCTGTGGGTCTCGGTGCAGGCCGAGCCGGACGGTTGCGCGGTGCGGTGCGGCAGACGGTCGGCGGTTGGGCGGACGCGTCCTCCCCAGGCGACAGACGGCTCCGACTGCTGCGCAACACCGGCGCTGCACCGCGAAATGGAGGCGGCCCCGCGCGTCAGCACCGCCCCGCGCCGCGATTGGCGGAGGCGGCGGCCACGCCCCTCCCCGGGGAATCCGGGTCAGGGCGGGGGGCGGGGCCGGCGCCCCTCGACTCGGAGCCATGTTGGGGCGGCAGCGGGAGGTAAAGAGCGGCGGCATCCCGCGGGGCCTGGGACAGGAAAGCTGTGCTGAGGGGTGAAACACAACCGGGGCTCTTTTACTCATCCAGTACACAACAGGTTAAAAGCCGTGCTGCTCTTGTGTGCGGGCAAGGGCTTGCGTCAGGCGTTTGTGGGTCCTAATGAGCAAAGAATGACGGGAGGAAAATATGTAAGGTGCTCCTGATCTGCTTTAATCCTCATTTGGAACCAAATGTGTAACGACAAGGTAGAGAGCTGAGCTTCGTCTCCATTTTATGTAACTCTTCAGAATTTATCACAGCTTGGCTTCTAGGTGGTTGCAGTAAAGGCAAGAGATTATCTGAAGGGGTTTTTGAAATAAAGAAGACATCTGGAAGTTGAAGGTACACCGACTAGTTTTCCAGAACAGACGGAGACTGCAGCTCTGTGACTGTCCTTGCCAGATTTGTGCACTGCTGGATCAGTTGACTTTACACAAAAAGCCAGTATGTACAGCTGCACTGGGCTGCCCCTTTTGATGCATTTTGATAATTATAGTGTGATCCTTTTAACAGCATTTTCCTGGCTTGTCACCTGGAGTCCCGTGCTGCCCTGAGTCCCACCCCCTACCCCTTCTCTTTGTGGACCATCTTTGGTTACACCCAGGGTCTGTTATTAATGACCTCTATGGGATGAATTTCTCTTTTTCATGCTTAGTCACCGACATAAATTTCCCTGGAACAATACAGCACGTGATGGTGCTGACATCATAGCTTTATATGACTGCCCCCACACTCACTCCTCAAACTGCAACACCATGCAGAGTCCCAAAAATGGGAAAGTTATTTCTGCTACATGCAGTGACGAGAAAGGCTACCATGTAGCTAAAGGTTTGGTGAGGACACTGTCAGCATCGCTTGCTTCTCTCCTGGGTTCCAAAGGTGCAGATTTCCGTCCTGCGCGGAGGCAGCGTCTGCCAGAAAAGCCAGAATGATGCACAGACGGGAGAATCTGCAGTACAGGGAGGACTTTGAGCAAGGAAAGACAATACAGTGATTATCCCTGTGGATCATAACCTTTGCCTGCTGAGGAAGATACATTCAGATGTGCCATCTAACATTTAACAGTGCTAATTTCATAATGAGTTACAGAGCTTTAACAGGTGCCATGGGAACAGGCGATTCTGTTCCTGTCAACACCAGGACTCTCCTGTCTGCAGAGTGAGCTGGTACACAAAGCTAAACCAGCAAAAACTAGTACTGGGAAAGGCAGCAAGCAGATTTCTGAAGGTTTAACTCCATGAAAACCAGCTTGTAGTGGGATAAAAACAAAGGTTAGCACTGAACAGAGAAGAGAGGAAAGGGCAGGAGCTCCCCTTTATGGAAGAGGTGCTCATTTTAGCAGTGCAAAACTGCAGTTTAAAAAGCCTTGTCCTTGTAAGTACCAAGCATAATCTGCCTGCATGTCATTATCTGAACACTGGGTGAAAAGCATCAAAAGTCAGGAGATCTGGGAGACAACAGTCACTCTTTAGAACATTTCTGTGGTACCTAGGTCTATTACCAGCATAAAGGTCACACACTCTCTTACTCACGTGGACTTCTCACGTGAGGGTCATGAGCAAGCAAGCACCCAGTTTCTCTGAGTTTTATGTAAACAGGCAGGACTATTTCTCCCTTTGGCTTGAGGTTGTCTGAAGACCACGTAGGTCATGTTAATATTATTGCTGCTGGCTAGCCCAGTAGTGTTCACACTCCTACATTCCTGCAGTTCTGGTTGTTGAGAGCCACATAAGCAGGCTAAAATCCTTGTAGTTTATTCATCAAGGTAACTATGTAAATACAGTTATTGTTTGGAAGTGAAAAGGTCATGAGGCAGCAGAAGATTAAATGAAAGTTGAAACAAACTCTCAGCCAGATACCATTAATGTCTGGTACTGCTTGTGGAAAACAGTTGATAGGGATTAACTCTTTGCCGTCTCTTCCAAATTGAAAAAAAACAAACCCAACACCGTAATCAAGTAAAACTAATGAACTCCAAGTCAAAACATGCAAAACCAGGTGGTTCTTCACCAACTGATAGTAGACCTCTGGCCTAACTTGCTGCAGGATGCTCTGGATACAAAAAGCTTATATGGCCTCACCCTGCAGACAATTTTAAACCAGTGAGGAGGAGGAAAGAGGGAAAAAAAGGAGCGAGAGAGGAAAAAAGAGAGAATCCAGTTCAGAGACTCTGCCTAGCATTGCTGAAGACCCTCTACAAAAACTGCTGTCCCACAGATCCAGAGTGAACATGCTGTATAAGCCGTGTAGCCAGAGACTTGGCACTTGCCCAGTGCTATAAGACTTCTTGAATGGAAGCAGAAATGTAGCTTGCATCCTCTCCTGCTACTGGTGAATATATTTGTCACTTCTTCCACTATGGTTATCTGTGTTAATCTCCTGTATCGTTCTTTGTTTTCTCCTTTCTTGTACTCTTAGTTACCTATGCATTCTCTGTTCTGTTTTTTTCCAAAGCTCCATGACTAACTAAACTAACATATCTCTGTTATTGCTAGATAAGTGTAGCTCTCTTAGAAGTAGCAGCAATGAGGGTGCAAGAACTGCTTTACGAAAGTCTCAAAAGTAGGTGGCAAAAACTGAATAGAGAATTTAATCTCTGAGCACAAATTGCTTTTCTTTAAAATATTTGGATAAAGAAAATGGAAATTGACCTAAAAATAACAGAATAACACATTCAGAAATAAGTTTGTTATGGTTTTTTTTCTGTTTTTCCACTTTTCAGGAAAGCTAAGCTTTTCAAATTGCTCAGATCTAAAAATACAGGTTTCTTACATGTTAGTGTCAGGCTGAGAGCCCTTGCCCACCACCCAGAAGTATATTTAGCAAGTAGAACCCTTTATTCGGCAGACTGTAATTCAGGGTGAAACGCGCTGCCCTGGGGCTGCATCACTGAGCAGTCATAGAGTTAGGGAGCCTGATTGAGGGCTACTGTTCCACAGTCCAGACAGACCCTCACAGCCTAACCAGCCTTGTTTCAGCTGACTCCTGCCAGAACGCTCTGGATAACAGTTCCTCACACTCATCTTTTCTAGCCAAACGTAATAATTAACATCCCATTAATTATAGCTCAGCAGCAGTATTTAGCTAGTCCTGGAGGTACCTTGGGTACAGGAGGATCTGTAGCTCAACACTGAAGTTGCAGACTTTACCTTTTAGTTCATGTGAGTCTGTGAGTCTTCCGTGAATGTGGCTCAGCAAAAAGGAGCAGAGGCAGGAACTGATCATCCCCTCTTCTCTAGGACGTGGAGCGGGCGCTGCCTATATCTCTGCAGTTTGGCACTGTGTGAAGCAGTCAAGGCAGATTGACAACAGAATAGTGCACATCACATCAGATCATATCCCAGTATAAATTTAATAATGACAAGGCATTATGCACTATCATATTTTTTCCTTTATCTATAAATGCAACAAGGTTTAGGTTAGCTTTTATGCAAATTTATGCCAGCTGCAGATGGGCAGCTGGAACCTGGTCCAGCATGAAGACGACAGGTACAAAGTGGAAAGGATTTTTTTCTCCTTGGGTTAATATTTGGATGATCAGAACAAGTTTACACCAGTTCAGTGTGTTTACTTTTAGATGCTGAATGTGAACTCCTGAGGAAATCTCAACACTGTGAGAATGAGCTGTAGACTGCTACAAAAACACCTTATGGGGTCAAAGCTATTTATAAACCTTCAGAGGGTAACAGGAGATCATCTGCAGGATCATGTGTCCTTCCTTGTCTGGCCCTTTCAGACCTTTCCTGAAAGCCATGTAAGCCCCTTTCTGATTTAAATTCGTGTTAGAGCTAACCCCAAATACAACTGCAGTCGTGGCCGTGGTCTGCCATTACATTTCCAAGCAGCGTAGATCATACTGTGTCTTTTTTTTGACAAACCGCCTTCTTTGTGTACAAAGACTCAGGGACTAACATTGGCAACAGTTTTTGTTTTCAGCAGAGGGCAGATTGCAAACACTGAGCATGTCATCTTCACCTTTTCCTTAGCTGAGACACAGTATTCACTTTAAACAGAGTATGAAGAACATAGGCCATAATAGGGGAAGAACAGCATGAAGAAAGTTCACCTTTTCCCAGGCAAGCAGCACTTTTAATCCTTGAACTCCATGAAGTAACTAATGAACCATTCCTGAGAAATCTTTAGCACCATACCAAATGCCTAATTTCCTAGTGGTACAGTGATTTTTCAACTGGCAGACTTCAAAGGTCAGAAAGGCAGTGGAACAAAAGATTAAATCATCAATTTTTTACACACTTTCATTCAGTAAACTGGTCAGCTGCTCATGCCAACAAGGCAGGTAGTCAAGATCAAGACATTTCAAATGAATACAACACTCCTTACTGGAATAACTAAGTTTTCAGGCATGAGGGGAAAATAGAGATGTGTTAACATTGACCATAATAAATCTTTTGGTCCATTTTTTAAGCAAATAAGAAAATGCCAAAAAAAATTCATTGTAAGCTAAAAGTACAACTTTTTCAGAGTTTGTACTCAAAATAGCTCCTTGACAAACTTAGGGACAATTCCTTTGGAGAATTAGGGACCTCTTCTTAGCATGGGATCATTCAACACCTGCATTAATAATTTGTAAAACAGATTAGAGCATGCAGTATTAAAACATGCAGATCAGGCTGGGAAGAGTTTCGAACACTCTGAAGATAAGAACAGAGGGTGTGATATTTAAGGGCCAAGTTATGAAGTGAATGGCAGAATGACAGTAAGGTAAGATTTAACAATAACTTCAGTTTCCTCATCACAGAATGCCACACTGTTCGGGAAGAATATATATTGCTTTGTGCTATCTTTAACGAGTAGAGGTCAAACCCATGTGGAAGGCTGGAGTGTTATCAATGTTATAAGTGCCTTGCGTTCACCTCACCCTCTTTTCACATGCATTTCAAGTCTGGGGAGGATAGTACGTGCCCCATCAATGGTGTGTTTATTTCTTATTTTTAGGCAACTGTTAGACTGAGGAAAAACAACATTAAAACATTCCATCACATGCTTGCACAGTCCAGGAGAAGTGTCACTAAGCTGTAATCACAAGAGGCTGTTTAAAATAGATGTCACATTACATAGACTAAAACATAAAGAAGAAAGGACAAATCCTACATATATATATATATATATGTGTGTGTGTGTGTGTGTATATTCATCCATATATATATATATATTCATCCTTTGAGGAAAGGGAGTGAAATTTTGAAATCGGAGAAGCAAGTGTTACAAATGCTCTGGAAAGGAGATATGATCAAATAAAATGTAATTGAAAAAACCCAGAAAATTTGGAAATGGAGTGACTACAACCAAATGTACTGAGATGACTTGAGGTGCAGTTAAAAGGACTGAAAGTTGGAAAATTATTCCCACTGAAATCCCCAAATCAGGGAAGAAAGTTAAACAAAGAGACAGGAGAAGAAATTTAAGAAATTAAATGCTAAAAAAAAAAAAAAGTGAAAAATCTGAAAGGAAGCAAAAACAATAAAAGCGAATGAGATGACCTGAAGTGCAAGGGAAATGGACCAAAGCTTGCCCAATTGATCCTCACTGAAATCACAAGATTTCATTCCCTTTCCTGAAAGGAATGGGAATCTATCTATCTATCTATCTATGACATCCTGCTTCCTCCAGCCTTCTGATAGATATTGCTGGAAAGCAAACTGTAATTTCAGTGACTGTTTAACGGTCCAGCAATTATGCATAACTTTCATAGAATTTATACACCACTGTAGTTACTTTGAAAAGGTGTGTATATATAAGCATTGTAGCTCCTTGAAAGTACTCATACCAATACCGAGGTCTTTCTTGTCATATTTCCTAAAGATACATGTGTACGTGATCTTTCTATAGGTGTGATTTGATGCTACGGTCAATTCAGTGACAGACCTGTTTCTGGACATTTCTGCTCCCAGCTTCTCATACTTGCTGTTCTCTCTCCTTCCATTTTACCAACTCAACTTTCAGGGCTACTCTAATAAGAATTATTTTGGTTTTTTGAACAAGAACTATCACTCCTTCCCCTTGACAGGGCTCTGCTGTCAGAGCAGTACTAACTAGATCCACATTTCACCCTATCCACACCAGAGAATTTACGTCTGAAGTGCCCTTTCCCTGATGGGGACCGTGCCACCATGTAACATCAGGCCCCTGAGCTTGAAACTATCCCATGATCTATGTGACAAATATAACAATACAGAGCTAGAGTAATTAGGGAGGACACTGGAATTCACCCTTCCCCAAACCCATAATGCCAGCCAGCCAAGTCTTCTAGAAGACAATTAATTCTCTGAATATTTCCCTTGCAGCCACAAGTGCTGGAAAGGTTGTTTAAATGTAAGAGAAAATTCAGCAGATTATGGCTTGTATTATCCTCAGACATGGACTCTGTCTGCAAGAAGCCCTCCATGAACAAGGGGGTGTTTGGTGCCACAAAGCACTCTCATCTGCAGGCATTAAGGAGTGATCAGCACTAGCAAACAGAGAAGTGAGATGGGACAGGTCCCAGCGTGCAGCAGGTGGAAGGCTCAGGGGAAGACCTCTGTAGTGGTTCATCTCTTATTTGTTAGGCACAGGGATTTGTCTGAACCATGCTACTCTCTATGTAGGCTTTAAAGGCCAGTACTAGGGTATGAGGGTCAGCTCGAACCAAGTTAATCTCAGAGCCCTGACATTGGTGTGCAGTGAGCAGTGAGCTGCAGTGCACGCCAGGCTGCAAAGCACGGTAACCCAAGCACATATTCCACCTATTGCTCTAGAGTTAAGTGTTTGGCCACCACAATGTTCTGAATATATGTCTGCCCAAAACAAAAGACATGGTTGTGCAGATCTCTTTTCTTTTTGGCACCATTTTTGCAGCTCTAAATCAGCCATGGCTTCTCTCATGCAGCCCCCTAAGCTGCACAGTGCATTACATAATGGCACAACAGCTTTTCCAAGGGTCTGATTGTGGAGGACTGGCTAGTCCAGCAAGGCCATGAAGTATTTATGAGCAACCCCACATATGTAGCAGAAAATGTATAAGCAAAACCCTGGGAAAGTGACCCGTCCTCAATAACTACAAGCAAGACACCAAGTAAACAAGTAACAATCAAGCAGAAGCTGAAGCCAGACGTGAAGTAACCACATTCTGGACACATAGCAAGCTTGTGAGAAGTACAGACTGTACTTTCCCGGGGGATTTCCAGAGGAAGATAAGGGGTATAAAAGAGCAACACACCAAGAATAAACAAACACGATTCACCTCACATTGAGTCCTGTCGTGATTCCGGGTGGGTGCTCCTCCACATCTGATACTGCTACGTGACCCTCCAACATCCCCAGTTTGCTAGTTCGCAGCACGTACACAAGTAGAAAAGTTCTCTTTTGTGAGTACTGTCAAATTCAGGCATTGAATGGCAAGGAGGGGAAGCAACAGGCACAGGCTGTTGCAGACAGGCAGAAAGCTGGAAGACAAAGAGCCTGGCAGATCAGTGCATTCTTCATTACTTGCTCTGTCTCCTCACCACCACCTTCTGCTTTTCCACAGGAAAATACATCCCCTCCCCAGCGCAGAGACAAGCCAAGAGCCTGGGCTTCTGCTGCTCTCTGTGGGAAGTCACTTCAGTTTAACAAATGACATTACAAGGCACTTTTTGTCTGCTTAACCCATATTTATGTTTCAGAATTTCTCCTGTCACATTGAGTTACAAGCCCTTGAAGTAGGATAAAAACTCCTTTTTCCTCCCTGGGGACTGTTCCTTTTGGATAGTAATAACAGCCCTCCTTAGCTGTCCCTGCACAGCTGAGATACACGTATATATCCGTTTTCGTCTTTTCTTGTAAGTCCTTCCAGCCTCTGATCATTTCATTGGTCTTGTGTGACCTATGCTTTGTTTTTCCCATGTCTTAGACTCAACTTCAAGACAGCTGATAAAAATGAGAAATATCATAATGCTTAAATATGTTGCTGCTCCCACAGGTGCCTCCCACCCCTCCTTCTCATCTGTTGGTGGGAGGGTATCTCCTGGAAGCTCAGAGGCCTTTTCTTCAGGCTGGGCTGAATTCATGTTACAGGCTGGCCTGATCAGCCTTTGCTGCTCTGGGCTGTGCTGCTAAGAGGAAGGAAAACGAACTCCCTGTCTGGTGAAAAATGCTCTCCATGACCCTAGCTCCACTGTCCGACTGAGATGGAAATATGGACATAAAGCACTGGCTCTGGCAGGCAGCTTCATGGCAGAGGAGAAGAGTGACTTGGGGAAAATACTGATGGGCTCTGCACTCAAAGTGTAACACGCTGTGACCAAACTGTATACATAGGGAAACTTGAAGTGTTCCCGACAGCTGCATTGGGACTTCAATCCTATTTTGGGTTGGTTTGTTGTTTTGTTTTTTTTTCCCCAAAGCTAGAACAAAAAATGAAGGTAAAAAGAAATAAAGAAGAGCATTTAAAAAAATCATTCCCTATTTAAAGAAAAGACAATTTTAAAGTTTTTTTTGTTTTACCAAATCCTTTTCACATCCAAGGAAGAAAAGGGTGGTTTTATGCTCAAACTGACTCCCCTGATTTTAAAGGTAAAAGTAGACATGGCTATGTAATAGTTGGGTGCTTCATGATCTAGGCTCCACACTCTAGTAGATAGGAAGGTACACAGATGAAAATTCAGGCAAGATCTGCCTTCGGTGACTATGGAGCACCAGCCACAAGACAGTATCACATAAGCTTCCGACAGAGGGAATAAAGACCCTCACCAAATTATTATCCTCCGCTTTTGTTAAGCACGTTTTTAACTTCAACAGCTAAATAACATACTGGCTCACAGCTGCTTTATTTAAAGTTTCATTGATCTTACTCTGTTGAGAGCTTATAATGAATACCAGAGCCCATATCCCTTATATTTTCTATGGAGACGGGCATAAGAAAAACACTTAAAACAAGGCAAGCTTTCTTTGAGAAGCAAGGGAGGGCAGGAATACCCCTCAAGCAGTAGTATTCCCCTGCTCCCTCACCAGACTGAAAAGGAGACACATAAAAGTTACAAATAACTTCTTTTTCTTGGCTATGGAACCCAATAAAATAAGAAAGATGTTTTGGACTTTACAAAGCAAAAAAATCATACTTTGTGTTTTTGAAAATTTCAAAGGAAACGGCATCAATTGCCCAGAAGGGCGTCTTGTTTGGAGAATTTATTAACTCAGTCATTAACCTGGGTGGTGAAGCACCTCCCCTATGCCCCCAGAGATCACGTTTGGGTTGTAGTGTCACCCCTGACACTGCTGGAGAGAGACTGGAAAGAGTGCATTCTCTTCCCCTGTTTACATCCCTTCCTTACCCCCCTTGGCTTCAGGTTAGCAATGAGATGCTGCTGGTGGGTTTGTGCTCCTGGGGGAAGGGTCAAAATGCAACAGTGATGGGCATCCTCAAAAACTACCAAAAGTAATCCCAGGTGTAAAGTGAAGATGACTTCATACAAATGCAGAACAGAGGGAGAAGCAAAGAAAGAAAGAAAGAAAGAAAGATTTAATCTCCCTGAATCTCTCATAATTGTCTTTGCTAATTGCATGAGGAAACTACAAGGCATTAATCCTTTCTTCTCAACTCAGTGAGACCAGGACCAGCCCACTGACTGATAAACCAACCAAAACAGCAACACATTTTGTTCCCTATTGCACTAGTAAGTAAGAAAACCTTATTCACCTTATTTCACATAAAAACTCAGAGGTACAGCACCACATGCCCCTGCACCCAGACCCCTCCCACATTCCATTGCATTTTTACTACCAAGTTCTGAAATTCCTAATTTTGCTGCCAAAATTCAGCAAAGAAGAAAGGCAACCTCCCCGCATGACTGCCAGAGTCCCCACTGACCTTTCTTAGGCTGGGAACAGCAGGGCCTCCATTTGATACCCGAGGGCAGGGCCCTGACTGGTTTATCTCAAACCCATTAGCCATAGGGCAGAGTGAGAAGAGAGTGATTATGTAGCAGGTGTTACCCTTGGCATTAGGCTTCCACGATGAGGACAACCAATATCTCTGAATTACCATTTCAGTCATTCCCTTCGGGCACAGCCTGGCTGGAATAAAGGAGCCATCCCTCGGTCACCACGTGCAGAACAAACGAGCTCATGGCTAAAGAAGAGGTCTGGAAGAAGACATGGGGAAGGTGTCATTAAAAGCATTTGTTTCCCTACCTGCAACACAGCTTCTAGTATGACCTGGAGAAGGTTACTTCCGTTTTCTGTGCTTTGTTTTTTTTCCCTCTCCATCAAGGGCAGTGTGGGCCTTCCCACCCACGGAGATGCCCCAAAGATAAAGCTCCCAATTATTTGTAAAGCTGTTGATAAAAGCACCAGGGAGGCATAAGAGAAATACTGAACAGTTTCACTAACAAATCAACTATTTTAAAGCTTCCTGGAGGAAGCAATTATTTGGAGCCAGGTTACATTTATGAGGGGAAACACAGACTATAGGATGGTAACAACTTTATCTGCAGAGCTGAATCCAGGATAATAAATCTCCAGGAAACAGCTGTTACAGGGACATTTCTGCCATCCTGTGCAGGCAGCTCATGGAGATGGAGGAAAGCTGTTTGTGCAAGTTTGGAGTCCTGTCACCCACAGGAAGTCCTATACTGCCCTGCAGCACCCAGGGAGAAGAGCACGAAATGGGAAACCCAGCATATCTGCACCCTTTGGTACCGGGCTTCCACTTCTGGCTCCCATCAGGGGCTGGCTCCCTAGAAAAACTCTGCTACTCCCAAATCTGGCCCCTGATCTTCTCAACATGAGGAGACTTTATTGGGTTTAAAGATTAACATTATATACCTTCTAATTATGGGTAACATGTTAGCCCTTCTTAGTGGAGGATCTGCCTGATGGGCAGAGCCAGGGCAGAAGCAAATCCAGCAGAGCAGCCAGCAGCACTGCCCAGTCCAGCCAACAGCACCCCAGCTGCCATTGACCTGTCAGGAAGGTCATGCACTGCCACTGCCAGCTCTCCCACCTCCCCTCCCACCTCCAGCTGACACTGAACCCCATGAATAGGACAGATCTCCCTGGTGCTCTCTGTTTTCCAGAGGATGCTTCAGCCCACAATAGCTCCCCCCTCCTTCTCTGAGAGCATCAGCCCTGTGCCCAGTGATGCTTGGCTGGCTGAGCTGCTGGGTGCTATGGTTGACACATGTGAGGACAAGGGAGAGCATGTCTGTCCCATGAAGTGGGTCCCCCAGCCTCATTGGGATACATGAGCCTGGAAGATAAACCCTGCACGCCACACAGATCTGCTAAACACAGCGTGATCTCAAACACCAACCACTAAAAGAGCTGCCAGATCAGAGAGACAGGTCTGGACAAAGAGTCAAGAGTGTTTGTGCCATGGATACTGGCACCAGTCTGTGCCCTCTTGCCCCAAATTCTATTTTCTTCTCATGGATATAACATGAAAAGCCTGAGCTATGTCCCACAGATGCACCATGGGCTCAGCATGAGCCACATGACAAAGAGCTGTCAAAGAACAGTCGCCTTATGCCAAGGCACCCTCAGGGCTGCTCAGCTCTGCCTGTGTCTCACAGGTTAAGGTGAGGAGTTTGCTGGTAAATATCATTGTCCTGCAAAAGGGAACAGCGAGTCTTGGGAAGTCCACTGTGTGTGCTTTCCCATCCTTTCCCCTGCACCCCAGCTGGGTGCCAAGAGAGACCATTCAGTTTAGCCAAGTACCACAGCCGATGAGGAATGGGGGCTGGCGGTGCGTCCTGGCCGGACCCTGCTCTCCTCTCCAGTGACAGCACCGTAAGGGGCCCTCTGCATGGCCCTGGCAGGTGAGGAGGGGTGTGCAAATGCCTTGGGAAGCACGGGGCTTGTTGGCACGTAGCCTGCTGGCATTCTGCTTTCGGGAGGGGGAATCTGCATTTCCACGACACCCTTAAAAACAAGTCAGCGGCTGGGGGAGCTGTTAGTGCAGGGGACGGTCCCGGCAGCGGCAGAGCCACAGTACCTGAAGGGAAAAGCTTTCCGATGGCGGCGCTGCGGCACGCGGCGAGGAACAGGGACCGAGGCACTCCGTCCTGGTGCGGGGTTAAAGCACGGGGCTGCTCCGGGGCTGGTGTGCTCACGGCTTTGTGTTCCCGGAACATCCACGTGTACAGAACATCGCGTCTGGGAACCAAGCAGTGCAGTGCCGCGGCTGGCAGGACGCCTGGTGAGGGCAGTAGCCCATCTTATCCCCTTTCCTGAGCAAGTTTCTCAAAGAGGCTTTGTGGCGGGCTCAGTCTTTGTGGCGAGGCTGCTTTTCTGGAAGCAGAGATGTTCCTGTGTGCCCTGGCCTTTTTGCCCTTCAGCCAAAGGGCCGCCTGTCAAGGAAGATTGCCCAGACCACCCACCTCAGGCTGGCTTCCCTCAGGCTTGTCTCCCGCAGTCATTTCTCACTGCCAGTACAAACCAGAGGTGACAAATAATTTCCAACGTATCAAGAAGGGCACATTCCTGGCTGCAAGAACTGCTGTGGCAGGAGACCATCGCCCAGTGAAAAACAGTAATTAAAAACAATTCCTGGAAGCCAATGACTCCCACGTGCAAACTGTCTGGTACAGGAAGGTATGCGCAGGCCACGGAGCCCCAGTTTCGCAGTAGTAATGTTACAGTAAGATCTGCTTGCTGTGTGGGAATAATTTTTGGAACAAAAGGAAATAAGAGGAAGGTAGATGTCACCCCTTCCCTTCTCTTTAACCTGGCTGTTTGCTCACAAAGAATAAAAATCATGTATATAATTACACAAAAATCTTAACATCTTTGAGGACTTTGCTTTGAACAAGCTGGACAAAAGGATCTCCTCCCTCCTTCCCTTCCCTATTACATTACTGATAGATTTTGTTAAAAGAAAGGAACACTGATTAGTACACTTGCCTGAAATGGCAGTTACCTTAGGTTTTTGAAGCAAAACAAACATTAATAAAAATAGTACTGGACTGTATATTGCACTAAAAGAACAATGGGTGTCTGCTCATCTGCAGTTTCTGCTTCTCCCACCCTCCCAATGCAACACAAGTACAGAAGAGGGAAGAGCAGAGCCTGCCCCAGCCTCCCCTCTGCACTCACAGGTGCACTAACTCATGTATTTGTAAGATCTCTCTAATGTCTCCTATACTGTCCTGTTACCCACTTTGGATTATTATTTCACCAATGAGAGCTATCTCCCCTCTAAAAATAGCACTCTCTTCCTATACATACTGTTCTTATCCAGACTCCAAGATCAATTAGCCATTTATTATATTTACCCTGTCTTCCTCTCTGAAATCCACTCATACCATACATGATCTCTTTAAACCTTTCCCCCCTGTCCAGCCTGGCCTCATTCCTCAAGAAATTCTATGCAAGCACACCGGGGGCAGCCTTTGCTTCTGAACTTGGAAACAGATGATTCTTCTAAGGCTGCGCCAACTCTGAACCTCTCTTCCCCAAGCCATTTGAGCTTCATTAAGTTTGGCTTCGTCCTGGTTTTCACAACTGCTATATATTCATTAATGATCTGCTAGATTTCCAGGCCACAAGGCCTAAGCAGTTAAAAAAAAAAACACAAGAAATTATAGCTTCACTTCAAAAGAATTTTTTTTAATTTAGAAATGCAGTTATATACATAGAACAATTAAATTAAACTTTGTACAAATATTAAAATACTATCTTCACACCCACTGCAATGTACAGGATACCAGAAAATACATATAAAATAAAGCAAAATAAAACCGATTGAGTGACATCCTGCACAGCATCAGTTATGGTTTTAAATCCCACATATATATGGAGTACCATTCTGCAAATAATTCCATAGTGGTGCAATTCAGATAAAAAGAAAACACATATGGGAAAGAAAAGATTAATGCAGAAAGGCAATCAAGCTCCCCTTGCATCAGCAACTACCATCAGTCTACCCACCGCATCATAGGATATCTGCTTCACAGACAACCTCATTTTGTTTTCTTTTGGAAGGAAGAAACTTTGAGAATCTAAACTAAAACATTTTCCAGCACAACTCAGTTGCCTCTGTCTGTTCTTACTCAAGGACAGAAGCAAAAGCATAGCTTACAGAAAACATATGCAGAGCATCAATACAACATGTTCTGGTGGGTACATAGATCTGAACATCACCTGCAGAGGGTTGAGTTTGAAAGCAGTGCTGAACACATGGCCCTGAAGTGTGGGAAGTGGCGTGCTCTGTCCTGGTGTGCTAGGACTGGAAAAAGGCTTACTTCTTGTATAAAACTACACCTTAAAATGAAGCCTGCTCTAGGAAACCTCTTTGCACTTTCAAAGCATATCATGGAGAAAAACTTTTTCCTAATGAAGCTCTTCTGCAAGCAAAGGTTTTCACATAGAGCAAATTCAATCTGCTGTTCCCTGGTAAGGACTGAAGGGTGAGGACAGGGTGAGGCAGGATGTGCAAAATGAATGGGATTTATTGCATTTATATACAAAAAAACAAAGTGAAATTTATTTAAGTAGTTATCTGGATAGAGTAACAAGGCAGATTTTTTTAAAATTGCTATCAGAACAGTAAAACCACATTTTGCAAGTATGTTCTAAAAAGGTCAGCAAGGACAGCTCAGTGTGTCCAACCAGTTGTACATTAATTTTTTTTTATACAGCAAGCCTGCTGGTGTATGCTAAATCATCTAACAAAGCACAAGCTTCCTTACAACCTGGTCATGATTGCATTAGCTCATTAGCCTGCAGTAAACCTCTGTTTTCAGCTCTTCCTTAGATTCCTCCTTGTGCTCCCTTTTCTGTGCTGCAAATGACTTAACCATCCCAGATTACTTCCAATGGCTGAGCCAGTTGCTCTCTTAGCTCCACTCCTCAGTACTGACCCGTCATCCACCTCTGGGAGCATCTTAGGATGTTTCTTCCCAAAGCATGTGGAAGAGATTTCTTCCTAACACACCTGAGTTCTCCACACACTAAAAGGCCAAATTAAGATGCTGTAAACGATTCACCACACCGGAGCTGAAAGGCCAAGGAGAAACCTCAGCAGAGATTTCCAAGGGGTGAAAAGCACTCTGCTTGCTAAGGACACATTCTGCTACCCAGTAACTTCCCTGGGGGTTAAGAATAAAAATGCATTAAGCTCTTCTCCCTCCCAAACTCATGATGTTTTAACTCAGCAACAACTCTACATGCTCACATGCTTCAGCACATCTCTCCTGACTTAATTTTTACCTCTTCTGCAGTTCATGATGGGAAGGTACAAACTATTTAAAACCAGAACACACAAACCCCTCTCTCACCAGTGCTGCTGACACCCTTCAAGGCTGTGGGAGGTGCTGACACAGTCCAAGATGGCTCATCATCTGAGGTGAGCTTCATGATGCAGACCCTGACAGGAGACTGGCCCACTTCCCCATGGGTCACTGTCAATTTCATGTCCTGGTTCTCTCAGGCTGGTCCAGTTCTACAATGCTTGGGCTGTAAACACTGCAATAAGTTGCATTTATTTTTTTGAAAAACTATGGAACTGGAAAGGAGCAAGGAAGTTTATCTATTGCACATAATAACCTGAATTTCTGAAATGCCCTTTTTTTCCCCTCAACTATCAGACTCCAAAAATTATGGAAACCTTTAAAATAAGTGCTATTTTTATTTTTCTCAATATAATTAAATAATTTTAATGTTCTTGAATAACACAGGATCCAGCATGTATGATAGAGCATGAGATGATTATGTTGGGAGTGTTAAATAAGAAAAAATGCCTCCTTTTGAAATCTTTTGCCAGACATAGGTGAGGGAAGAAAAGGTATGGAGACTGTGGCCCCATCAAGGGAAAAAAAAAAAAAAGGGAAAAAAAAAAGGGAAAAAAACCCATTTACTGTATTACATCTTGCAAGGCTGAACCTCTGTGCTTCCCATCCACAACACTGAGATCCAGGCTGCATCTACTTATGGCAAAATCCAGAGAGAACACACTCAGCTCAGAGATAATGAACACTCCTGAGGCAGAGCAGAGCTCATATCTGAGGGATCTTCAGGCTTCAGGCCTTGCTCCCACAAGTAAAGACCAGACTGTGCAAAGTAGGTTTTCCTATGTCTCTACCCAAAGACTTTTCAGTTCTTCAGCCTCTGCAGAATTAAAACAAACACGAAAGAATAATAATCATTTGATAACCAGTAAAGTGAGGTCTTGCTCTCCCTCCCCCTTGAAAAGGTTGTCAGACATCTTTTGGGTTCCTCCCCTGCTGATTTACCTCATTTTACATGAAAATTAACTCTAAAGCTGAGGATGTAGACAAGCCTCCAAACTGTGTTCCATATTCTGGCTCACACAGATCCGTGGGGCTTGTTCCCACCAGATTTGCTGCAGGGAATAGAGCTCTTCTGCGGGATCTGGAATCATCAGATGGGATTACCAGCCAGCACACAGACTGGCCTGGAAGCTGCTGGCTTACCCTCAACAAGCCAACACAAGCTGCCTGTTTATGCTTGATCACAATAGCTACACTTGCATATTTCCCTCCTCCACCTCTGCATTTCCCCTACTCGTTAGTAAAGCCATTTCCAACAATTTTTATAGAATCCAACAATATGAAGTTTAACATGACCAAGTGACAGGTCCTGCACTTGGCCACAACAACCCCCTGCAGCACTACAGGCTGGGGGAAGAGTTGCTGGACAGTGGCCAGGCAGAAAAGGACCTGGGGGTACTGACTGATGGCAGACTGAACATGTAGCCAGCAGTGTGCCCAGGTGACCAAGAAGGCCAATGGCATCCTGGCCTGTATCAGGAGCAGTGTGGCCAGCAGGACCAGGGCAGTGACTGTCCCCCTGCACTCTGCACTGGTGAGGCTGCACTCTGAGTGCTGTGTCCTGTTCTGGGCCTCCCAATTCAGGAAGGACATTGAGATGCTCAAATGCATCCAGACAAAGGCAACAAGGCTGGTGAAGGGTCTGGAGCACAAATCCTGTGAGGAAGCTGAGGGAGCTGGGGTTGTTCAGCCTGGAGAAGAGGAGGCTTGGGGAGACCTTATCACTCTCCACAACTCCCTGAAAGGAGGGTGTAGCCAGGTGGGAGTCAGTCTCTTCTACCAGGTAACCAGCAACAGGACAAGAGGACACAGTCCTAAGCTGCACTGGGGAGGTTTAGGCTGGACATTAGTAAGGAATTCTTCACATAAAGGGTGACTGGGCATTGGAATGGGCTGCCTAGGGAGGTGGTGGAGCCACCTGGAGGTGGCACTTAGTGCCATGGTCTAGCTGACAAGGTGGTGTTCGGTCATAGGTTGGAATTTATGGTCTCAAAGGTCTTTTCCAACCTAGTTAATACTGTGTGATTCTGTGAAATTAAAACACTCCCTCTTTGTAGAGCTTGCTTCCTTTTCTTCCCCACCCAAATTGCATTTTCTCTCCCAAGCTGGCAGCTGCTTGTTTTACAACAGCAGAGAGGAGACCAGGCCACAGAGGAGATGTTTTCTGCTGGTGGTGCAAGTGCTCGTCCAGAGCAAGCTCAGGCCTTGGGATCAGCTTCCAGCTTCTCCCACCAACCTGGCACTAGCACTGCCTGTTTCAGGAAGGCAACACATTCCCAACTTCTATACCTTGAATTGCTGAGGGTCAGTTTGAGCAGACAGGACCTTAAACGCATAAAAAGCAACTCCTGCTCTGAGCTGGTTAGGCAGCAGGAAAGTCACACAGACTTTCTTCCATACTCCCCTACCACTACACTTACTCGACCCCTCCATCAGCCCTGATAAACCAATGAAGGAGAATTTACTCAAGCTTAGACTGTTTCCAACAGTCAAAAAGCTAAATACAATCGTTCCCATGCTTATTTTTTAAAATTCCAATAGCAGATGTGTAAACAACATTTGTCCTCTACAGTGCTTGAAGCTGAAACACCACAGCCCACTGTAAAATGACACAGGATTCTCACCATCCAAACTGAACAAAAAATACCTAAACCACCCAAATGAGATTTATCAAATTCTTGTGTTAATGCAAGGTAATGTGAGCAACAGGGAAGGATGTTTAAAACACTGTACTTTTAAATTAACATCCCTCTATAACAAGGATAAGGAAAAAAGGATTCTTCCATCCATAAGCATACACTGTTCCATGTGTCCTGGGATTTGACAGCTATTCTGGAAAAGGAATAGCAGATACATAGCTGGATACTATGGCCAATCCCCATTTCAAAGAACTGGAGCTGAGCCACAGTGATTTTATACGTAAAGATGTTGTATCACTTTTGTCAAGTGCTTGTAATGGTTTTTTACTGTAGCAACGAGGATGATGATGGTGAGGATCATAAACCAAAAGCAAAGCAGCAAAGACAGCATCCCTGTTTACCCGTACATTACCACATGATGTGTAAGGCCATGACATTTTGCTCCTTTGACTCAAAAATTTAGCAGCTTCTCACAGGGCAAACACTTCCCTGGTTACTTCAAGACAGTTATGACAAGGTTACATGTATCTAAGAATCCAACTCTTTGTGCTGAAACCAATCCCATGGAACAGTGTCCAGACCTCAGTGAGGAACCTTACAACCACCACAGCACTTGGATTGGACCACCTACCCCAGACAAACGAAGCTTCCTGCAGATATAGAGTCCCAACACAGACAGTCTGACCTTCTGTAGATAACTACTAACTCTGTGGCGGGAAGAGGAACACATATTTCTGAATTTTCTCTTACCTACTACCAGAACTTGAAACAATCCTCAAAACTTCAGGACTGAGCTGTGGTGTCCTCTAGCACTGCTGCTAGTGTACTCGACCTTCCCTCACAGCAACAGGCTGGCACTGTGTTTAGGACAAGCTTTACAAAGGCTGCTTACCCCCAGCCACAAGGGAGGAGCCCTTCTCACTGGAGCCCACCAGATTAAAACAGCAGACCCTTTGCTGTAGGAAGCTAGGAAGACACACCAACCTCTGAGATGGCAGCTACCCAGGATTCAAGTACCTACTTGAATGGAAAAGGCTGGAAAAGGAATTTAGGATTGCACCAATGGCACTACAAATTCACTACCTACAGGCATTATTTTGTCTTGATATTTTCAAACACCTGCACCTCTTCCAGTGGGCTGCACTGGAAGAGGAAGAAGGAGGAGACAAAAGTGATTTTCAGGAATGGACTCCTGCAGAGATGGGGCAGAGGGCATTCCTACACGTTGGACTTCTCAGCTTTCAGCGCTTAAGCAATTCTCAGTGAACTGTTCCTGCAAGGCTAAGTTGTGACACAGCCCATCTCATCTGAGGTGCTTCCAGACATCACAAGCTGCCCCTTAACTGCGATCCCTCCCAAGCCCAATTTCAGTCCCAATGAGGCATTTTGTCCTGCCCTATCACAAAGAGGATGCTGGAAGAAGAGCCTATATAACATATATATGTATATTTAAACTGTGTCTGCACCCAGCGAGCAAGCGGGTTCAGCCCCTTCTCTCTGGGCAGCAGAAGGGCTAGAAAGGCTGATAAGCTGCAACAAGCCGGTGTGAGGAGGAGAAAGGCACAAGAAAAGAGCAGCTCTTCAGAGACTGCTGTCAAACATCTGGCTGGGGAAGAGGAGAGGAGAGCTCAAATCCACTCTGTTCCTTGAGCCCCTGATGCTGATGGAATGGGGAAGCCAGCGCTGCACCAACTCCACTGGTGCATCCAGGAGGCAACCTGGCGACATCCTTTGGATCTTCAGCTGAGGGCATCTCTTCTTGGAGGTATCCAGGGTACAGCTTGCAAGGATGGGGAAGACTGCACAGAGTGCTTCTGTCCCAAAGGCAGGGAGAGGGCAGGAGGAAGAAATCCAAGATGGAGAGGACTAGACAAACACAGCAGACCTCATGCTTCCTTCAATAAGGGAATATCTGAACAGTGGGGAGAGAAAAAAAAAAGAAAAAGTAGTAAAACTTCTGCAGTTCAACACATACCAGAAAAATTACTATTGAAAGCAAGACAGGCTTCCACTTCCATAACATGACAATGCAGTGGTCTCCCTCTCATCACATCACAGCAGAAAGGAACTCTGGAGGACTCTGCTCCAACCTGCCCCTGCGAGTGGGATCATCACCAGCTCCAGCCTCAAAAAACTCCAGGGACAGAGATTCCATCACTACTCTGGGTGTCTATCTAGTCCTACATTACCCTCCTAGCACAAAGTATTTCTTAATACCATGGAAAGGGGAAGTTCTACCCTGAGCTATCTACAAGCCAGTTATATTTCTTGGCTAAGACACAGTCCCTGCAGAAGCAACCTTAAGCTACGCCTTCACATCTGCTCTGGCATTGCAAAGCCACTCTTTCAGGACAGTACAGAAGTGAGGAATAAAAGATGTTTGACTGTTCAACAGACTTGCCCCTCTGCCCTCTACAGTAAGTTCAAGCACATTCCTCTTAGGTCTTGCAGGCTAAGGCTGCAGTACTGAATGCTCTGTGGCAGGAAGCTGCTTACTAAAATAGTTTAAAAATGAAGCAGCCCAAACATCACAAAGGATTTGTATTCCAAGCATGTCCTCCCACTCCCACCAACTTAGTTTCCACAAACACAGTTAGTTTACTGCTTTTGCACTATGATGCTGGAGGCTGGATTTCTCTGAAAATCCTTTGCTAAAACAAGAGTAAGCCGTAGACAATCTTGCTCAGACTGCCCTAGGCTCCCAGTCTGAAAACACCAAATTCCTCAGAAGAAGATATTAAATACTGCTTACATGTTTAAGAGATGAAACATGCTATAGAGACTGGATCTTTTCAAAAGCTGCTCTAGTGGCAGACACACATAGGGGCATCCCTTGCCATTTTTCACCCTAGATGGTCAACTGCAGAACCTACTCTTAAAAGGGTCTCATTTAGTGCTCCTTGCACAAGTCACTTACCATCTGTGTATTCCTCAGAGGAAGTGAGTGATAAAAGGCTCTGTATGTCACTGCTTTCTGAATCTTGGACCTCTTTGTGTACAGGTCTACTGCTAGCCATGCCAGCTACCCAGGAAGAGGTAGCAGCCTGATGCACAAGAACAGTTTCAGAGCGCTGAGAGCCACTGGCTTCACACAGTCCAGAATGTCCAGGGGCTTCATCTTCTCTTTCAAAGGTATTGTGAGCCCCTTGGTCCGGCTGCTGCATCTCTCTGGGTCCATTCTGTCCAGCTCCCTCTGAGAGCACGATCTGCACTCGGGAGTCCGAGGGTGGAATGCAATTCCCTGTGCTGCCATACACTGCTTCTTCATAGGATGGCAAGGCCACTTGGACACCATCCACCATAATAGAGACCTGATCTCCAGACACACCTTGGTCTCGCCTCAAAAAAAAAAAAAAAAAAAGAAACAAAGAGGGAGAAGGAGAAAAAATAAATCAAGTTGAGCATTTATTTCATTACATATATCTTACCAAGAACTCCAGTAACCTCCCATAGCAGAACGTTAATTCTCACCATTTAGGGGAGAACAGAAACTTGAATGGTGGTTTAACAAGGTCAAGCAAGCACAGTCTTGGAGCCCTACTGCGAATTGCCATTAAACATGAGCAGGGGCTGTAATTCACGGTACCCGACGGATTTAGCAGGAAGAGCTGAAAAGGTTACAATGCTTCCCCCCCTCACTTACCTCCATAGCTAAATTTGACAGAGGTCATGACTCAGCTCCGTGCTCTTGGCAAAGAGCACTGTTGATTCCAGCCTGGTGCACTGCTACATTCCATGACACCCAGCACTGTTTGTTCTGCTGCCAGCCAGATAACCTCTGGCAGGATGGGGAAGACAGCTCTGGCACAGCATGAATCACCTGGCCTCATAAGGCCCAAGAGAAAATTTTTCTTTTCTAGTAGTTTGGGCCTTTTCAGAAGAGGGCAGACTCCAGGGGCCCACCTCTCAACCTCCCCACTGCTGGAGTGTCTGCCTCAGCTGGCAGCAGTGTTATGGCTGGGTCTCTCCTCTCACCCACAAACCCAGGCCAGGAGGGTTCTCCTCCCACAGCAGAGAAGGATGGCAGAGTTGCACGTGTTTCTAAAGAGCAGTACTGCCTAAATTTGGGTCCACAGGACCTCAAGCCGTCTGGGAAAGATGCACATACATACACCCAGACACAGACTTCATAGCTATCCAAGGCTAGAAGAGGCAGGAAATTGATCTACAGTCAGGCTAGTAAGGATCGTGACTTTTTCCATTCAAAGCCAACGCAAAAGCACAAGGAAGTCACTCCTTGCGTGGCATATAAGAATGGGGACTGCAGGTGGGTATCACAGACCACCATTTCAGGAAAGTGCTGGATCAGTAGTACGGGGCAGAGATGTCACTGAGGAGATGAAAAGAGGAACAGAGAAGCGAAGAGCTAAGTTGCTCCAAAATGAAGGTCTAACCCAACTACCTGAATGGGTTTCTACTGCAAAGAAACAGGGTGCCTCTGAGCCCCTCCAAATCCCAGCTGCACTTACCTGCTGTGATGGAACGACTTCAGCTTTGGCTGCAGCAAAACAAACAGCACAACTAACAGCAGAATCAGGGCGACGGAGCTCGCTGTGGAGGCTACTATGGACAGTGTGGGCACTCCAATTGTCGGAGGAGAGTCCTTTTCTACAAAACCAAGGGGAACCCAAGGTAAGATGATCCACTCCCTTAAGTAACTGCCATAGAGAAGGAAAAACATCCACACTGCTCCTCAGGACTCACACCTGGGTGCGTGTGTAAGGACCCCAAGTTTCCCATACAGTCAAGACACACCACCTATCTCAGTTCGCAGCTCAAGCTGACACCTCTCCATCAGCTGTAAAAGGAACCTAAAATAAAACAGCACATACAAGGGTCCTTTGGAAAAACACAGAGCAAACAGAAAAGCAGTGCAAGCAGGCCATGGGAACTGACAGATAGTGGTAAGGGTCATGTTATATATACAGATCTGCCTGAGCAAAAGCTAGAGAATCTCCTGATGTCACCACCAAGGCCAGTAATTGTTTAGCACAATGAGCAGCATATTTTAGGCCAAACAATAGAAAAAGTTCCAAAAAACATTTTTTCTAAACTAATGTAACAGCCCTGCAAAGAGGGATGGAAGTCAACTGGATAGGTATTATTATGCAGTTATGATAGCTAAGACACAGAAAATACTAAGTTTCTCTCTCACACAAACATATGCCAGAGGACAGAGAAGGAAGGCAGATGTTGCTTCAGGGTCCTGAGTTTTCAGGGTTAGATACATGTGCCCTGTTCACATTACTCTTTCCTACCCTTCTGCAGCTGTGCTGTGTGACTGTATGGAAACCAATTTGACTTTTAAAGGACCTGTGCAGGAATAAACTGGGAGTGAAGAGAAAATGGCTTGGAGGTGGTAATGCTGAGCACTGCATACCATGCCTGGAAGGCTGCACTAGTCCTTTCACCTCCCTAGAAGAAATAACTGTCTGTATGTGTTGTTTCTGTCCCTAATTTGTGTTTTCGGTGGAGATCCGAAAAGCCTCACCTACCCATCAGCAAATACTACCATGAATTGCCCATTTGATTTATGCAATTCCTCAGTTCCTCTTTGCTACATCCAGTTCTTCAGGAGCACAGGGCTCAAATTGCAGAGGGAATTCAGGACACATGCAATGAGGGATGAGAGGAAGAGCAACAGGTAAACAGAAAAAAAAAGCTGGAGGATCATTATTTTTAAGCCTACAGGCTGAAATCTATACCCAAAACAGGCATTTAAGATGGCAACATAGTTTGCAATTTTCTGCATCATCTCTTGGGGTCAAACCTACTGGTTTAGTTGTTTTGAACTTGTTTCCTTGAAATCTTTTAGAAGTAGCTTGACCTCTCCTCAGGAAAAGAACAGTGACTAGCACATTTTTCCCTATGGCAAATAGGGTTGAGTAAGGATTTTAACTTTTATTATTTCTCAGGGCGCTAACAGGAACAAGGGTAGGCAAATAGAGATGCTCCATTTCCAGCATCAATACATGATGCTGTCAAAGTGCTCACTATCCAGGGTGCACTCCAGAACATTTACCATCTCATATGCCAAAAAAATGTCACTAATTCATACAACAAAATGCCAAAAGGCTGTGGGGCTGACAGGCTTATAGCCACATAAAACATGTGATAACTGCTAGGGACTTAATTTATCCTATATGGAGCAGGTAGGATCTTACCCTTACCAACCATTTTAAGACCTACTGCCTTTCTAGAGACTCCCACCTTCTTCGCCTTCTTTTAGCCTTCTGAAAGAGACCCACTAGTTAAGACTCAGCTCTGACCCTGAACAGTTGATTCAAAGCTTGTGTTGTAAAAGCAATGGCTTTTTCATTGGGTCAGACTTTTGAGGCACCATATTTTTGATAATGCCACTGACCCTTCAAGATGCTAAAGAAATTTGAGGGATTTCTGCTCATCACAACACAATCCTTCAGCTAGACCAAGTGCCACCATGCAGGAATGTCATTCAGGGAACACTGTGTGCAATAGCACAGCTTTGTTCTCCAGCCTGGGTGCAGCAAGGGGAAGGGGGATCACTGTGGAAAGGAAACTTAAGCTGAATTTGAAAAGCCTCTTCAGGATCGATTTGCTGCCAGGTAAACTCCCAGATCCTTCCTTATCAATCATAGGAAGGGGCTATTGCAGTGGCAGAGATCCTGAAAAGACAGTGTCTTTGGGACAGGACAGGATTTTCCAGAGATCACATGTATGCAGTGAGCTCCATAAAGAGCTTGATGGAGGTACTTTCTTTTTTTCTGTTTCTTTCCAATTAAGCTGACACATTTTGTTTTATATATTATGAGACTTAATTCCAAAGCGTACATCCTGCTGGCTCAGGATGACTGAGTAATAGGGTTCTATCAACAAGCCCTAGAAGAGGGGAGGGAGTTCTCCCTTTATCCAATATACCCACTGTTAAAATCAGAAGAGTAGTAGGCAAAACTGAGAGCGGTTTGATTAACATTTTCCTGCAAACCTTTCTACTTTGCTGCTTTGATGGAGGAATTCCTGTTCAGCTGAGAGAGACACAAAACAAAAGCAGTCCACTTCTATTTGGAGAGAAGCAGAAATCATTTGTCAGCAATGTCCTTTCCTGCCCATATAGTGAAAAGCAGCACCATCAAGTTTTTGACACAGGAAGCCAACAGTTCCTTAACCTGTTTGCAAGGAAGATTGGCTATACACACATGCACACACATGTGGACAGACTCGCTGAGGGAATTGTACTGTCAAACCCATCAAGGAAAACCAGACAGCATGGAAAATGCTTCTGTGAGGGCTTCCCCCATTCCTGGGATGAGAGCCTCAAGGTAAGAGGCTGCACATAAGTAACAAGTTGCCTACTTTATACTCCTTTCCATGGCCTTTCTCCTTGTATTAGGGACTCTAAGTCTGCATCTGATGGGCTGCCACTGAAGAGACGTTTTTAAGAAAGAGTCGTGATTGTGAGCTGCATTTATGAAAGTGCTGGAGCAGTGAGAGACAGCCATATGGACTTCTTCAGCACCATACTAAGTGTTTAAGGATAATATGAAAAGTCAGTGCAAGGGCAATTTTAGAGTCAGGGAGCACTCACCTGGGCTGAGCCTGCAGCTGACTTCCATGGCTGGGTTCCACTCTCCATTCTTGCAGGTCAAGTATTTATAATCTCCTTTCAGCATGTAGCCTTCAACACACAGATACTCTATGACACTGCCTGAAGTCAGAGGGTTGTTGCAGGGGCTAGGGTGGCATTTATAGCCTCCATTCTCAGGCTGTGGTGGCTGGGGACAATCTGAAAAAAAAGAAAGTATCATGAAGGACATTTCAGAGGAAGACACCTGTTACAAAATATAGATGACACATAGGCAGACTTCCACCTACAAACACCGACTAAATTAAGAAACTACCAAAACCAAGAAGAAAGGCTGTTACACAATGGCAGAGAACACCTCTGATAAGTTTCTGTGATTGTGAAATACTGCTTGTTATCCCAGCATCCAACTGGCAGACACCAAACTGGTGATATTTTTGAACAGTGACACAACAGAGATTCCACATGAGAGAGGCCCAGGAAATCCTTAGTGCTATCTTTTCCCCACAGCTGTTTCACTAGAGACTGGGGTGAACCTAACAACCAGGCTTTCCTATTAGTCTTGCAGGGGAAGAGCACAAGACCTGCTGAAACAAATGAGGAATGCAAAAACTCCTCTGTATATGGGTAGGCAGTGTCAAGGTGCAGACCTGCCCCGTCATAAGGCACCCTAGAAGCCTGTAAAAGCACACAGATTTTGACTATTTGACATAGATATGCCACCGACAAGACTGGCAACAGAGCTTTGTTACAGTAGGAAGAATTTCTTCACTGAAAGGGTGGTCAAGTGTTCGAACTGGCTGCACAGCGAAGTGGTGAAGTCACCATCCCTGGAAGTGTTCAAGAAACAACCGGACGTGGCACTTAGTGCTATGGTTTAGTTACATGGTGGTGTTCTGTCAAAGGTTGGACTTGATCATCTCAAGAGGACTTCTCCTAGGACCAAATATTCTAGTCTACTTTTAAAAAGTAATTCAGTATATTATGCAAACATTTCTAAAAAAACCCTTCTGTTTACCTATATGAACTCTGGAGTGCTGAAGGTGCTTCACATTCCTTTTTGCACCTCCATTACCCTGACTAGTGGGTATAGGCATAGCACATGCCAGAACTTTTCTTGCCGAATTTTCAACAGCCATTCAAATAAAAACAACAAACCAAAATTGAGGAAACTGCACTGAAAACAGGATATTTGTCTTGCTCAGAACTTCCTCTCTTCTGGCAGGTCACAATGACCCTGCAGAACAGCCCCAGTAACTTCTGCTTACAACATGTATCTGCCTGGCTGAAAGATGCAGAAATCCAGATTTTTCCCTTAAAATTCACATCAGTTTCCCAGACCTCATAAAAGGAAATACATCACAGATCCCTTTTGAGATATTTTGGGACATGGAAAATCAGTCAACCCACTCAGGGTGTTCCACCAGAGCATAGTGACCCAGACCTGTTCTTAAACCCCACAGCACACATTCTCAGATTCTACCTCTAAGCGACCCACTTACTGTGGGACAAACAGCAACAAACAGCTGGGAAAAAAGCTCAAGTAATTGGATTTTGAGCAAGATTTAAGAAGCAAAAGAAAACTTGAGATTCATTCACTGTGGAAAAATTTGCCACATTGCCTTAGTGCAAACAACCCTTGAACCTAATCACATGTGAGAATGCAGCACAGGTAATGCTTGTAGATGCCAATAAACGCTGAGATGAAGTGCTGACTGAAGCCGAAAACGCTCTGGTATGAGTTCTGCCAGCTTTATAACTGCAATTCAATTTACTTCTTCAGCAAAGGTTAACAGGGGTCTAAGCAGCAGCTTGTCAAGAAGATTTTGTTCTTGAGGAGATTCATTCTTAAATAAGCCTCAGAGAAGCCACTGTCCTGTGCCTCATGAGTTTTAACTGTTACCTCTTCTGTGCTTTTTATCTTTTCTTTCTGCAATAACTTTGTAACCAGTGTTTTAATCCTGCACCTTATGAGGCTAAACTTCCTTTCACTGTGAGCCCATACAACACCCCAGGGCAGTTGGGATCAGCCAAAGCAACAGATTTATGGCACATTTCACCTTCAAGCACAAGGAAAATGCCCTGGTTCATCTGCAGTCCAGGAGAGTTTTTTTTGCTGAATTGCAAGGACCCATTTGGGCACCAGAGATATTTTTAGCAGTTTAACACATGCCTCTCTAGGCACCAGTGGAGAGCTCTGGGTAAAAAGCCAGTGTTACCACACTGGCAGTTGCCAAAACTCAAGAGCAGACAGGACAACTTCCCTATACCTTTTTATACCACACAAGTACCTGGAATTGCTTGGAAGTCATGCACAGCATCTTTCTGCTAATTGCAGCGAAGAGCTCAGCCCCGCAGTGCCCTTTTCTCCTGAGCTATGCCCATGTGTAAGCCTGGCCACCGCACTAGGAGCCCTTTTGCACACAGAAGCAGCTCACTTTTGGTTCCCCTTCTATCATATGTGCCACCTACACTGATGAGATTTCTCAGTTCTGTACAAAAATCAGCCAGCCAGCAAGAAACAGGCATTCATTTACACTGCAATAGCACTCTCAAAGGCTTGGACACACCACCACATCAGGCACTTGCAGAACCCTGACTTGGCCTTCTCAGGCAAGGTCTTCAGGTGATGTACAGATATGCAACTGCAAACTGGATTCCTTCTCACCTCCACAGACCACTTGGCACAGGAAAGGAGAGAAGCAGCTGCTAACTATGTTCAGGCAGTTGTGCCTGACTTGTCCTATTCACAGGGAAGGGATTGCAGAATCAGCCACCTCCCCTTCCCTCTACACCCAGCCTTCATTTGTCATCACAGCATCCAGGAGTGCACAAGTATTTTAAAATGTCACCTTCACTGTGATGGAAGAACACTGCCTGTGTGCTGGGAAATAGATAAAAAAGGTCTGGATCAGGCAGTCAGAACATGAACACCCTCCACCCTCAACATGATTGAGCTGATCCTGGACTGTCCTTTGCAAGGCAGCCTCAGGGGAACAAAGCATCTCAGAGCCTGCAGCTTTGGGGAGGTCTACTAGGCAGCGTTGATGGCACTGAAAATTGCTGAAGGAAAGGCTTGGGTGGGTAAGATGATGGACTAGTGGTACCTGAAAAACTGAGAAAGTCAAATACCTCTGCTCCCTACTGGACCAGCTCCCTCTCCCTGGCATCTCTGACAGAATGCAGCACCTCTGCAAACCAGGGCCCAGTCCTGCATAACAGAGGCATCCAGAATGCCTGGGACGGACAATGCAGTGACCTATTCCCTAAGCTTTCACTGCCTTCAGCTTTCACACTCTCCATAATGGGTTTCTTCAATTGCCTCCATATGTGCACTCTAAACTGGGGCTAGTAGAAGAAAAAGTACAAGTCTGATTCTGCACAACGCTTTATGTCCCCAGCAGCAAAGCTTACGACCCGAGTTTGCAGCACAGGTATCTTCACAGCCATACAGAACCAGGCAGAGCATCCCATTTACTGCTGTCCACAGAACAAACCACTGACACTTCAGGGATGAAAAAAGCTGGCTACCAACTGCTGCCAGAATGCACACCCAGAGCAGCGTGCTCCTGGCTATGGTTAGCAGACAGAAGGAGCACGCGGATGGGAAGAGCTGCCTGTGTGAACTGTTTATTAGCACTCCGGAGCATGGCTGTGTCAGGATGGTTCAGTACTGGGAACAGAAAGATACATGCAGGAATTTCATCAACTCTCTCCCTGAAACACACGTTTTCGGAAGTATACCAGGGCTTGTGAGACATCTTAAAACAAATGTTCATGCCAGGAAGGGACGAGTAAGAGAGACAAGTTACAGAAGTTACCAACTTCCTAGGGGGGTTACTGACATTCTAGGCTTGCAAAGCTATTGCCAGGATCTTGATTCATCAAGCTTTCAGGATGCACAGAAATAGGTTTTAAGCATTTCTTCACTGTTTGCAAAGGGAGCAAATACTCCCAAAGGCCCTGTTTCTAGGAGGTACTGAAGTTTATGACATCTCGTGAGAGAGCTGGTTCTCTGCCAGCATACACTGCTGGAAAACAGGAAGGAAATAGAAGTCCAAAGACTTTGAACATTATTGAACTCTGTTCAGAGGTAAAGAAATTGTCGTTTCCAGATTGACAGGCAGAAATTAAGTTATGCACTGGAGCTTCTGCAAATGCCATTCCAAACCACTAGATATTTAATATACAGACAATTTTTTAATATACAAATGAAAAAATACTAAGCCAGTATGTATCTCCACCCAGCTTCCCATCAAATCACCTATGAGTACCATATTTTTCTGTTTTGGGCACATTAAAAAATACTGTCCTCCTTCAAGGAGGGTTAACTGCTCTGATGTTCTTTGAATAGCTTTTACTAGCTTGACAACAACCACCACAACACTAAGGAACCTCTTTTTTGTTGCAGTAACAGTGACATCACATTGTACCTTCACCAGCTGCCTTTCCCATGGCTCTCCTTCAAGTAAAAAGCCTCACTTGCTTCCTCTTCCACCAGATTCACAGACAGCTGTGAGGAGCTGGAGTCCAGCTTCTTTTAGAGACAGTAAAAGATGTCAGTTGGCCAAAATGGTTAATCTAATCACCAAAGGATGAAATGGTTCTTCCATGTCCTGGCTGAGCCAAAGCTGAGCAGTGGTCCTGAATTCCAACCTGATGCAGAACTGAAAATATTTCCAGCTTAATGTAACAAAGACACAAACTTGAGCCACGGTCATATATAATGCCACAGATGGAAATATGTGGTCTGTTATGTGCTGACACAGAAGTGAGGGGTTTAAGTGCTCAGAACATAAACCACAGGAGCACAGTTGAGCCTTGATCACTGAGAGTGAAATTCACAGATAAGCAGAAGATTTACAAAGCTCAAGCAGGATGAGCCTGTTGTGGCAAGGACGAAGAACAATACACTCCACTCACACATACAAAGAAAGATTAAATCATACTTCCATCTGCCTGGATAATTGCCACAGAATTATAAAAGCTGCCCAGTATCAACCTTCTTTGCACAGGCAAAACAACGCCACACAGAAGTCTAAGACCTCTCTACAGTCTTATTTGCTTGGCACTGTCTCTTTATTTTTTCAACCAGTAAGATTCATAGACTCTGTGAGGGGTCTTACACCCCTCTTTTCTGCACCAAGCACCTGAAGTGTTTTTCAGTCACTAACCTGTTTTACTGGGCAGTCTGACTACACAGAGATGAAAACTCAATCCTCCTGAACAAAACGCATTCTTATGAGAAAAAACAAAACAAAACCCAGACAAACAATTAAACAAAAAAAACCCCCAACACACCGACCAACCAACCAAGCAAATGAAAAACCCCTTCTAATGATGATCTGCCAGAGTGCATAACTGTAAGTCGTAACTGAGGGAGAACAAGCCATGGCATTGCTCACCTTACGTGGCAGGCAATTGCATATAGCATTACTTAACAATGGGATGTTTTGTCACTGAACATCCAGCAATATTTCTCCACAGCAGGGCACAAAGGTCACTAAAACTAGGACAGGAACAGTTTTGACAACTTAAAGTTACTCTTTACATGAGTCAGGCCCAAATCCCAGCAACTTCAAGAGGAAGCTGGACTTAGCCTCAGGTAAGTCCCTCACTGACTAAACAAGGGCTCTAGCAGGTTTGACTATCCTCAGAGCAGTGTCAGAGGAGCCTTATTGGTCTATGCTGAAGAGCCTTGGAAGCCATTTGTGTTGACAACTGCTCTGCTGGATGCCCTGAGCCTGGGCCCTGCTTGGATGTTTTAACACCTCCTGGCCTTTTAGACATACCACAATTTTTGTGTGATGTGAAAACTAGAAATGGAAGATGCTAAGCTCAATACTTCTCTTTCTTCGTCTATAACATTTACTCCATTAAACAGATACTATCAAGACTCGCAGAAGGAAAACATCCTACAAACAAAAACCACCCTCCTAATCAAGATAAATATTCCCCTGGCTAGTCTGGTTAAACGTGCCATGGTGTCTCATGTCAGCAGGTCTTACCTGGTGAGCAAACATCTTTGTGAAGCAAAACACATAAGCACTCAATTAAATTGTCCCAGTGCTAGAGGCCATGCCATTTCTTTCATGCTGTTTCCTCTGAAGCCTCATCCTAACTTTCTTATACTACTTTGACTGCCCTACAGTAGGATTTCTGTGGAATAGCTCAGAAAAGGTTGGCTTGCCTCCAGGCCTGCCACCTTTTTGTCTCTTCTCATATCTCCTGTCACATTGGAAGGTTTCCTTCTGGTCACAGTAATTGCCTGTTCACTCTCTTACAAGTTCAGCACATTCCACAGTGGCAAGGAGAACTTCTCTGTCCAAGTCTCCAGTTCTCCAAAACATTGTCACCTTTTTTCTCTCAGACAGGACTTACCACCAGCCTTAAAAACAGCACATCTAGAAAAGTACCCACAATAAACACAAGATAGCCCCATCTTCCAGTTACTTGCCCCTGCTACAGAGACTTTAATTTTCAACTTGCATAATTCGTGTGTGCACCACCTCGGTACAGCTGAGGGAACTGCAAAAGCTATTACTGATTTCTGGCAAGGACCTTCCAAACAGCCCCAAACTCTAGGGGAGTAACTCTCCCTCTCTACTCCCACCTTCAATCTGGGTCTTGCCACAGCTAAATGGGTGGTCTGAAATACCAGTTTCATCTGAAGCCTTCTGCAGAGGCTGTGCATTTTCAGCATCTCAGACCTGAGGTTCAGGTTTAGCACCATGCTGAAAACAACAGAGCCAGATTCACAGTTCTTTTCCAGTTAGTGCCCTGAATCGGTTTGCAGCAATAGTGGGGCTTTTATCAGTTGCTATTTACATGCAAATTCATACACAGGGCTTCATCTGTTTTTTACACAATGCTTTTTCACAATAAAAACATGACAGCCTGATGCAGTCAGCAGGCTAGAAGTGCAAGCCAGGGAGCAGCAAGAATGCTCACTTCAGCTTCTACAGGGTCTGGCAATTCTAGCGGAGCGCTGCCCACAGATCCCACTCAGAGGTGATACTGAACGTTGGTTTAGCCTTAGCAAATGCGTTCAGTTTCTTCCTAACAAGAGCTCTGGCCATATTTGCTAATGGAAGAGACATTGTTTTCTCTGGTTGTAGAGTTTGAGTTCTTGCCAGCAGGGTGCTACTCGACCTCTCCACTAATCTCCTGGTTGTTTAGTAAGCCAATAAGGAAAGAATTTACTCCTCCCTTTGCCCAGTTCGTGGATACACTCCCAACCTCTGTCACCCGTACTCAGAGCAGCATGAATGTGATCCAACCAGATAATAGTGTCAGTACTGTCCTTAGCCACAGCAGCAGGGTAGTCAGCCACAGCGCCGAGCTGACTTAGCAGCTTCTTGAGCTGCAGCCTCCTAGTGCTGCACACAGGCTCCAGTGCCTCAGGTTACACCTAACAGAACACACTGCAAGTAACTTTAATTAAATTTGTTTGGTTTGGGTCTTTTTTGGTTTTGTTTTGATGTGTTTGTTCAGGTCGGAGTTTTTGTTTTTCAGTGTAGCTTTTCCTCCCAGAGAAGACGTTGTCTCAAACACTTCCACATTTGCTAAGGTAGGACAAATCCTTACCTACCATATGATGAACTCAAACCTCACTATGTACCTACTGAGAGAAAAAAACCTGAAAAGCAGCACCAAAACTAAAGGCACACATGCAACAGGCATATGTGCCATTTTCAACAACAAGAACTTATTTTATAAGCCCTTTGGAACTATCAGACAGAAAATTCACTGTCCAAGTTAGCTGCTTTTCTCACAACAGCTTTATCCTCTATGCTCTGAAGAGTCTGGGCTAAAGGTGGTTTCCTGCCTTGAGAAGAAAAAAAGATTTTAAAAAATATATACACCTATTTTATTCAAAGAACATACAGCTACTTGTCATGTCCCTCTAGCCTAAATCTCCTGCTGTGTTATTCTCTGGGGGAGCAGGGAAAAAAAAGGGTGACTGCAGAACAAAAAAATTCCACAAGCTCCTTTTTCAGTCAGGAATTTTTCTTCCTAAACCAGGGCCTTCAGTCACACAAAATTTCCTTCTGCCTGAGACAGGACTGGTGTTTGGCTCCAGGAGCTTTCTGCAGAGAAGAAGATGGAGGAAGATGACTAGCCAACTTAGCTTTCAGTGTGAAATCCAGAGAGGCAACATCCTTGTTTTTCTTCTCTTTCCTTGTACACACAAACCAGCCTATAAACAGAAGCCACTTTTGGCAGACCCTCCCTCAGCAGCAGCTCGGTTTTAGTGAGAAGAAAGTCTGTTACCATTTCATACCCCTTTTAGACTAACTACGTCAACTAAACACCATCTTTTACCAAAGAAAAAAGCACTTCCTAGGCAGTTGGTCTGGAGAGAAAAAGCACCTTGATAAGCTTTGATCAACAGCACTGCCGTTCCCCACCCACACCTTCCTTCCTGTTGGGAAGGCAATGACAAGGGGATGTGCTTTAGTGGTAGATAGAAAAGCAGTCACCCCCACCCACATTTTCTAGCAAGAGTGCCAGCTCCATTTCTGAGTGCTAAATACCTTCAGGTTTCCAACTAACCATGTTTGCCTGGATGCACTCAAAAGCTTTCAGCACAGCAGCTTCCCACTATGCACCTTCTGCTCCTGCATTGTCCTTCCCAGGCAGAGAGCCTGGATTAATATTAGGCTCGGAAATGGTTCATCAAGTATTTCAGGGACAAACGTCACTGCCCATAACAGCAGGTTTGTGCTGAACACAAAGAGCCACATGCTTTAGACCCGGGTTTCTCTTGGCAGGCTGGCTCCAAGAAGCACAAGGACCTGATCTGGGAATAATATTTGAGATTTTACCCTCTTCAAAGCAGTTTTTAGCCCACACAATGAAATTCCAACACAAATGTGTGCTGCAGTCATTAGAAAGCCTTTTCACTAGAGGACAAGTGGGTCTCTCCTGGTGGAGGTGAAGCATGCTTTGCTCCCCTTTCAGGTAGCTCAAGGTACTAGTGTTTTGTTTTTTTATTTACTGCCCACCAGTGTACTAACCTGTGTGTTTTAACTATACAGACAGTAGCTGCACATAGAACATGTGAAAAGGGACCCAGACTGAAGCCATCCTCTGCCAGCTGGCAACAGTTGATAACTTAGCGTGTTTCTAGCCAGAGACAGGATTCATTCCGTAAAACACAGATTACCAGATGCCCAGGTTTTCCACTGGTCTGTAATTTCTGGGGTGGAGATGGGGATTGGAAGCAGGAGAACAGATTTTGAATCTTCTCCTTTTCAGCACTCTGGCTTTCTCTAGCACATGAGCAGATGGGTCATTTCCCAGAGCGACAAACCCGATACAGCAGCTGCTGCCGGGGCCCAGTCACAACAGCTGAGGCTAAAGGACCTCTTTATATTTAACTTACAGGAGGCAGAAGTCAATAAAAGGCCTCCATTGTGAGTGCGCACACTTCTCACTGACCCTGCCCCTAAAATATTTTAAGCCTTCCTAAAAACACACTGCAAAACATAACCCTCTTTTGGGTTCTGTATATTAAGCAGAGGCCAAAGTCCACTGAAAAATAAGCTCTCTGTCTTTACTGGCTCCAGATGCTGCTTATTCTGAAGTCAAAGACAGAAGACCAAACTGAGCAGGACTGGAGTCTTCACAGGGAAATTACAATTTCCCAAGGCATACTCTGCAAGGGCATACTCTGAAGAGGAGGCTTATATTTTTTTAATGTCATAATGTGGGTAAATGAGAAGAACCAAAGCAAAGAGATTTGTATATATAATCATATAGCTGTGCATTTATATAATTAGACACAAGCACTTTAAATGTGTACAGTAACAGGCACCCCTCACAGCCATCCCATACACAGTAAAGCTGCATTTTTTTTTTTCTTTTTCCTTCTTTTTTTTTTTTTTCCCCCCTTAGGGCAGGGGAAGAAAAAGCAAGAAAGAAAAGACTCTAATTGCAGACTTCCACCAATGCAGTCGCCATCTGGTAACTCAAGAGACACATGGAGACGAATTATCTTAATTAACATGTTACAACAGTATTTAAAAAAACTCTATGCTTATTAACACTCAGCTGTGATTAGCCAACCATGGAGGAAGCCTGCTAGTGCAATATTAATTACGGGTCTTGTCTGTCTTTCTATTAAAAATATGATTTTTTTCCCCCCAGTAGTTTATCTATCTCCTAAAAAGAAAACCATTAGCATCAAAGCTTACTCTAAAATGCAAATTATATTTATGTTCTACAAAAGTCAAAATGTTTAGGCTATGTGAAGCTGCCACTGGCGCTTCTACAGTGCTACAGATTGTCTGGATATAAAACATACTTCTCTCTGCCCCTTAGAAACCCTCGCTTCAGTTAAAGAACTCCCAGTGTCACTGATATTTTAGCAGAAAAACAAATGTTATGCCTTTCAAGTTCCTTTCCCCCTCCAAAACAGGACAGACTTTGCTGTATGCTAGGCAGTTAGAAAACCAAGATACAAATTCCAGGTCTAACAAAAACCGCATCTGTGAAAGGCAGATTTCTGTGATGGAAAGCAGCAACCAAACACAACGGCACTCCAGCCGCACATCTGCCTCCCTAGAAGAGTGCTACGCACTGTGACAACTGTATTATTTTCCCTGTAATAAGCCCACCTGTATTGTGCTCCCCTCAGATACATTCCCAAGTGATTCAGCCTGACAGGCTCCAACACTAACACTGCCAAGTTTTTCAGAGTTGGCTCTGCATTATGTTTGCACAGGGCCGGCTGCAGCAAGGCTCTCATCCGTGCCAGGCATTCTGGACATCAAGATAACACCAAATCATAAGACAAAAACCTGGTGCTTCTAAACAAAGCCAGGATGATAAATTAATTCTGGAAACATTAACAAGGAGGAGGAAGCAAACCGGGAACAACTGCAGAAGTACTTTTAAGATCTTCTGATAAAGTAATCTTATTGCTGCCCACACACACGAATAAATTAAAGTTATTGGTGATGTATGTGGAAGCTCATGAAGCTTACTCATGTCCTGTAAAGATGAAGAGCAGCTGACCAGTACTTTACAGCATCCCATACTGCCAGGACAGTATAAACAATTTGCATCTGGGCTGTAGTTGGAGTCAGCAGTACAATGGCTGCAAAAAAGCTAATTTAATACAGAAACCTGCTCTAACCCATGGGCAGAGTGCAGCTTTCCAAGTGGCCCACATTTCATTTGCTTTTATTTTCTAAGGCTGCTTCCAACCTCCATGTGCCTTCTTCCAACCACCCTATAATTACTTTCACATGTTCCAAGAAGGAAATTAAGCAAGTTCTGTAGTAACATTTTGTATAATCAGCAGGGTTCCAGATTCTGCTTTTGAACCCAAAACCCAGTAGCCTTGTGGGCTCGTAAGAGTGTGTTTCTCCCCCTTCAAAAGTTTGATTAAGAGGGTCCCCCTAAGAAAGTCGCATATGGGCTTGTTTGAAATTCTGAGGATTAAGAAATATAAAGAAGCCAAAAGGGTTTGTCACACACAGCAGAGGCAGCTAACACTCATCAGGGGCATCTCTTCCTTTCACTGACAGTTCTTCCAGTTCTAAATTTTATTTCATATTGCAACAAAGAGGAGATTATTTAAAAATAATAAGAATTGTCAAAATAATTTGATGGTCTTACAAAAAAGAAACAGCTGTGCAGAAACTTGTTTCATACAGCTTTGATTTGCCATCTTGTCCCTGCTTATCTGTTTCTCAAAACTTACAAAACTAAAAACTGGTTTCAGTTCAGGGGTAACCTGCATTTATACCCCATTGGATCCTTGTCTGTTTTAAGTGGGTTTTCAGTTTGGACATAGCAATACTCTAAGGTGGTTTTTTTAGGGTAAAAGCCTGACACACACTATGAGGCTCTGGCATCATGAAAAACATCTCACACTTCAGCAAGAACAATGAGACAGTATGGGAAAAAGCATAACTATGCTGTTCAGCATAACATGATGTTCATGCTGATTTTGGACACTAGGTTGTGATAGGACACTGGTGACTGATCTGTAAACGCCTGACTGAAATGAATACAGTCCCTCTATTGACACTAGGTGAGGACACCACAGAAACATACCTTAAAGACACAGCAGAGCAAAACTTGTCTCTACCAGCAAACGACACAAGGCCTTCAATTTAGCAGTGCTTCAGGAGGCTTAACTTGCTTGTGGATTTCCATATGACTACAAAGCTTCCACTCCTGAAACTTCAGCCTAGTACAGCAATCAGGTTCCTTTTTCCAATAAGGCCTTAGAAGTTCTTGCTATGAGAGTTTCCCAAAATATGTCCCTGTTGTGGACTCTAGCATGGCCATTCAAGCTCAGGATGACACATACCACTTGGGTGGTGACACCAACAGCAGTAGGAGTCCATTGCTCCCCTTCCACCATCAGGTGGAACTCAGGCAGACACCACCAACCACAACAACAACCAGCTTCCCCTTACCCTAGAGGCCAGTTCATGCCCACCTTCTAACCCCAGTTCTGCTACGGTTTACTCTGAGACTTGACAAAGATCATTGCACAGTCACGTGTCTGCTCATGAGGCAGTCCTAAAGTCCAAAGGGACATGGGAATCTCTGAAGTAATAATTTTTGAATTTAGATACACTAGCCAAGTCACTTTAAAGCTCTGCCCTGGCAGGCCTCCTTCGTTCACTGATGAACCTTTTGCAGCTGATTCATTTTTCATCCTTTCAGCAGCAGCAGCTGTTGCCTCTGACTCAGCCTATCCAAAAAGTACTGATTTGGAAGTTTGGCCAAGGCTGATCTAGTAATGGCTTGCGCACAGGAGAGTGCTGTGCGCTAAATGTTGTTCCACCTTCATCTGTGTGAAAATCAAAGTGGGAAGCTTAGAATCCTGGGTTACTGAAGTTTTCCTCTGCAATTCATCTACTGACAGCTTTGCTAAGGAAAGGTGGGTAAGGACAGTGATCCTGAAACCCCAATCTGATACATCAACACACACAGGAAAGTACTTTTTCATTCTGCCATGCTATTTCTCTTCTGGCTTTTAGCTCTGCTCAGGACCACTGAACATAACAGAATCTAATATCTGGGCAGATCTGTTTATCCTTGAAGAATGACTCATCTGTACCACAGGACTTGTCAAAACAAGCACTCCGATAATTTACCACTGACTGGGCAGAACTGCAAAGACTTATTATCCTTGTCTCACTGGAAAGCGTCTCTTAGGCACATGTATTTTCACTCTAGATGTGGTTAGGTTAGCCATAAGTATTAAGTCATCCTTCCTACCAGCTTTAGAGAAGCTTAGCATCACAAACAACTTCTCTACAGAGTCCAGCAGGACAGAAAAAGAAAAACCCCAGACCCACCTGCACACTCCTCAAGTCATCCTGTTCAAAGTGGGAGGCATGTCAGACTACACAGTGACAGAAGTACTGCACATGGGAAACGTACCTTTCCCAGAGACTACAGACTCCCACTTATACAAGCTCAGTCAGTCTGAGCTTTATTTCTTTGAACAGATCAGCTGATACAGACTCAATTCAAACTCTAATAATTCAAAAGCTCTAAGATAGAGTGAAGCTAAGAACTCATCTTCAAAGAAAAGTAAGAAGTTTCTTCTACTGAGATGAGCTAGCTGTGACACACCTCTCTAAATTGCCTAACATTTTAACAGGGTCGGGGCAATTTAAGAGCTAGGGAGGTGATAGGAAAAGTGGTGTCAGACCCTGTATAACCTGCACTGAAACTTAACACCTACTCAGTATGTAATCTCTATTTACTGGCAATACAAGTAATTAGAGAGTATTTTTTGGCAAGAAGGGAGGAAACTCAGTGAAGCTAGCAGTAAGCTTGCTTTGTGACTGGAGCATGACTAGCAAGAGGCATCAAGGTCTGGTGGGATGCTGCTGCTACTTTATCAGTCACACAAGACATGATCAGCTCTGGCAGAACAGGCAAAGTCCCACACATTCCACCCACTCAGAGTCTGCTGGGGATCAAATGGTACACGGAAAGAAAATGGCAACTTAGTATTATGCCTGCAAATGCAGTGTATAGAAAATTCAGATTTTCAGCTACCTTCTTTGAGAAGACTGTCTTGCTATACAGATGTACTTATTTCAAAGTGTTTGTTTTTTCATCTCCATTTTCCCAGTTCCCACCAACAGCTCTAAGCAAATCAATGGATACGAAATAGCAATTGTCAAAAGCATACATAGCAGCAAACATGAATTTTTTCTTTCTGTCTTTGTAGCTTCTCATCCCAAATACCTACAGGGTAAATATAGCGGAACTGAAACAAGCCAGGATTGGGAAACTGTTCAAAAAACAAGCTCCTTCCACAGATGGCAAGAAAAGTGTTCAGCAAAGATGTGTAAAAGGAGTTCTCACCCTTTGAAATACTATTTGTCCTTTGACACTTTCATTATAGCCACTGGAATCAAAGCACAGGCATGGCAAAATATCCAGCTGAAAAAGCATGTAACAAAAAAAAAAAAGAGGTCAGAAGTAGCAACTTCCAAGACAGAACTCATTTGTAGCCCTTGATGCCTGATAAAAACGTAGGAAAAGATGAAATACCATTCTGTCCATTTGACATAAAAAGAAATTATAAAACACACAACCCAAAATCCTACAGCGTAACCTTTTTCAAAACAAAATCTTCAGGAAAGAAATCAGGTCTCCTCAAGGACTACTAAACTTCAATCTTGTTTCTCTGCAAGTCACTGCTTTTAAGCAATAAGAAATACAAGACTGTACATATTCTTTGCCTCTTGTTTATATTCCCTAGTAACCTAGAGAGGTTGTTTGTTCTGTAACAATTAAAAAGCCAAGTTAAAGTCGCAAAACAAAACAAAGATTCTCACAATGCTTTATTATGGGGTTCCTTTTCATAGAAAGGTTTGGGTTGAAAGGGACCTTAAAGATCACCTAGTTCCAAACCGCCTGCCATGGCCAGGGACACTTTCCACTAGACCAGGTTGCTCAGAGCTCCATCCAACCTGGCCTTGAACACTTTCAAGGACGGAACATCCACAGCGTCTCTGGGAAACCTGTTCCAGTGCCTCACCACCCTCACAGTAAAGAATTTCTTCCTAATACCTAGCCTAAATCTACTTTCTTCTAGTTTAAAACTATCCCTCTTGTCCTGTCATTGTCCCTCTCCAGATTTCTTGTAGCCTCCTTTTAAGGCTGCAATGAGGTCTCCTCAGAGCCTTCTCTTCTCCAGGGTAAACAACTCCAGCTCTCAGCCTGTCTTAGAGGAGAGGTACTCCAGCCCTCCAAGTATCTTCAGAGTCTCCTCTGGACTGTCTCTACCAGGTCCATGTCCTTCTCACGTTAGAGACTGTAGAGCTGGATGTAGTACTCCAAGAGGGGTTTCAGAAGAGTGGAGTAGAGGGGCAGAATCACCTCCCCTGACCTGCTGGCCATGCTGCTTTTGGTGGAGCTCAGGCACAGGAGACCCAGGCCTAGAGACATGCTCCACTAATAGCTAAGCTGAGGTTTTGCCTCCTTGCCTCAGCTTCCCCCTTCAGAGAGCTTTCCTGTCTGCCTTTGTGACTATATGGTTTCAGTTAGTTTGGAGCATCTGATGTAATGATTTAAGGGTTCTTGTCAGCAATGTACTTAATTTCAACAACAAAGATTTACAGATTATTTTGACTGCTTTAATATTCATGTGTTCATTTTCTATACCCAAAAAACCAACCCAGATGAAGCATTTCATGGTTCACTAGGTCCTCCACACAAGTCTCCCTGGGGCAGGAATTTACTTCAACCTTTATTGCCACAAATAGGGACTATCACATGGCTAAGGATGCATATGTTGCATTACCATCTTGCAGTGCTACCCTCTCTTCTTCTGCTTCTTGCATGCTGGCTGGTTTTTTTTATATTATTTGTGACATTTCATTAAGTTTCATTTATTGTTCTGAGGCACTTACTTGCTCAGCATTCTCAAGTGGCTTCCTTCAGCTACATCTTACCACCAGTCCTGTCAGAGCAGTTCTTGCTAAACCAGCAGGAGTATTTCTCAGGGCAATGTACATTTACCAGGATAACAACAGCGCAAAAATGCTCAGTTGAGTTTTGGTTACATAAAGCACCAAGAATCACACCTCAGTGACCGCATTTTACCTGCGTCATTCTTGACTTCAACAAGCCAAGTCCGATTGATACTATTATAATTTCCTGCCAGCCAGACCTTGAGGTCTAGGACAGTACCTTATTGAAGAAACCGTTGCAGGCCAGCTTCTTCCAGACAATTCAGTTCATTTTCAGATGCTGTTCCAAACCCTGTGTCCTTGACTACCACAAGAACCAAAACAACATGAGACCATTTTGCTTGTTGTCCTATGTAATACCAGACAGCATTTACAGCATCAAGTTGGAGAAATTTCAAGTCCCTCCTGAGCTTCTTACAGTTTTTTCTCCTCCTTTCTAAAATCTTACTGTTCCTCCTCAGAGCCATCTCCCACCAAATATGCAAGAGAAAATTCCTGCTCAGCTCCAGTATTCCCCCACATCAGACAATAGTTTTAACTCCTGTTTCAACTACCTAGCTCCATAAAAGAGATAGTGTGGTTAGCTGGGGTTTGCAAGGTGTGTTTTGTTTTTCTTCGGGTTGGGTACTCTAAGTTGTAGGATTTGCGTTGGGTTTTTTTTAAGCATTTAACTGCAAGGAGAGTTTTTGCACATTTCAGCAAGGTTTAATGTTGTTATTACATCTACTACGATGCAGATAATAATAGTATCCACTACATTGCTACTTACTCCTTTTTGTCTAAATCATCAAATCCAGCAGGACAACATTTCAAATTTGATTTCAAGAGCTGCAAAACCATCTTATCATCACAGAGAAACCTATCAAAATGAAATGCTGATGTTACGCTGCAAGATGTCATTATAATGGCTTAATTCTGTGAATCCTCTGAAAAAGAAGATGAGGTGGGAGAGCCAGATTATTAAAAAAAACCCACAAAATAATTACGTAAAGGATTTATTTATTTATAGGTTCATGATTCCCTAGAGCATAAAATCTGTTCCACTACCTAGGTCAACACAGCATATATATGTACAGACACTGATCTAGCAGACAGATTTCACAACCACCACCTGTCTCAGGCTTTGGAAGGGAAACAGTAAGCAAGAGCAACCAAGACACTAGGAGAAGTTATAGCCTGTCAGCTAAAAACAACATAATCTTTCCCAAATCATGCAAGAACAAAGCACTTTCAAGTTTGTACACAGAAAAGAAAAGCATATTTCAGATGCTCCCCAGGGAAGAATGCAGTAGAGGAAGCTGTTACAGCACGCCTGAATGCCACAGGAAGTGCTCTGCTGAGCACAAAAGAGAAAAATTCATGAGCGTTCCCAGCTTCCTCAGAGCTGGGGCCAGAGCTCAGAGGAATGCTGAGAACACCCTGGAGAGTCCTCATCCTCACACAGCTGGACCCAGACCTGCTTCCCACATCATCACATGAACATACATGGCAGGAAGCAAGTATCCAAATCCCAGCTCTTCCCCAGTATCAGTGCTCCCATCTAATACTGCCTTAACCTAGCAAAAAAAACCCCAAACCCACAAGAGGGAAGGGCAGAGGTTATGCTCACCCCCTCTACAGAATCAATGGCTGAACCTGCCTTACACCTTCCCAGTCCTCACCAGGCTTCTGCCAATCGATCCTGACATCGGACACCACACGCCCTGGGCACTGACTCAGCAAGCCCCACTTCTGTGAGGAGGCAGCTCACAAGCAGATCATCTCACACTTTGAAGAAAAACACAAGATCTCTTCACATATAAGACAACTCATATCCTCATGCATATTCCCAAGTCACTTTTTCAGGGAGCTGAAGAAAGCCCTTCCTGCACAGGACTCCCCAGGGAGAGGGTTCAATTCAGGCTCAGTTAGTTCTGAGGCACCAGACACCCACACAAGGCTGGCAGACAAGGCGCAGGGCCTTCAGGAGCCCTGCACCCTTCCAGAAAGGAAGCTGAAGCTTAGCCCAGACATGCAGGCCACTGACTTCAGACCACTCTCAGTTACCAGGTCTACATCTGAACACTTTCCATGCTAATTCAACATTCCTGAACTAAGTCATCTTTCTTCCTCATTTAAATATTCACTGGTTAATGCAGTTTTTCATTCTCCCTGCAGCAGATGTTGTAATTTCTCCCATCACACCTTCTGGATTGTAACTCAGTAGAAAGGCAATAAACCACTAACAGTTATGGCCAGATGGAGTTCACCAGTAGACAAAAATGAAGACCCCAGACACAGTGAAAATAAACAGTGCACAGATAGCATCCCTACAGCAACTGTTTCTGAGCTGTAGAACTGCTGTGTCAGGCTACACCCTAATGTCTCTGCAGCTGCTCAGAGTAGCTTGGTATACCAGAGAGTTTGGCAAAAATGCCCAGACAGTGCTGATAGGTTTCTCGGTAGTGGAGAGAAACCTTTCCATGCAACTTTGAGATACATTTACTATATGGTTCAAACTCTTCACAATTAATAAAGTTTCTCACACAAAGGAAATGGAAGATTCAAAGAAATCATGCTAAAAATAGCAGAAACGCTGCCCTCCAGAGAGACACACACTTGGGAACTTTCCCAACTGTGTATGCAGACTACTTGAGAATGCTTAAATAACATCTTATGCCTAAAAACTAGTGGGAAAAACAGCATGGAGGAAAGTTATTCGATACTGATAAAATAACATCCAGAGTGTAAAATACAGTTCCAGAGAAAAACCAGGAGTCCATTTACTAAATCAATCAGTTACTGTTCTGTAACTGATTTCTTTTTCATACCAATACAGAAGATTTCACAGAACAGCACATGCATTTAATCAGGAAGAATAAGTATTACAGGGAAACAATGTAAACAGAAATCTGAGAGCTCCAAACCCAAACCTGATCACTTGGGCCAAGTTTGCTAGGAACACATGGTGTCTTGAACACATACCAACTAGGAAGTCTACAGACCAACAGCAGTTATTACAAAGTCATTCCAATACTAAAGACAGAAACAGTATCTCCTTTACCCAGACCTTTCCTGGGTTTTTTCATTTGTTTCCCCATCTCTTCCACCTGATTGGGGAAAATTATATTTGAAGTTTTCAAGGGAAGGAAATAACACAAAACCCACTGTTTTTGCAGTAAGGCAACAGGCACTGCAGAACCATGGTCAACAGGCAGCAGGGAGCTACCACGACGAAAGGCAGTATAAAAATGCCACAGCCCCTTCTTTCAAATTTCTAGTAATTTTCCTTTCTTCCAATCTCCTCCACTCCCATACAATTTGCTCAGCACACAGGAGTTACTCTTTCTTACCAGATACATCCCACAGACACTGTCAGAACTTTCCTCCTCTTGCCAATTATAGTGAAAGACTGTCCGAAGACTGTTGTGCTCAATTTCACAGCACTCACCATTTTAGAAAGCCTGCAGCACCATCCTTTATTCTACCCCTTGTCTGCCTTTGCCTATTCTATCAACTTTTTAGAAAAGGCTACTTTAGCCACACTTAGTATTGAGGATGCTACTCACAAAAACAGCTATATTCTGGCAGCTGACATGAAAAGCAGATGACAATGTTAGAGACAGCTTAGCCTCTGTTGACAGTTAGCTCAAGTTTGCGAAACAAGGGAGAAGTGTTAAAAGTACCTACTTTCCAACTGGACTTCCTCATAAATGATCTGTATCTTTCACCAGGGTATTAATGAGATACTTAATAGCCCCATCGAAACTTATGAATTCTTGTGTCCTCCCAAATCACTACTTACTGATTGGAACACTCAACTGGAGTTTGGCAACACATCCTCCACCTAATATACCACCTTCTTTCTGTGCATGCACACAAGAGCCTTCTAAAATCTCACAAGGGATATATTAGTATCAATGTAGGAAAAGCCCTCTTCCAAAGCCTCTGGATTACATAGATCTTTTTACCAAGGATCCAGACATTTCCAAGTTACTATTTCTAAAATACATGTTCAAGAATTAGCATTGTCAAGATATATATTTTCATTCTCTCACCCAGCAACAAACCTCAAAATAGCTTCTCAGTTCTTAACCTAACGCTGCAATTGTGTAGACTATTTTATGGCTGAACACCATTATACTGTGTCAACTCCCACCAGAAGTCAAAGTGATTTCCCAAAAAATAGAGTATTTAATGTCTGGAAAACTAGAGTGTTCCTCAAAAGATAGACCCACTTCTCTTCTCAATGCTTTTTTTGATGTCTTGCCTGAGGACAAAGAAAGCAAAAGTCTCCCAGGCACAGGTGAAAGTCACCTGGATTCTGACACTGGACCTTTTTCTCCACCATTTTTCCTTCCAGTCAGTATGGCTTTATCAGAAAGTAGGGTGGAGGTGTCTGCTGATATCAAATGCCATGTTCTACTTTCATAGCCCTGCCCTCACAAGCATCCAAACTTAAAGCCATAAACACAAATCACAGCAACCTAGTTATTGCACATCAAAGCTGTCACTGTCACTCTTTCTCAGGGGAGAAGAGACAACCAGACAGTTGACATTTACTCTTTAGCTCACAGCGTAAACAGAAACCAAACCACAATATCTATTCTGCTGCTCTGGTAAGGCGTTGATCCCACACTACCCTCCAACAACCATACTGGCAGGCCTAGATTCCAACTGCACCTGTGTTTTCCTCTTAATAGCTGTGCTTTTTGAAGTTATCTCTTACTGGTCTTTTTAAACCCCTCATCACAATGGAAGTCACCCCAGTGTGTAGAACACACTCCAACAAGAGCATTCCTCTGTTACAGAGGCAGCTTGTGACCATATACCTTCTTATTCAAGGGCACATATCTCTGCCAGTTACAGAAATTGCTTGCACTGAAAAGCAAAGAAACATTCAAAGCTTTATTTTAACACAATTAGGGAAGTTTGAAAGTAAGAAGCTGTCATCATGTGGCAGGCAAAACTACATGGGCTATTGTTATGTGTTCCAAAGACCACTGCTTAGAAACTTCTAATCCCAATCTAGCACATCTAATGGCAACAGATTTCCAGTCTAGACTCTGCAAAAAGCTCCCAGAAAAGTAGTTTTTCCAGAACAGTCCATTTTAGGAGGAGGTCATGAGGCTGCAGATAGAACATTTAGACGTATCAAGTGACCTGCTCTCCTCAGTAAAAATGGGCAAAAGCAAGGTTCATGGCAATGGGAACTTAATATGGAAATCCTTGAGCAGTGAGATCGTAGTGAGTTTCTGCCTAGAAGTGCAAAATGCCTGCACAGACACGGCTATACTGCAGTCAAGGAGATCTCCAGGGCTGCAGTGGCCGATAGGAACAGCAAGGATGGTTTTGCAATAGGTGCAGATAGTATTGTCTGAGGATACATAGACACCAAGAGGAAAAGGCATACAGTACTACACTGCCTTCCTGAAACAACTCAGAACAGACTGCCACCACTGCAAATTGTTTAAGGAAATGGATTTAAGCCTTCTTTCTAATGCTTCCTCAGTCTGCTTATGGTCAAGTAACCTTTGGAGAAAGCCAGCTTCAGTGTCTGTTCATGGATTTCCAAACGTTACTCAGTTGCTCTGTTACTCAGAGTAATCTCATGTTACTCAGTTGTTGTGGAAATTTTGCAGCTCTCCTTCAGCAATATATTGCCTACAAATTTAAGCAGCAGAATACTAAATCACTCTTTCAGATTGTTAAACACACTGGGCAAAATTTTCAGCAGCGTTTGCATGATTTGAGACATCCTCTCCCAACCGATTACCAGCAGAACACGAGCACTTTGGAAAATTTCATTTGATGGTAATGTGCCTGACATCAGAGCCATCCCATTAGGCATCTTTCTAACTTAAAGAAGATGCAATGCTGTTTTTCTTTGCTATTTACTTGCTTAGCTGCCATATCACTTTACAAAGACCTGTTCAAGCTGACAAAAGAAGAAACAACTTAGTGGAATCTAAACTACACCATCAAGAAGTGAGAAATTTCTGAAACATGCTTTATTTATTGTACTAAGACCCTTTCCTGCCCCATCTCCTTTCTCCCACCTCATGCACTCTTGCTGCTTGTTACACAGAATCCCATTACTCCATATAGCCATTTCCTTTCCATATTTGTCTCTGTTTTTTGCTGACAGGAACAAAAGAAAGAACAACTTTATTATGATAAGGACCTATTTGAAAATCTCACTTGCTTCCCTGCATTTAGAATTGCATCGTATATTGCCCTGGTTTCTCCCCTCTCAATACATCAGAGGCAAATTAATTCAGTTCTCAACATCTGACACAATGCACTTGCAATGAGGGATATAGCAGTTAAGGTCTTATGTCTTCAATTATTTTTACTGAACTGCCTCTTCTTTTAAAATTTGCAGTCTTGTAAGAAGTACATTTGAAAAAAGCCACAAGTTTGCTACTAGCTATTTCCAAGTAATTAAATTCATTAATCCAAACAGGGAGCAAGGGAAATAAAACTACTTTCTCCTTCATGCTTTTTCCCCTCCTCTTACTCCATAATAATTATAAATGCTCTTAACTCACTAAATATTATGACTAGTGCTTATTCATTCTGGTTTTTGCTGTCCTTATCTTTCTTTTGCAAGCCTTAAAACAGTAATTGCCCTGAAATTGGAAAGAATAAGAGGTTTTTCCTCACAGTAAACCTAAAACTTGATCAGCCTCTCAGAAACCAGGCTATTTGTTGCTCCTTGCATTCTTTAGTTCTTAGGTTTTTAGTTCACAGTATTCAGACCTACAGTTTTACTTTTTCTGCAGCCTGCTTCCAGCATGATATTGAATATTTCATTTCTATCATCACTAGAAGAAAAGTAGTTTTGAAAAGAGGACGCAGAAACTCACACATCCCAAGACCAGCCACACGTAGATGCACAGGAGCTAAGCTGAACTGCAAATTCAAAAGCCTGTACAACTAGAGCTGGTTGCACAGCAACTCAGTGACTAACTTCCCAAGGAGACAGCTGGTAGGTTTGCATAGCTGTGTGTGCTGGTGCAGCTGCAGGAAAAAGGAGAGGACAAGACAGAATGACCACAGCTTTCTGTCCAGCACAGGGCACCCAGAGGCTCCACCTTCCCTCTGTGCAGATTCAATTGAACACCTAATGTTTAAGACACTCCATCCTTGTTGAAGTTTATAGACAGAAGTGCCCTCCACAGAAATAAGCAGATTAGAACACACCTGGAGATGGGCAGAGCTCGAAATACACTGAATAAGTGCACACACACATTGTCAGCAGCCACCACACTACTGAAAGGCCTTCCACAGTTCCTGTTCTCACACAGATAAGTTAAATGCCTCCTTTTCTCAGCACACCAAATACCCTGTACTGTGTTTGCAGAGGAAACTACTGCTCCTCCCTGGTGCCCAGAGGGACAGCTTATCTACGGCTCAGGCCTGTCATCTCCCTCAGGAAGAGCCACAGCTGTGCAGGAGCCATGAGTCATCCCAGCGGCACCCAGAGCAAGGGACACCCACGACACATCAGCACTGCTTTGCAGGGCCACTTGGTGAACTACGTCCTGTGTGATCATGTGAGAGAAATCCTTATGGGCACACACAAAGATTAAAGCCTGCTAACACTTCAACCTACATATGTAATAAAGTCCCTTCAAAACACACCTTTCCCTGCCCATTCAACAGTACGATATACACAGCACTAGCAGTGCTGCTCCAGACAAGGCTCAGGCAACCACCAGCATTTCCTGCTGCAGTCAAGGCAAGGGGCTCCTGTTTTGGACACTGTGGGCCAGCTAATAATTTTAGGGTCCACACACGTTTGGAGAGGTTGCACAAAGAAGTCTTGCCTCACTCTGGCAGGCAAAGAAGGCAATTCCCTTTGTTCTCTTCCCCAAGGACCAGTCAACCAACCTGTCTGGCCCAACCTGTCATTTCTATAGCTAATGGAACCGGAGAGGAAGTAGCAACCACATGGATTTTCCACCAGAGTCCAGCATATTTAGAGCCTTAATGCAAGTTTCCAACACAAGTAACATCACAAAGGGAAAGTGATCGTTAGTGAAAAACGATCAACTGAATATTGATCAGAGGTGAGGGTAATGCAACAGAATTGCAAAAGTCAGGAGTTAGGTTTCACAAAATAATTTATTTTACTAAACAAGACCTTATAAAAATACAATCACTTCCCAAGGAACCACCCTGAAGTCCTGTGCCTAGGCACAGAAAGGGCTTTTTCACACCACAAGATGAGTGGAAGGCAGACAATGAATAGGATGCATGTGCTGCCCCATTCCCTTTGGCTGAAATACACAAGACAAACTAGTATAATGTAACTTCTTCCTGTAAGCATGACTACAGAACAGTTCTCTGTACGATCACAACATAGACCGTTTAACTTTTCCATCAAGAAATTCTCAGGAAGTCACTCCAAATCAGCAAGAAAGAATGCTATCAGAAACAACTTCCTATCTGCCAGCCCACATTTAGGCCTATAAACAACCAGCTTCCTTGCAATAACAGCAACTCACTTTTAACACGGCATGGACACCTTCATCAGCCCATCAGGATCCACGGGGGAAGAAGGGAGGAAAATTGACAGAGATAACCAGAAAGCAGCTTTTCAAGTAACAGCCACAATACTCTCCCCTCAGAACCCGAGGGTTGTGGTAATCTCCTTTTTGAAATGCTAATGTCATTACAACTATAGCACCAGAAGACAAGCGTGGGGCCTAAGTGACAGAGCCTCTGCTGTGCCTTTACACAGACGATTTAAACTGAGCCCTTTGTAACTCTCCTCCCCAAAGCTCCCTGTCCGGCATCATGCTTGACAGGAGCTGCAGCTGCCATCCGACCCTCCTGAGGAGCAGGGGTGCAAAGATCAAGCTGATGAATTCATGCGTGCGGGCCGGGGGCGCAGCAGCCGTGTGCTGCAGCCTTGTGATCTCTGAACACACATGCCAGGACAAAGATGGGCTCGGGGAAGACTTGAAACAAGACAAAGCGAAAGGTTCCCGACTGCTATCTTGCTACTGCTAAACAACTGCACAACAGTAAAAATCATTACAGCTGGTCATTAAACTGGGCACAGCACATACCAGTGTAGGAGAGCATGGCTCAAAAAAACTAAGTAACATAAATGCATCTATCCTTACCACCTGGGGAACCAGCTCAGCCTTGGGAAGAAATTCCTCCCATGGAGAAAGCTACTCCAAAGGGATAGAGAACAGTCAACTTCCCCAGCAAAAACAAGTGGAACTATTTGCTGTCATGAGATTGGAGACCACACCAGGCACCACAAGTTTCATCTTGCCATCACATGACATTTAACAATTGACAGATGGTTACCAGAGGGCTTTCTAGTTTTGTTTTCAATTCAGTTTTCATTGTCCCTGATACCAGTCAGGGAAAACCAACTTCAAGTGATGATTCTGTTGTAAATACTACAGGATTTACTGCAAAAGTGTTTCCTGTAACTTACCATTTCCTACCATCTCCCAGAGAATCTCCCACTGTATGAAAAAAGAGATCATCACCACAATGTCTGAGAAGTAAATCAAGCTAAGTTTCACACAAAGCGAAATACAGGTTAACTGGAAAAGCAAACTACAGACTGAAAAATTTGCCGTTCACAAACACTGCTGCATTTACAGCAATTTCCACTTCACCATGACAGTGGGTGAAGCTACTGTAACCCCATAGCTAAAAGCTGGTCAAAGCAGGCGATTGTCCCACTCTGCTCTGCACTGCTGTGGCCTCACCTCGAGTCCTGTGTGCAGTTTTGGGCACTGCGATACAAAAAAAGGCATTAAGCAATTAGAGAGTGTCCAAAGCAGGGCCACGAGGATGGTGAAGGGTCTGGAGGGGAAGCCACGTGAGGAGCGTCTGAGGTCACTTGGTCTGTTCAGCCTGGAGGAGACTGAGGGGAGACCTCATTGTGGTCTTCAGCATTCTCACAAGGGGAAGTGTCAGGGCAGGTGCTCATCTCTCCACTCTGGTGATCAGTGGCAGGACTTGAGGAAAAAACATGAAGCTGAGTCAGAGGAGGTTTAGGTTGGATATCAGGAAAAGGTTCTTCACCCAGAGGGTGGTTGGGCACTGGAACAGGCTCTCCAGTGAATTGGTCATAGCACCAAGCCTGGCAGAGTTCAAGAAGCATTTGGACAATGCTCTCAGGCACATGGTGTGATTCTTGGGGTGTTCTGTGCAGGGCCAGGAGTTGGACTTCATGATCCTGATTAATCCCTTCCAGCTCAGCATATTGTATGAGTCTATGAAATAATACATAAGAGCCCCTCATCCCACTCCTATTTTAACTCTTACCTACAGAGAAGTGTTTGCATTTAATGAGGAGGCCAGCCTCCACTGCCACAGAAAGAAGAAAGGTGACAGACCACGCTGGAAAGAGAGATGTGTTTGGTTTCCCTGGTGCACAGTGCATGCTGGCAAGTAGCTTTGAAACCCTGGGTTCAGTGGCAGCTTTTTAGAAGTAAAAGCACAAAAGCTCAGATTCTGCAGGCATCTTCCCTTGGTGCTACTAACTAACAAAAGTCAGGAGAAAAATTTCTTCCATCTAAAGCAACTAATTAAGTCAAGAGTTGAACGGATGGAAACAGACTTAATGATAAGACGCTTTCCTGCTGTCAGAGGATGCAGAACAGACATTAATTTTCATCCTCTCAAATCCCTCCAAGGCAGCCAATGCAACCAAGCACAAAATACTCCTGACCTGCCTCAGACAACTGGCCAGAGGTATGCAGTAAAATAGTTTTGAATTTGCTCACCTTGACTGTAGTCAGAGAATGAATCTCTTCACAACACTCCTAATTAGCAGCTTATACCAATTCCTCTTCGTTTTACTAACAGCAAGAATCAAGGATGCTAGAAGCAGCCCTACCTGTGTATCAGATAACAGGCTGCAATGTTCCTTTTCCTCCATGCAGTCATACCACTGCCTGCCCAAGGACTCAACTCATACATAGGATCAGGTCATGACTAGAAAGACCTGGTTAGAGTGGGACCAAACATGACCAAGGCAATACCGACAGCAAAAATATACAAAAAAACAAACCAAAACAAAACACCCAGTTCTCTAAAAAGGTGCTCCAGCCGTGAGGAGTCTCCACAGCTGGAGGCACATGCCAAGAGTCAGTCAGTCAGTTCTCCAGGGTGCTAAGAGGAGGCAGAACTTCTCACAGGAGCTAACCTCTTCCAGCACAGCCCCCGCACTGCACTTCCAGTGTGTTTGCCCAGCAGAGGCATGGCCTTATGCCAGCAGACAGTGATCTGGCCACTACTGCACACACCTCCTCTCCCATACAGCACAAGTGTGCTAACAGGGCCTGACTGCCAGTCTTGTGATCTGCCTCCATGTGTTTCACTATCGCTTCAGTGACAAAACTTTACAAGGATCCGGTACCAACAGAGAGCTCAGCTCTCCCAGCACTGTACATCTCCCCTCAGCTGTTCCAAAAGTGGAGTCTAGCTTACTAAATGCCATGGAGGAAACAGTCACCATCAAAGCATGAACTGTCAACTTGAAGATAACATCTAAATATTTGAGAAGTAAATGCAAATAAAGAGATTCAAAGTGAGAAGGCTCAAAGGTCAACCCTGCTTTGGGCTAATGGCAGTAACATTTGCAGCAAGACTAGTTTGCTGGGAAAGGCAAAGAACTGGAGGACTAAAACAATAGAAGTGTAAAAAAACAAACTTGCCACCTTCATGGGTTTCACTTAGGCTTGCTCTTAAAGACATACTCATTGCAGCTTGTGATTATGTTCAGATTTTTCAGCTTACATATGAAGAATTAGTAATTTCCTCATTTGAGAGAAAAGTGACAGCTGAACCTAAACATGCAAATGATAAAGCTGTTACCTTTTCTTAGTATCTTACAACCTAAGTCATTTACACCAAAGAAAGTGTTTACAATGAAACCTGAAGGTTGTTCTCCAGGAGCACTCAACTGTTACTTTTGCTAGGGAAAGCAAAACCAGTGACAGAAGGCAAGTACTAGCTTTAGGATATACAAGAGCATTACAGATACTTGACACACTTTGCTGTGCAAAAGAGATGTGCTGCAGCACAAAGCATGGCTCAGCACAACTCTTACAGTACGGGTCCTTTTCAAGAAGCACATCAGCAGGCCCAAAACTTGAACTACTGGAGACAGGTTACACAGCAGGGGCATCCCCAGAGCTCTGCGTTTCAAAGACAGCTTCTCTGAAGTAACAAGTGGAATGGGCACAAGGAAACTGTTAGAAATCCACATTTCTCTCCTCCAAGACAGAGATATATCAATAGCTGTGAGTTTTGTATGACACGCCAGAAGCACATTCCTAAAGGCCTCTGCAGCATCAGCTAAGTCTCCTGGAGGTTAAGTCACCAGCATGCTGGTGGTCCAGAATAAAAGCAGCACCAGAAGTCGCTTACCCACTCTAATATAATTTCATTCCACACATAAAGGGACATACAGACCCCACCTGGAAGGGATCATCATCAGCAAGGAGTGTTGACAAGCATCTAGGGTCAGGCAGCTTTAATTGTTTAATCTTCTTTACAAAAAGGGTTCCTCTACAGGGGTGAAACAGCCAAACAAATGCAGGATAGGGGGAAGAGCAAGGCAGCTTTTAACTATTAAAGTGAACACAAACTAAGAAAAGCAGAGCTTTGAGAAAGTCAGATACTACTCTAAACACGGCAGCAACTTCCACTTGAAATTCCTCCCTACATCATCTCTCACACAGAACTGCTATATGGTCTTTCACAATTTCTCATCCCCCAGACCACCATCCATGATGTTAGAGCACAGCCAGCGCTCCAGTAATTGGCGTCTTCATCCTGATCAGCTTCTGCCTTCAGATTTCTGCACTGCAGCTTCAGTCCCTGGAGGGCACGCATGCTTCGTAACCTTTAAATTCTTAAACTCTCTGTCAGTGTCTCACAAGTCAGTCTTGTTGCCTACAGAAAAGCTTCAAAACCCTGATGTTGTAGAGGCATCCTCCTGCATTAAGACACTCTTACCTAACCCTTAAAAAATAAACACATATATGTTTTTCTACTAGAGTTCTCCCTCCCAAGGCCATACTATTCTCAACTGTTCTAATCTACTTGCATAAATAAAACACTACCTTCTTTTAGGATTTGCACTACTTAACCACCAAGCCACTAATTTGCTTTATAAACCACTGGGATCTTTTTCACAACTCCACCTCTGGAAACAGTCACCCTCCTGTTTTGCTGCACTCCTGTCCCTCTACTCCCCTTCCTAGAATCTTATTCCCTACTGATCCTCACTCACGTTCAATCTCTTCTACCATCTTCTTACAAATCTCCATTTGCCTCTAGTCCTTTTCTATGCCTGCAGTCTCTCCACATAAATTCATTTCCTTCAAAATATTCTAATTCTACCTAAACCAGAAAAACTTCACCTGTTGTCTCATCAGCTGACACCTCTGCTGAAAAAGAAGCAGAACAAAAGTTACTAATTTTGTTGTTTAGACAAAAGCACAAAAAAGTTTTATTCTTTCTGGACAGTTTTATGAGTGTCTAAGGATATGTCTGACACAAAATTCTTTACACACCATGTTGGTCTTTTTCTCAGGACATAGAAAATGTTCTTTCTAGCCAGAAATGCAGCAGCAGCCTTCGACTTTCTAATTATGACTCTGCATGTGTCAAAGCTTACCATGTTTCTTCCCTGTCCATGAGCTGAAAAAATCAAGAAAACATCCACCAGAGGTGCTTATCTCACTCTACAGCAAGGCAACGCTTTTCAAGTAAGACATGTTTTTCCCTTTACTTACAAAGCAAAAGATGTATCTCAAAAGCAGCAGCAACGGTGTTTTTTTGCTCTCGAACAATAAATATTTTCCCAATCGAATTAAGATGACTTGGCTAGACCTAAAATGCTGAGCCCACATGATTTCAAGATGCTCTTTTGTTACCCTACTGTTCAATTCTTTGGCTTCTGCTCCCACTGAAACGCTCCTTACTATGCCAGGTGGATAAACACACTTATTTTTGCATTCACAGCATTGGACCTATAGAGAAGAAACACAGGAGGCATCTCCATCCAGCACTAGCCATGCCAAAGTACACAAGCAATGAGGGAGCATCCCAACAACCTCCTGAGATTAGGCAGTCTTCCCAGTACAGGAAATCCAGAAGTTCCCCTCCCCTTTCCATAAAAGGATCACTGTACTAGGCTGGGCCAAAAGCTCATTTTATTCTTCAACAGTTTAGCAACAAGCCCCCTCCAGCCCAATCCATCTAGCACATTCTGTAACTCATCTATGCAGCCCCTCACCTAAGGGGTTACTTCGAATCCCTTTAACAACATATGGAAGCAGTCCTCCAACTCCAATGCAACACTTTGCAGAAGTAGAGCCTTGGGAATTCCTGTTTGCAGGGGAAGATGAACGCTCCCCAGAGGCTTCAGTTCATTTAAAGGAAAATGTGTTTTTATATGCAGACCAGCACACACAGATAAGCAGGTACAACCTCTTGTGACAATGTCATAATCCTGTTCCAATTACTCTCACAAAGGTACAAACATTTCTGAGCTTGCTGTTCAAGTGCCTTTAGTATCCTTCCAGTATCTTCATTCCAGACTGTTGGCAGCTTGTTACCAGTAGTGTTTTAGCAGCCCTCATCTAGGCACAGATTGCCATTATTCTGCAGCTGCTCACCATGCTCTTCCATACCACTCTGCTCTTATTAAGCTCTACAAAGGGACTGGAAAGAGGAATTGCTCCTGAAAACGCTCCCCCTTCTCTCCATGAAGAAGGCCACACTGCTTTGGGCTGACACTGTAATTTCTCCAAAGCCACACTTACATGAAGCATACAGGTTAGAATCAAGATCATCTGTTCATGCATGACACCTTCCACATTTCTGTCTGGCCATCCAATGCTATAGTGTCCTTGTTTTCACGGCCATTGAATTCATCCCTGGCTGTATAAATGCCTTCGTTTCAGCTGCATAATCAGAGACAAAGGAAAACTCTGCTTCGCACAGATTCCCAAAGAATAGGAACAAGTCTGAATCTGCTCAATGAGTGGAGTGCACTCTAACAAGCTGCTCTGTGCAACGCAAACAAATACCAGCGGTATCCAAGAGCTTCTGTGCAGAATAACCTTGGCACTGAAAAGACCTTCGAACAGCAAGCAGCAGACTGGCTGCATTTGCGTCAGAGACAACACACAGGAATGAAGTCGTTTCAGTTTATTCAAGCTCAATTTATCACTTTAATGGCAATTCTAAAAATTAAAGAGCTAACTTTACAGCATTTCGCACATGCAGTCAACAAAAATCAGACTGTGTCTAAATCTAACTGGACTTAGATTCACCGAGCCTGCATTACTATTTATTTTTAAAAGTTAATATTTAAACTCTCTCCTTTATGGGTATTGATATTTGCTTAATTTGGGATGTTTAATACTTTTACCACCACATTTACTTACATTTCCCAGGATCAGGTGATGCTATTATCAATAATGAAAGGCCCAACTTGTTTTGATAGATTTCTGACAGAGCCAGTCATGAATCCAAGAGAGATTACACATTTGGAACACAAATCATAGGAAGCTTTTGGGGTATTTTACAGACTACATGTTAAAATTTAATTAATAACTTAATCTGATCCACTGTCATTCTTCCAAAAATAGCCTGGCCAGGCAGGAGGACCATTGTGAATGAGATATAAACACAAGGCCTTAAGGGACAGAGATGGGAGGGAGAGGGAGAAAAATTACAAAAGTCACAGCAACAAAGAGAATGGAGAAGCATTATCTGTGGAAATGCAGATAAAAAGGTTGCCATTGCTCCTCTCCAATGCTTCAAAAACTCCCCACCTCTATCTACTAAGCATCCTGGCTCTTAGCTACATTCCAGTTGAAACCTCAAAGAAACAGAAGAGACAGATGCAGAACTAAGCCTCAGTATTACTGAGGAGCATTCCTGGTCTCCTTGCCTGCTCATTCCTTCATAATTTCCCGCAAGTAATCTTGGAGAACTTACCAGACGAGAAAAAATGCTACAACAGTGATAAAGCTCAAAAAATATTTCTGAGCAGCACTCAAGTTTCCATAAATCCTCCTCTTCTGACACAGCTTCACGGCTTGCCCATTACCAAACGCTGCATTTGTTTTGTGTTAAAATATGTGCAGTGGTTATTTTCATATTCATGGATATCTTCCCATGAAAAGGGAAGTTTCCCCAAATTCTGCAGTATGCTTAGTGACTAAGCAACTTATATTCATCTCATGGCACTCAAAGATATTTGGATAGATTGCTTGAGACAAAGTGCTGAGGATTTTTCTTAAAAATCCATGCATAAATAAAATCAATTTATTACCAGAGGACAGAGCAGATGTTTGCTGACTGAAAATGAGTCTGCTCTCTGCATTAACCACAAGGCAAAGAGAACATCTTCCTGACCAGACTATGAATATATCTCTAAGCTTCCTGGAACTTAAGCAATAGAATTTCTAAGCAGCAAAATGATTGCAACACAATATACCTCATATAGTTTTATACATATGAATCACAAGCTCTGCTTTCTCACTCAGAGCTGAGCCAAGCATTGTCTCCATGCTTGTCTTTTTATGAGAATATTCTTCAGCTCCTGTAGCAATTGTGAGCTTGTCACATTGGCTCCACATTCAAGATAAGCATTACCACCATGAGATTTAATACAATCTCTTGCTTCATGTTAACATCGTTTTGCTCTGCTTGCTCTGAATGACTTTGCTATGCAAAGTAATAAAGTGAGGATGGCGAGGTGGTTGGGGGACAAAGATGAGGGAAAGATGATTTTCCAAGCGCCTCGCCAGTACTCTTTGTTCCTCCATCTGGCTCTCTGCTCCTCAGCTGACTTGCTCATTAATGTTACTCATGGCTGGCATGCTGCTGCAGGTGCAGCTCCCTGGGCCCATGATGCATCACTGAGCACCCCCATTCCTCCCAGCAACTGGCATTTGGGTTGCTACCTCCCAGTCTCAGAAAAACCATACATGGAAGCGCTCCTCAGCGAGCTCCTCCCCAGGACTTTCTCCCCTTCGTGTCTTGCCCTCTGCTACGATCCTGGCTCCCCTCTGTTTTCTCACTTCCCCTGCAGGAAGTGGTTTGTGCCTAGCCACTATAATCCTGTTTAGCTAATGATCTGCCTTGATCAGTTCACCACAACTGGATTCAGATCCTGAAGCAAAAAGAACACAGAAAGGGAAACACAATGCAGAATCACTCTCGGGTCTTCTGGCATGCCTAACTAGTGCTTTTGTAATGTGATTGGATGTCTCAAAAATTATATCAAAAATGCTTGCCAGTATTGTGGCAGCTTTTCCCCATCCAGCAGCCCGTGCAGCACAAGACATTTGCATACTGATTACAGTCTCAGTTGAAAGTGCTGCAGTGCCTAATGGGAGTTTCAGATGGCGATGGTGCCCCAGGCTGGGAGGCATATCTGACAGGCCTACATCTGAAAAGAGGCAGTGACACTATCACCAACAACAGCAAGGCTGGAAAAAAACATGGATAGACCAGATCCAAAAATATCTCATCCCCTTCCCACTGTCATTAACTATTCATGACAATTTGTCATGCTCTCAAGGGTGTCCACCCCAACCCCTCATTACCTACAAGGCCAAAATCAGGTCAGGAAGACATAGAAGCCTGGGATATCTGATTTCAGCAGTCTCTCCCTTCCAATTCAAAGAGCCAGGAATAGCAAAAGGAAATCAACTCCTCCTCCAGAAGTTTTCAGCACCAGCAGACTTTTCCATACAGGATCACCTCAACTATGAATGCATCTGGCAGCTAATGTTTATTCTGCTCTACCACACTGATGCTGAGGAATGCTGGTCACATGATATTCTCAGGTGCCATGATATGTCAAATAAATACGACTTTTTAGAGTTATGTCAAGAACTGAGGTTTTTTTTACATAGGCAAGCTAATGTTCTGTGTTACAACAGCCGCTCAAGTCAAATCTATTTCTCTTTTTGGGATTAACTTCTTTAAAGTTCCTACAAGAGCACACAAAGTTTCTCCTTCCGGCTCATGCCTCCTATGACCAAGAAAAAAAAAAAATCTCTCTACAGACAAAAACTAGATCATGGCTGGTCTGAGAAAAAAAGACATATTTCAGGGTATACTGGGTAATCAAGCACATACTTCATTTCATGTACTACCTTCTGAGTATCCAGTACATTTCCTTCTTCCACTCATTTCTAAAAGGCAGGTGTCTCATCTCTGATGACATTTTTCATATCATCCCATTCCACTGCTATTTACATTATTCACAACACTTATCCATCCGAGAAACATCAAGAGATGAGAGGAGAGGGAAAACTTAAGCTGAAAAGAGGATCCAATAGAGGGGCACAGGTAGCAGGAGTTAAGGTGTCAGAAGATAGCATACAAGGAAGCACTGAACAGATCAATCAGCTGTGCAAAAGAGCTGAACCCAATCTCTGCTTCTACTCCTTCACACCAGCAGTTGCTACAGTGCACACAGATAATGCTGTCTACATGAGAATCTCACTCAACAAAAACACAGTCCATGCTCTTGAGATGCTCCAAGTCTCCCCAGCTGCAGTGAAGGGATGAGAATGGAGGGGAAAAAAAGTCATGGGAATCAAAACTACAGGATGAAGGACAAGCACTTATTTACTAATATGCAAGACTCATGCAGTTCACACTTCACACTCTGCTTAACAAGTAGTGATGAAATTTTTCCTGTGAGTACTGAAAGATGTATACAGATACAAAAGATACAAATACATCAAGCGTCACCAGTTTTCACCTAAAAATATACAGCCACTTCCAAACTTACATACCTCCTCCTCCTTCCTGTAGCATATATAAAGGTTTCACTTACCTGTGGACTGTGCTTCCAAGATAAAGGAACCAAAGATAACTAGCAGACGAAATAACCCATGGCCAGTCAAGGCAAGAGATGATCCTGTGTTGCTCTTTGATGCTACCATTCCATGGCACATCTTTTACCCACCAAGGTTTCTTCTTTAAAAATTTCTGAAAGATCTTGTTGATCAGGAGCACCTTGGTCTAAAAAAAACAAAGACAAAGCAAGAAAAAGTATTGAGCCAAACACCTACAACATCTGGAGAGGGAAAAGGGAAAGCTAGAAACAAAGAGAAACCTTCTACATGTTAGCAATCTTACTAAGCATTCAGAGTTCTCAAGGTAACGGGAGCAGAAAAAGCAATCTTCTACACAAGAAAGACTAAAAGGAGCTGTATTAGAGAGAGACCATAACTTTTCACTCACTGTCTAATGTTTCAAATATGAAAACCGCCTAGCTCACAAATAATTTTAGCTTTTCCTTTCAAGACAGCCTCAGAGAACATAGCATCTGGAGGATTTGTTTCAAAAATTCTTCAAGAGAGCCAGTCTTCCTACACCTCCACCACTTTTCAGAAGGTCTCTGAGACACAGCAGACCGTACTAGACAGCTAGGATAAAACAATCAAACACTTCTTCAGCCACCTGGAGAGGCACAGCAATCCTGACAGCCAGCCGGCAGGCAAACACACGCTTATGAGGAGGAATGTAAAACAACTTGCAAACCTCAGGTATAATGATCTGACAGGACAGAGCACAGCAATTAAAATTGCAGGATGTGACACTGCTCATACCTGAGGACTGAGGGCTTCACCCACAGCCTATGAGGCACTGTCACAGCAAAAACAGCCTTGTACACAAACACACAAAGCACAGCTGGGAAATAGACAAAGCACAAAGCTGAACCCTTACTTTTAATGAAGACCCAGCAGAACACATATTTCACTGACCTACTATACTTTTAATCTGCAAGGCCTCCAATGGTAAGCACACTAACAAACAAAAAAAACAACCAACCAAAAAACACTCTGGAAAAAACAAATCAATCAATAAAATAAAAACAACAACCAAAAAAACCCAGATGGAAACATATTTCAACACTTGTATCCTGCTATTCATTACACATCTGAAGGTACTCGGGTAAAAACAAATTTACTCTCAGGTAAAACAAGTTTGCCAAAATTAATGTTTTTTTACACCTGACAACAGAAATACTTTTAATTTTGAGGAAAACCCCATTCAGCCACAGCTTCTTCAGTTAAATGAATATTCAGACTGAAGGGGGATTAGGTTTTTTATTTGGCCAAGTTTCCCAAGGAAATTCAAAACTGCTGGATAATCTCAAAGAGATCTGAGAAGTGCAGAGATAAGTATTGTACTCTTTTGTACCCTGTGAGGACAAATGGGACACCTGGGTTAGCACTCCTACTACTTGGGAAGGCAGAACCTTCAGATTCTTAAGTACTTCTGAGATGAAAGCAATACACCAGCACTGACCAGAGAAACATATAACTCAAACTGCCTCAACTCACATTTCCAATCACTCAGGCAAAACAGTAGATGCATTATGGGAAGGAATATGTAGATTTGTCAATAAACCTGGTAGCCATCCTAGTGAAAAAGAGGGTTTTTCCTTAGTTCCATGTCACTAGTATGCTCATATTTACTTCACAAAAGGGCTATCTTTAAAATTTGAATCTTTCTTTTTAGTGTCTATCAAAGAAAAATTCTTTGTCTGCATACACCCTGACTTGAAATGTCATTTCAAGATGACATTTAAAGTGTCACGTGGCAAGTCTGTAGCTGCTGCTACAATAAACTCTGTGTCTACCCCTTTTGTTTCTTGCTTCATTTGGAGGGCTCTGACAAAGCAAAGCACCATCTTCAACAAATGCCCTTCTGATTAGATCAAGAAAGATCTGTCCTCCCTATTCCAATTTAATGAAGCCTCATTAGTGTAAAAACCTCTGAAAGTATTGCCAAGGTATCTTTCAAAAGGTGGCCCTTCTTGCCCTTGGAACAATGCAGGTGACATAGCAGCAGCCAGGAGAGGTAGAAGAGGGCATGCAATTACCACAAAATTTCCTGAGCCACCTGTGGTGTGCTGTCTTTTCCCCAGAGGCATTTTCCTCCCCCAAAGACTGCACCTAGAAGTCAGCAGTCCAGTTCTGGTCTCTGAACAGCAAAGTTAGAAATACCTAAACAAGAATATCTTTGTGGGGGAATCAATTATTGCTTATTCTTGATTCACTAACAGATTGCTCCAAAGCACAGTACTGTTTCTCTCCTTTCTTCTAAAATCAGACATGATTTCCACACCTCTTTTTAGCTACCAAGTCACTCGAATTCCAGGTTACCAGGTATCCTGTCTATCACAGGCCTGGGGCTGCCACACCAGGAATACTGTAAATCGCTGCTATGCCTACAGTAACATCCCACTAAGTTGAATTGGTTCAGTGTGGATCTGAAGGAGACACAAGGGTAGCCAGCCCATTCAGTGGGCGACAGCATGGATAAACCCCTCAGGATTGTTAGGAGACACAGGGTACAGGTACCGCTTGCGAGGATCCTCCCTTTGGGCTTCAGCCAAGTTACAAAACTTGTTCCCAGCCTCGACTGCTCCCTGGCAAAATGAGAAGAAGAGAGAGATTCTGACTAGATAAGAAACTATCCCTTTTTCCCAGAGGAGAGCTGATTTGGAGGCTATTTAGACAGACATTCAATTCTCTGAAAATTGACTGTTGTTTCAGCACACTCCTTATACCTACAGCTCAGGGGGAAGCAGCTTTCATAATAACTCTTCAGGCCTCCACTGCCTGAAGTTAGCTGGAGCACAGTGTAGATCACACACATTTGTCAGAGACATACTCTCAGGGGCATAGCTTAACAATTCAGGGGTTTGGGAGAATCAAAGCGTACACAAAGCACTAAGGAATGGGCTGGTTTCTTTAATGGATATTAGGAACAATGAGGCAGAAGCTGACAGTAGCACAAGTATGCAGAGCAAGGACATTTCAGACCCATTTCACATGCCACAGCCTAGGCTGAAGGGTTATGTAAGGATTAAGTTTAAACAAAGATGTTTTCAAAGATAATATTTAGTACAGCCAACAGTGCCCATAAATACAGTAAGGAGTAGAGGAGATTTTTCTCTGTTAAAAGTCTATCAGTCAATAAAGGTGGAGGGGTTTTTGCTTTCTTTTTAAAGTGAACCTTGAAAAACACCTACTAAATATGGATAAGACAATAAACCATCCTCTATATCCACAAAGTCAATAGCCACACACCCTCTTAGGGAATGCTATGGACAAGTGAAAAAGTACCCATTGCTCCAGCTTACAGACATCTATCTCCAGCTCTTTCTTCAACTCTTGGCATCAAGCAAGCTTCCCAGTGATGCTCCAGCAAGAGTCCCCCTCATTGCATAGCCAGCCCTGCTTGCACAGGGAGCAGTAGTTTGCTTCTACATAAAGTCCTCAAGCAGGCATCAGCTTCCACTGAAACCATGCAGGCCAGACTTCCTGCTTGCTCTTAAACCACAATCAGCCCTTTCCAAAGATGACACACTCATATATGGCAGGAGCTCTCTTTAAGATAAGTTCTTTGGGGACCTTTGCCATTTATCTTCCAGACCTTCAAAAGCTATCAACTCATATCCCTTGATCCAAGATCCCCTTACAAGCATGTGTAAATTTTCACAGGATCATGACTTAATTTTCTTATTCTGTCATAGCAGGACTCCTAGGTCCACATGGAAAAGCATTCTTTAGAAGGCCATATGCTCAGGACATGCTCTAGACAACCAGAGACTGGACAGTCTAAAGCTTTCTAGTTGCTCAAAATGCTTGCCACAGTTATGTCCTGTGTTACTGTTGCTGGAAAACAGGTCTTCAACCTGAATCCTTCAAAGTTTATTTAGGGAAGTGTTCAGAATGTTTGGAATGCTACTGGCTTGCTTTTAAATACCATACTTGAAACTTAGCAAAAGAAAATTAGCTATCCTCATGCACATCAGAAATCTCTATTTTATCCACATGGTTTCCCCCTCACAGAATAATACTCAGACATTGTTTGCCAGCTCTTGAATGCACACAGCAAAGATCTTAGCAGTGGCATGAGTGATGGGTGTGCACAGCATAGCTTTTGAAAAGCTAAGCACAAGCATTGTTCTTGCCTCATGGTCACGCTGCAAGTGGAATCTAATGTAAGCACCGTGGTTCAGAGGATTTAACCTTCACCCTTAGTTGCTGGTTTTGTTGTATCCTTATTTTGTCTGCTTTCAAAGAGCAGTTCAGCTTTAAAGCAAAAAAGTCATCCTCTTGGCTGCTAAATAAAAAAAATACAGAAAAATCAAGTCCAAGTGACAGCGGAAAAAAGAAATCCTTCATTCCACTTACTTTCTGTGGTTAAACCAGTTTAGTTGAAAGCTTTTAAAAACAGAATTGTGTTTTTAACATTTAGGGATAGCATCATAATTCAATTACACTGTTCAGTTTAAGCTAGGCACAAAGGAAAAAATCAAAGCCTTTGAAGTTACCTGCAGGCAGTTCAGAAAAATCTTAATCATCTGACTTTTCAGCACAGCCAACTCTCAATTATTCAGGATAATGGGAAAAGGTGGAAGAGGAAAAGAGGAAATATGGAAAGCCAAACAACATGTAACACTCCTCATCTCCTGCCCAGTAACCAGATGATGTGTTTGGTAGCTTGACTTTACACCTTCATATTTGAATTACAAAAAGGCAGATTTCTGCATAGCACAGTCACAGCATAAAGCAGACAGTCAAACTGCATGTATTCCCTGCTACAAAGAAGAATCACTAGGAAAGACCAAGCCGCTTATTCTGGACTTTGGAGTCAGCACACACCCTCCTGCAAATGACCCCACTGCTGAAGTGGAATCTGAATAGTTGGATTTCCTTCCTCATTCTCCAACTATGCCAAGGGTTTGGCCTACGACCTTCAAATTTGGCTGTTTCTTTCATATAATTGTTTCGGTTTAGCTTTTACCTGCTCTCTCCCATGAAGGTTTCTAGAACACTCCTTTTAAATTTTAAAATGTTAAATTAAAAAAAAAATCCCAACAAACTAAACCAACAATTGTTGGTGATGCACAACTTCCATTTTCAAGAGGGAGCTTTAGAGTTTGCACAGAAAGAAGCTTGCTGGACAGGTTAAACTCTGAAATTCCATTTTAATCTCTGATAAATGGCATGTGCCTAACTCTCCACAGACTCACTAAGGCACACCCAAGCTTTAAGACAGGGAACTGGATTTTTCACTACTGGGTAACTAGTACCTTACAACTGGTAAAGTCACACAAATATTCCTACCTCAAGTGAATAAACCTGCAAGATTCAGCAATTTGCACAGCTTACTCCCCAGCTTCCTCCTCTCTATCCTTCAGCCCACAGTCTAAAGTCCTTTTGGCAACTAGATCATGCTTTTGCACCCCTCCCTTGCTTGCCTCCTTGTCTCACTTGATGCTCTTCTAACCATGCTAAGGTTAGCTGAGCATATTTTCCTGTGGGCTGATTGCAGGGAGCACCTCCTCCAGCTAATCTCCTTCCATGCTGGCAGCTGGGTGCAAGCCCTTGTATACGAGCTTCTTCCCTGCTGCAGCCCAGAGAAACAGACAGCAGGCTCAAAGATATTCCTGAGTGGACCAAACAAGCTTCAACTCCAACATTCCTTTTAAAGCTAAGTAACAAGGAAGGAACAGACTTTCCAAGGTGTGAAAAGAAGAGGTGCAAGGTTGCCAAGGGGAAAATGGGTGGTATTCAGTACCTTTCACTGTCCATTGCATGATGGAAATGCTCAGGTCAGTTGTGGACTAACAACTGCCAAGCAGGGCTCGGTTTTCATTCTTGCAAATAGCACTCATACTTTTAGAAACAGAATCAGAGACAAACCATTAGAAACAGTCTCAGTCTTGTGATGATCCTTCCCCATTTCCACGTACCATGGTTGTCATGCCAGGTCTGACACATTCACAGAAGATTTGAATTGTATTACTTAAAAAAAAATAAAAATAAAAATAAAAAATCCAGTTTTCTTTGCTTTGGTAAGCCCAAGAGAAAGCCCTAAATACCATTATTTTATAATACCAATTACCAAAGCTCCCCAGATTTTAAGATGTTTTCTTTAAAGTCAGAGAATTTCACTGGAAACTTTTTCTGTTTTACTTGGGAAGAGGAAGATAAGAGATCAAAATCTAGTTGTCCTTTCAAATAAGGAAGGAGAAGCTAGTTATGGGCAGGCTGTGAACTTCCAAGAACCAGTAAGAAGAAAAACAGAGCTGCGGAAGAGCAGTGGGAAGAGTCAGGTTAATGCACACAACTCCAATGCACTGCAGATTTCTGCACTATTACAAAAATGCTTATAGCAGTGGGATCATGTCAACGGTGAATGAAAAGAAAACAGTTATTTTAAAAAAAAGAGCTGGATCTGCTTTAAAGGATTTTTTTTAAACATACTGTCATCTATGCAATCTATGGGAAGAACTAGAGACTGGGGGATTGTGGAAAATACATCTCTCACGATCTTTCTCAATTTGTTTTCGGGTGAATTTTTGTTGTTTGTGGGTTTTCCGAAAATGTCTTTATTTGAGAAAGCATTCCCTTTAGAAACTATTGTTTCAGCATTTTTCCCCTGCCGCACTGCATCAGAAAAGCTAGGTTTCATACTTTCAGCTTTAATCAGTACAACAGCACATTTACAGAGGACCATATGCACAAAATGTTCCAGAATGCCTTCCAAAAATAATAAGTCCTAAAAAAGAAAATTCACAGTAAACTGGAATGGCTTCAGGGAAGGAGAATAAAGAAAAGCCGTGAGGCAGAACTTCTTGTAACCACATCCAAGCTTGAAATGTTACTTTCAGTAACAGGGCTGACAAAGAAGGAGTGGATTGGTAAGGTCACTCGTATAGCCAGGATGCTATTTTCATTTATGCAGCTGTGTTAATCTGTTTCAGAGAATGAACCACAAAGCCCATGTACAGTAAAGGCTTATTTTATAACCCCTCACTACTAGAACATGCTTCTCCCTATCCTTACCATTTCTTGTGCTTTCACTTCAACTAATGTGGCTAAAAGCATCAGTCTGCTACACTTGCAGCTGCAATACCACCAGGCTGCACAGCCACTTGAGAGGACATCCATTTGGAAGTCTTTTTCCTAGCAAAGCCCTCTAAATATAAACTTCAAGGAAGCAGTCTGACATTTAAGTAAGGAACTATACTAGGAGATGAAGGAACTCTTACATTTATTCCTAAAAGCACAGCTGTGAGACACAACTCAAGTTTAAAATGATTACATTTCCCAGATATAAAAATATTCACTATATAGAAGTATCACTCACTTTCAAGGAATGATGACAAATATTGTACAGTGCCTGTTATTTGTATCTCACCTTATAAAGAAAGTTCTCAGCAAGAGATGTGTTGTTATATCAGAACATTCCAGGCTAACAAATCCTTGATGTTAGAATGCCTGTCAGCACATAGGTCTTTTCAAAGATAAACACACACACATAAAAACTCTTAAAAATAAAACCGTCCCTTAAGTCCTCTGAAAACTTAATCTTCCAACAAGATAAATCATTGACCAAACTGAGAAAATTAAAAAGCATGGTTTTAAATTCTGGTTGTGATCTTAAGACCGCATTTGGGATTCTAACACAGCAGAGAATTACTTCAATACATCTCAGTAAGGCAGGCCTTCAAAAGGTCTCAGCACTATGGCTCAGTTTTGCATCCATTAGCTCACTATTTCCTTTTACTTTTGTTTTTCAGCAGCTGCAAAGTTGCTAGATATTTCTTATTGCTTTTCCTCCTTAGGATGCACAGTGCTAAAAGCACAGATGCACATGTATTGCAACAAACCCCTCACTGTGGCAGACACATCACAGTGGCATTGGGCACGTTTTATTCTACAGAGCCATATAACTCTTGCCAGTGTACAATGAAAAAAAGAAAAATTTTGCATCCCCATTCAACCCCCTCACAGTTAAGTCCACAGGACAATTAGCACACTGCCTGCATGCAGACCCATTCCTGTGGAGCCGCAGTCGAGGGTGGCTGCCAGTGTCCCAGGCAGGTCCCCCAGTGGGGCACCCGCACCAGCAGCCGGCACACCAGCCTCCACCCCAGCACTCAACATGAAGATTTCAGACTTCAGGTAAGATGATGTAAATTAATTTTAAAAATCAATAGGACCAAGCAAAGAGGGGGTGGGGAACAGGAGCCCAAACCACTTGCTTTCTTTTAAATCACTCTCACAATTACCAGAATTACTCACAAAGAAGACACATCATTATGCAGAAGACCTTCACAGCCTTTTTTGCTCTAACTGGTTTCCATCAATAGGCTATGCTTAATTTTATTTTCTTACAAGGGATCAGTTGCAATTACATTCTGATTTGAGCAGCACAAGCTAGAAGAATCAAGCCAGAGAGACACTCCAAGAAGGATAGCAGCTCATTACATGTCACAAGGGGACATACACCATGAAAAGGCCAAGTGCTCCAAGCAGAATCCTCAGGATAGATCCCTTACCAGCAGAGTAGCAAACCATCATCCGAGATCTACAACCATCATCCTGAGATTGTGCGTAAAAGATTTAAATTTTGTATTAAAGATTTCCACCATTAAACTGGGGTGGGAGAGAAGCATGCCAGAAAGAAGTGTAGAGAAGTAAGAGTTTGCAGCATAAAACTTTTCATAAATAAAACCTGCTTTTGTCGTATCTCAGTAGAAGGTCAGTTTGAAGCTTCAGCTTCTTCCTCACCTGACTCAGTGACATTTAGACTTTACAAAGCATGGCATGGCTATTAGAGGAAAAAATATTTTAAAAAATAAACCACTGTTAGCTGGAACTAGGGTAGCCCAGAGGTGGGACACAGGATGCTCTGACTTGCAGCAGGACAGGGAGCACAACCAGTCTCCTGCACCACCCTGCAAATGTCAGAGGGATCCCCATTCCTCTAATCCCCAGGGAGGGGCCTCTGTCTAGCTGTTATCAAACAAACTCAAACAAAATGTTAAGCAAAGGATCCTGAGGCAGCCAAGGAGCACTGTCAGATAGTAACTCCTCATTTAGCAGCTCTCAGCACCTTGTTTATATAGCAGCAATGGTTCCTCACCCTTTACTGACCTGCAGTCTAGTCCACCTCTTGTACACCAGCATCTCCCCTTTGCAGAGACAGCTGGGGCTGAGGCCTGTCTCTCCACCATCCAAGCGCTTACAAGCTACCTTGGCTGAAGGATGACTCCCTGCTCCTGGGTGACTAGACACCTCCATGCTGCTGCTCCCACACCCACCTCGCAGCTAACCATCCCCTTCACAACAATAACAAAACTTTCAGGAACTTCTTGGGGAAACTGGGCCCTTGCACCAGGACAGCTCTAGGGCCAGTGGAAACAGCAGCTGGGGAAACACTCCCACCTCAGATTTGATGCCAATGCCTGAAGTGTGTGAAACCACTCTCTGACTTAAGTGAGCAGCCTAATATGCTGGGGCAAGAAGTTGTACAGGCTTCTTGCTCCTAAAACCATCTCCATTTTCAATCCACATTGAAGTTTGGAAAAAATAATTTACTATGCATAAGTATGCTCTGTATGTAAATCATTCCCCTAAGTCACGGCTCCAGCATCATGGTTTCCATGCAGATTAAAAACCAGAAAGCTGGGTGAGAGTGCTCCAAAATAGCCAAAGGTAACACGGGCTTGCTTAGAGAAAGGCAAATGAAATCGAAGCCGAAAGAGGGCGGAAAGTTACACAAAGCAGAACAGCAAGAGTCAGCAAAATGCTCAGCAGTAAATCTTACAGTTGCATGCATGAGTGAGAAAGGCTACAAAGTGGTGCTGCACACAGGCAAGAATCACGCACATGCCCATGCTAGGTCAGACGGAGATACACCCAGAGGTCAGAGCATACAGGTTATTTAATCTTCTACCGCACATTCTGGCTGTTTTGCTAGACCACCTAGGACTGCAAAAGCACAGCTAGACTTCGTCCAGTCTGCCTCAAAATTCTAAGGAAAACCCTTCCAAAGATCAGATCTCCTTCCGATACTCAAAATGTGCAAAGACAAACCCTGGATAAAGCCACAGGCAACACCTCTTCACCACTACCACTAGGACCAGAACATAGAGATAAAGCATCCTGCTAGTGACCTGGCCAGTTGCCTCCCTGCCTGCTGTCCCTCAGCCAAGCACACCACTTCCAGGTGCTGCCTCCCTCCTGGCTCCAGTCATAGTCCTCCACCTCTGAATGCACCAGCTACCAAGCAAGCATCCATGAAACACAAGCAAGAAGACAGGTTATAGAGTCTTCACTGGATTTCTACATTTTTTTAACTTGTCCAGCATACTTGTATTCAAATGTCAACAGGCTGGACACACATGATCATGAAAGATAACACACATGCTGTCCCAGACATCTCTACACCTTGCTCCTCTTACACACACAGAGCTGAGAAGTGGAAGATCCTTCCCCATTCCCTCTAAAAAGTGCATTTTCAAGCAGGCATATTTAACTCTCTGCTATCTGAAGGTATGGAATAAGTATGTCAAGCCACTAGCAGGTAAGTGAACAGTACATCCACTTGGGAAACAGGTCACTCCCTGCTTTGCTCGGGGTTTTGAGGTGTCTCCAAGCACCCTGCATGAGTACACTGAAGCCATGAAACTATTTGTCAAGAAAAAACACTCTAGCACAGAATTCCCAGTGACCTCTACTCAGCCTCATGGGAAAAGCACAGCAACTCCAGTTTCAACCGCCTTTAAAGGAAGACTGATTCTATTATTATTTTTTTCCAGACATTTTGCAAATAAATACGAGGGTCCTGCGACAGCCAGTAATCCTCAAGCAATTTCCTGTCTCTGGAAACAAGGTTCCCTCAGACTGAATTGATTAAATAAAGGTTATTAGAATTAGGATAAAGCAAGCTTGTTTAAAAGTCCTCCTCTTCATGTTTTTACCTGTAACATAGTGCTCCAAGCAGCAGCACAAAGAGATCAGCTACAAGAGCTTACAGCATAACAAAATTAATATGCAAGACCCACCAAAGAGTGAGAAGGTGATTTAAAATGACTTTCAACAGCAGAGGATTTTCATGTTCATTTAATCTATTTTGAAGTAAGTTTCTCAAAGGGTATGCACTTTTTTATACCTTACCCTTAAGACTGGATTTGTTTTCCCCATTTTGTAAATCTGATGTGCCATTCAGTCTTTTGAGAGTCAGCAGTTGTCATCACTAAAGCTGTTTTCCTTTTGCCTCTGCAATTCAAGGATTTGCTGCAAAACAACTGGTTAAATCCATTTACACCATCTTTCAGTGCTACCAATTTCCTTTTCCTCTAAAGCCAAACATTCTAAATAAAACCCATACAGAGATAAGTGTTAGTTTCTACAAATGCTACATGTATGTAGAGGAATGCAAACAGCTTGACATCGGGATCAGAAACTTGCTCAATTCTCTGGCATCTCTTGAAGAGACAAGAGGAAGTAACAAGAAAGTAATGACACTTGTGCAACAGTTTAAAAGAAACAGAGCAACCATTTAAATTAACGCACTCTACAAATAAAAAAACCCTGAATCTCGCAGAAAGGTTTAAACATCAACATCAGACTGGCAACGGTCTCACACGCACAGGTTAACTCAGCTTCTCATTCATAAGAAAAAAATTCATTATGCAGAATTTTCAGAAAGGGTCCCTGCATAGGAATTGATCGAGAATTTTGGGGGGGGTGTTGGTGGTTTTTTTTAATAACCTCACTTCTGTTCACTAAATGCAGAGTAACAACTGTTAAAAAAACCCAACAAAACACCAAATGCCATCTGTAGCTCCACCTATAAGGTTCAGAGAGAGACTGTATTATTGTGAATGTCACAGCAGTTGTATCCAGAGGAGTTGATGGTCTATCACTTGCAACTAGCTGGATTTCCATTGGCTTCTTTTAAAAAGCCACTTGCAAGCTTCATTTTGTGAAAAGACTAGTCTCTGCATGCTTTTATACACATTCTAACTCACCTAGAGCTGCTTTTCTGGAAGAGCCAAACATTGCATTTAACAGGTGTAAGCAACAGTTGGCTCTGGACAACAAAGGATCTCCATTGTCTCCTTCTGCACTTCAGGATCTGCACTCCTCATGAAGCAGAATCACTCTTTCACATGCAGAGGGAAGTGGGGGGAGGACAAAGACAAGCCTGCATTCTGGAAAATAAATAACTCCACTAAGGCTCCACAGGACACTACAAGGCACATTTTGAGGAAACTACCCTTCTTACAGCATACTACCGAGCACAATAGCTATCAGAAGCCTTTTCTCCAACACTCACATACCCTTCCCTGTTCTCTAGCAACACTGCCACAGCCTCCACCTCCAAGTCCTGCTCCTCAGAAGCGCTTGAGTATAGCTGCGGGCAATCACTGCAAAGGCTGCTTCACACCACCCTTGCAAATGAAAAGAAATCCCAGTGAAACGCTACTGTGAGCCCTTTTGAAAGGTAGGAACACATGCTGGTAAGGAGAGAACTCAACAATGTACTTCTGAGGGACTAAGGTGAAGTTTCATCATCTCTGCCACGAACAGCTATGCTTTATTTACATCAAAGGCATCAACAGCCTTCACAAGTTCCTTGTAGACAAATCAAATCTGAAAAAGCTAATTATATTTAGGCTACATTTGCTACAAAACAAGTGTAATTGAGCAGGAGCTCAAGTTCTTTGAAGAAGCAGTCCCACTGATAAATTTTTATTTCTGACCAAAGAAAACTGTTGGGTTTTGTCACTAGACCAACAGCAAGTTTCACTCTCAGAAGTCATGACATAAAAGGCTGCTCTTCCTCAAAGGCAAAGGTTCTCAGGAGGGAGGCCTTGTAGAATTTACAGGTACAACCTCAACACCCCCATCATCAAGGGAACACTATTCCTTGCAAACACTGCAAGTACTTCCACCAGCAAGGAGAAATGCAGAGCAGGTGACGGTCTGCAACATCAATAGTTCCTAGATGCCCAACCCAAAATTTTTGCTCACTTTCTTTTCTTGAGAAATAATCTTGACTTCCTAACAGCAGGAAGGACTCCTGATCTGACGGGAATGAAGAAATGCAGAAAGAAGGAAGAACTGGCCTTGTGGGAGCCATGTCATCTCAGAGCACAGCAATGCTCAACACCCACTGCACATTCCTGAGAATAGGCTACAGAGCTCATCTGCAAACCAATCAAGAGATGAAAACATGCAGAGGGATCCCAGCTCCCTTCTACAAGTATTCACCCAGGCCTATACACAAAATGCAAAGGGTTTGAGTTAAGGCCAATGATAATAATGTGAAAGACATTGCAACAAAAGAAAAATGCACAATCCACAGTGGGACTCAAGACTTTGCAGACGCCTAAAAAAAAGCTGAGGAGGAGACTGAAACAGGGGACATGCACATTACTGCCTTAATGTCATCAATCCTGGGAGGGTCTGGTTCATGAAATTAGATGAAGTTGAGAGCTGAAACTATTTTTAAGATATTAAGATTAACCCAAGGTCCGCAAACACCTTCATTTCAAGATGCAAAAAGGAATCCTTGGCTTCTTTAGCCAAGAAATTATTAAATCCCCATTTCTGAGACAGAATTTTTTTTTCTCCACTATTGTAAGTCAAGAAAAAGTATGAGGGGGGAAAGGGTATCAGGAATAAAGTCTTAAAGAACTTCAGAGAGGTGATTAACATAATCAACACTTCTTTTTAAAACACACCTGAAGTGTAGGTGGCTTTGTATAGGTGACTTGCATAAGCAATCATTTACTAAGAGTCAAACCAGAGCTCTAGAAACCTTCTGGAAAGGTGTTGGCTTACCATCAGCTGAATAATCCAATTATGTTGACTTGGGAATTGTAAGGCCTATCCCCAGCAATGCCTGGCTAAATCCCCTCACCTACAAGTAGTCAGTAGACTTTAGGCAAACCTGCTACTTCACCAGAATCAAGCCGGAGAAGACTAGTCTTTAAATAGCATAAACGTGGGCAATAAAGGCTGCCGCTACCACAGGTCTCTTTGGTGTTTTTCTACAGCTGAATGCTGAGACACATTTTCTGAAATAAATGACAGCCACATGCTTCCTTACAGCAGGCTCTCCTTGCCTTACATGGAAAACATTTCTTGTAAGACATACAGGAAGCAAAGGTTAGATCAGATTTTAGCTGTGGGATCTTTTCATGCTGTGCAGTAAAAAGCCCACTGACCTCATGCTGCTTCCCCCTCTGTTGCATGCTCCTCTCCTCCCCCTCACACAATGAAAGCCGCTTGGCTGAAACGTCATTTCTCATCCCTTCTCTTTAGCACATGCTTTTTAACATCCTTTTTCCTACAAAACAGCTAGTTGTTGTGATTCGCTGCAGAAGTTCCTGCAAGGGAAGAGATGCAGACAGGAAGCCAGGGGCACTTGCCAAAGGATAAACTTTTGCTTCAGACAGGTATTTGACTGGGCAAAAAAGCCCTTCACAAGCACTTCTTGCCTCCTTAGCACTTGCAGGTCAAAAAAAGGCAGAAGTCGGAGCCTACAAATCAGACTATGCTGTGCTAGGTGCTGAATAAACACCGAGCAAAAAAAAGACCATCTCTACAGGGATATCGTAAGCTACCATCACGTGGAGAGAAACCACCTCTTTAACCTCAGCGATCACTGGTCCCAGAGATCTTGCTCTCACAGCAGGTTCTTGCTATATCACACCCAAAGAAATACAGAGCTCTTTGGTCTACTGCAAACATGCAACAAAATCTGCACCACGCCTGTTCTTAATGCTTTCTTTGTTCACTACAGTTCATTACTCACTACAGTTCAGAAGATTGAAAAGGAAATTAAAAGGTCATTCAGATACATGAGCTATTTCTGTCCCAAATATGCCAATAATTTGACTCGGTAGCAAGAATCGAAGAGCAAAACTACTTGAAAACAAGTTTTCCCTCAAATTCTTATCAGTAAACATTTAACCCTCTTTATATTTTTGTAGCTACAGTCACTGACTGAGGTTGATACTTACTGATTTATGAAAGGACTAAAATATAAGACTTTCTTTGCAAATGCCTACTCTCTCCAGTTTCCAGCTCTTTCCCTTCGTTTCAAGTCTTAACACTGCCTCACCTCTGTTTCATTTCTCTTTCATTCCTTCCTAAGATTTTTACCACACCTCCTTACCCTCTTTGCACACATTCTAGTTCACGCTTCACACGCAAGAACGAGCCTTCTCTCTCCCACAGTTCCTTGTGTGATTTCCTCAGCTGAACTCATTAACAATGTCTCCAGGACTTCCCACGACTGAAAAAAAATCGCCCCGGGCAGACAGGAATGAGTTTGCAAGGTTTTGAGGGCAGTTACTTTGTGCATTTCACCACGGTCCTGTGCGGCTGCAGCAGCAGCAACCTAGGGAGGCTTGTGCGGGCACACCACCCCTCAACAAGGCTGAGCAGTGCCCCCGCTTTGCGGAGCTCAGTGCAGAGGTGAGCTGCGCAGGGATAGCGGAGGCTATGTTCTTTCATGTAAAGGATGATCTCCACCTTGCAGATACGTGCAAAAGGCTTCCCTAAACAACCACAAATGGGAACACAGGAATCTCGGGCTCCAGGAAAAAGAGCAAACTGTCTCCTCTCCCATGCCAGATGAGCTTTCAGAAAGTGTGCAGGTTTTGTTGTAGGGAGAGCTGTTGGGGGGGGTGGGGCTGGGTAGAGAAGAGATAGGAATGGAGTGTGGAGGTTTTATTTTGTAATTTTTTTTTAACTGTTCCCAGTTTAGTCATGCCTCCTTAAGAGACAGAACCTACACAAGCATACACCCCCTCCTCGGCTGAGATCATGAGCTGCTGCTGAACATATCTTTCAGAGCTTGATACTAAGCCAAAGCATGCCTGCAGCATGGAACATGGGTTGCTACAACGGCAGTGCAAGGCAAATTACTGAGAGCAGTGGGACAGAGAACACAGGTTTGCTATAAAACATCTCCAGCCATTTTGAACACTGATCTTGCCCATCAGAGTTTAAACAACTTCTGTTTTTGCTTAAAGTGTGTACATTGTGGCAGCACCTCAAAGACTGTAGTAATTCTTGTAAATGCAAATGAGATTATTACAAAGAAATCTGTCTCTTCTCAATCTCTTAGACTTTATCTGGCCTTTCCTTGCATTTTATCACCTCCAGAGCAGCTGTTCCTCTTTTGATTATGGACAAAGATGAAAACATTGCTTCGTTGCATCCTTGCAAGCGGGCCCAGTGGGATTTTCAGGGAACATGAGTCTGCTCCCAAACACAGCTATCAGCAAGTTTCACTCTTGTGGTTTTGTCTTCCAGTAAGAGCAGTATTAAAATTTTAGAGCCATCTATCATGACTGAACAACCTACCATTAATCCCACCGTCATCAAACATACTCTTTCCCCCTTAGACAAAGCACTCTAGGTTTCAGTCTCCTTCACAAGCAGATGCTTAAAAAGAGTTCAGTCTGTTGACTAGCTCTGCCAAGGGCCCACACTAAGTTTGGAAGTACCTGCAAGTGACAGTATTTTGCAGTTAAAGCTGCCTACAAGACCACCTCGTCTCACTGAATGCGAGAACTACAAGCCCTACAATGCTAAGCAGAGCACATAAACCATCACAGGTAACTCACAGCATCAAACAGAAAACAACAGGCCCAAGAGCACTCAGACACAAGTCTTCCAGAAAGGACTAGTGGCTTCTGAACACAGACAGGAAGTGCAGTTCCGTAATACAGGTTTCTTCAGGGCATGATCTGAGGCAAACCCCTCGGGCCCTGAGGTAAGCACCTCCGCGCTTCTGTTTCTTTCATCAGAAAGACTCAATCTGTCCTCTAGAGACTCATGTTTTTCCCAAAGAGGAATGGCCCCATGTCACTACCATAGGCCTTCCAAAGTAAAGCAAGAGATAAAGTATCAACTGACTGGTCACAAGACCTGTGCTAGTGCCTCTTCTCAGTATCATGTTAACCAGAGAGCACAATCAACCACAAACACGCATTTTGAACTGTTCCACATTTGGTATCTCCATTCTCTCAAAAATGAAAGACGAAGACAACAATTGCTTCACATTAACCAATCTCATCACTGTATACCTTACTGAACTATGGACAAATTTTTCTTCTTAAATCATGGCAGCTTCCTTGATATTAACAGCAAATCCTCCTTCTTATTCTAGAAATCTTAAAAAAAAATCTACCACCACATTCTCCTTTGTTTGACACCCTTCTTAGTAAATATTTCCATACTGACATGTGCTTATCCTTACAAAGAAAACCAGCAGGCAGAGTTCCTGAACAAGGAGTAGAAATTAATTTTGACCACGGCTAGATTTACAGAGAAAAGGGAAGGAAGGAGCTGCCTTCAACTATGCCCAGACAAGCAGCCTACAGAAGGGCTCAGTTCATAATTATGCCTATTCCAGCTGCATGTGTAATAGACATTTCACACAGGTCAGCACGGCAGTGCATGCTCAGCCAGCAGCTGACACTGCTTTAGGGCAACAGAACTCCAGTGGCAAAGTAATGTGACCCTTTCCACATGAGCATTCCTAAGAATACATGAAATAGGAAGATCTGAGTTATCTTCACCACCAAGGACTAAAGTTTGAGTGTTTTGTTGAGTACTTCATACTCCATGCAAACAAAAGACACAACAGAGAACAACTCTTTATGGGCACAGTCCTCAAACTCCTGCATCCAGACTGCCAAATGCCATAGTCTGTCTGGCACCCAGACTGCAGTTCACCTCCATATGCCTACTCTTCCATAGTAAAGTGGAACAGAGGCTCACAAGTACATAAGAAGACAAACTACACTGGCACAAGGAACATAGAAAACAACCACTTACATGTAAAAATATTCTCATTCTCTCACTAGAAAAACAATGCACTGGGATACAAAGTGATGCAGATTTGCAAAGAAACTGCTTTCACTAGCAAAACCACACCAAACTAGCATAAAGAAGGTGGGGTGGAACATGGTCTTATGTTGAAGAACAAAGTGCAGAGGTTGTAAGTAACAGCAAAACAGAAGGAGAAGCTATTGAGCTGAGCATACTGAACCAGGGTTGTTACCACCTATACACATACACACATTAGATCCACTACCCAAGCAACATTTCGTGCACCTCCTGCCTTATTTGCAAATGAACATTTAGCAAATCAAGGCAATAACCTTATACACTCAAGATGAGCAATATAACAGCCCACCGCAGACAGGACAGAAAGAAAACAAAGAGAATTTGTGTACCAAAGCAAAACACAGCAGAAGCAGAACATCTGCTACTTTTACCAGGAATACCATATGGCCAGTATCTGAGGTAAGGAGAATGAGTTCATTCATATTTAAAAGCAAAAGTAATAGGTCATTCCTTCCAAGTTAAGGGGAAACATGTCTGTTCTCCTTTCCCTGTTATAGACACAACATTTCCAGTCCAGGTATGGCCTTCCAAGGAACTGGTACTGTCGATATTCTGGCCCAGATAGGGAACTCAGGGCACTTTCTATGTCAAGATGCCAGAAAGAGAAGGATGAGAATGTTCATGTAGGAGTTTTGCTTAGTCCTAATATAAGCCTGGTTTATCCACAGCCAAGTCAGAGCTGCAACACTGAAAGACCAGTTTTGTCACCAGCAGATTACAGTTACGCTCTGGAGCTGTGTGGCATTTGGCAGCAGTAAGCATGGTTAGCACAGTACATCTCAACCACTATGGTGAAGCAATCTTCAGTTCCTAAAAGAACTGCTCAGAACTGCAACCAACACAGTTGGTTCCAATCAGAGCACCCAGAAACACATCTTTCTTCAACAAATGTGAGGGCAGGCGCATGGCAGCAATGTTTCTAACATCTTACAGAACACATGCCTGCCCGCTGAGAAAGCTTCTACTTCTGCAGTGCTACCCCACACATGGATCTGCCATGCATCAAAGTTACAAGGCAAGAGGGACAATCTTAATGCATCTTCATTGCCTCTTCAAAAAACTCAGACCAGATCAATAACATCTTTTTCTATTTGAAAACCTGTTGGTGGGTACCATTTAGTTGTGAAAGCAGATAAGACCCCTGACACTAGCAAAGGCCCTCAACAGCTGCCAAGATATAGCATACAAGTTAATTCACCTCTGTAAGAGCCCCTCCTTCCCAATAAGGTCTTGCCATATTTGCTGGTTCTTCATTCTTCCCAAGCCTGAATCCACACTCGCTCTCTGAAATTCAAGTATTCACTCTGTCAATTGAGTTTTTGTTGCAAGACACAGATAGAAAAAAGGATTAGAAGGACTTTGCAGCAGCGTTGAGCAGTCTAGGCCACAAAGAGAACACAGTATAAAAGCCTAGTCTGACAATCAAGTGCCAGGAGTAAATAAAATGAAAAATGACAGGCCAGATTAACTAGTGCCAGCATTACTTCCAACATCCATTCAGGCTGCTACGTCCCAGCCTCCCCTCTCCACCTCTCTAAAACACTCCAGTGTGAGTCCAAGTATATTATTGCCCTGACCCATACACATCTCACTTTGTATTTGCTCTCTGCCTATGGAAGGGAATTCAGGCAAGAAAGCCAGAGATGAACAGTCTTACACACAGAGTAATCCGTAAGTGTCTTCAGCAGAGCCAAGCATTTGCTTACAGGAAGACAAAAAGGCAGTGTCCCAGGTACCTGGTATACAGCTCTCATGTGGGGTTCCAGTCCACTGCTGAGACAGCAAGGCTTCTTCAGCCTCCTCCCAAGCAGTAGGTGGAGAAAGCAATGCAGCAGAGAAGAGACGCAGACAGCATCTGTCTAACAGCCCCACAGCCAGAAAGTGCCAGAGGCAAAAGGAGATGTCGTATCAGAACTTTAGCTACTGCTAGGCTAAGTATTTACTGAGAGAGTTGTCTAGAAATCTCATCTTAGGACCAGGAGTTTTATCTTCTATGCTCATGAAAGTCAGCTTTTGATGATAAGTTGGTAGAACAAAGTAAAATTTTCTTACATGTTTTGCCTTCATCATTTACTGATGATCCCACTATAAAAGGATACATTTCACACCAAAGTGCAGCAGAAACAGTGCACTCATGTGGTGTAGAAACCTATGGAAGTTGAAAGCTGGATGCAGGCTTCTGACTCCAAAGCCTTCTGCAACTCAGGCTTCTGCACATGGTTTATGTTATCGTTATTTACGTTTTTCCATGTCACTGGAAGTTACTCACAATCAATCTGTAGCAAGATCTGTAGTCTCCATTTCTTCCATGTGAGAAGGAAGACCTACTGCCTATAAAAGCATCACATAATTAAAAGCATTTCCAGATGCAGCGCAATCAATAGTCTGGGAAATCAGAAAGATTGTAGCACAGCTTTAAGCAAGCCAAAGGCTACAGGGAGAGATTAAATATGGGCTTCCATAACAAATACCCCTAGCCTTTTTTTTTGTCTAGTATCATTCACTCTGCTTGTGGCTAACAGCAGTCAAACCATAGCAGACTTGTTACAGTTTCCAGAAAAGGCGGATTTGTGGAGACAAACAAAATCCATTGTTTTCCTGTGTGAAATTTGGGATAGCCTGTCTATTTAGGATCACCTGAAACCAGAGCTGGACAGTGATCCCTTTGCACGTGGAAGCCTAAGAAGAAAAGGTCAGAGCAGACCAGCAGTTGTGTGTGCCACCTCGACAGAAGCACACAGGACTGCAGAAAATGGCAGTGGCTGAAGTTACTCTGCACGTGGCACCTCCTCCCTGCCAAGGGTAAGGAGGTCAAGGGGGCAAGGCCAGTATATCACAGGACAGACAGAAGACTTTTACATTGTCTTTTCCCAAGTCTGTCTTCAGTTCTGTAGTGCCAACATTAAACTTCATTACAAGAGCCATGATTACTTCTACCTTATAAGCTAAGCTTTGCCTCAAAAGTCTCACTTTGATCTGCATATTTGTCACCTATCCAATAATCAAAGGGTTTTTTTCTCTACAAATTAAAAGAAGCTTCAGGTATTAGCAATGCCCCCCAGCTACTCTGCCAAGGTCTGAACTTTAGATACAGGACAGCTTGGTTGCTCATCACCTCATGTAGCACAGAGAAGAAAAGCAGAAGCATAGCCAAGCCTTCAAATTTGGAAAGACCAGATGTATTCTGTGGGATATCAAAATAACCAGACCTATGTCAATGAGCACACTATGATCTGAAAAGTAAAGGTAACATTTCACCCTCCAAACTTTTTCATAACCTTACATGAACAAATACAGAGAAACTTCTGCAAAGATAGCAATTTCCAGTTGACCGAGTCCCTTTACCTAGTCTGCTCATGAGGCATTAAGAAACCCCAGAGCAACAGGATTTTTGTTTTTGAAACACCAAGTATTTCAGCTTTCCTGCCCAGTGAAGTCTGGTGAGGAAGCACTCCTGTTTGATGCAAAAGGAGGTAAGGTTTAGCTCAGTGCTACTGCGGAAAGAGAGCAGCAGCACCTAAATGCTTTTCCTCCCTGCGGCTGCCCATGCCCTGCACACCTACAAGGTCACCACCTCCCCGTGTGCCAGGTGTGGCTGGCACAACCCTACACCAGCAGCTGAAAGCTTGGCAACCTTGCAGCCTTACACATTGGGAAAACCACAACGTAATGAAGTCGCACACCGGCATGCAGCAGCCACGCGTTACACCCTATTACACTGGAAACAGCCATTAATTGTCAAAGCATATAATTTTTACTCAATGAGCTTTTGCTTATGTACTTCAGCTATTTTAGCTCTTCTTCCAGAAGACATCAAATAAACTCATCCTTTGCTACAGAGTTACCTACAGAACACAGACAAGTTATCCAAGTGCAAGGCTCACCCCAGCAATGTCTTCATCATAGAAAGGCCAAGGAGAAACAATGGGACTTAAGTTTTTAATACCAATACAAAGCAAACTGGATTAAATTTACCTAAAACTTATTTTGCCAAACACAGCCTAAAGGCAAAAACTTATGGCCAAATGATAATTCTTCCTCACAGGAAGCTAAGTGACATCATTGCATTTCAAGAACTAGCTCCTGGACACCAGGAGACTGGTAGATTCTTGCAAGGTTTGTCTTCCCAAATGTACTCATATCACCAACATCTTAAGAGTAACATCACATAAAAGAAACAAGCTATTTCAGTTTTAGTTAGTTGCATTTTTACGTGCCTTTTTTTCCCCTTACCGTCCTCCATTGCATGTTACTGGCCTTTGACTGTGATTTGTGTTCTCACCTGGGAGCTCTGCCTAGCACACTGTAGATTACACCTCGATTACAGACAGATACATACTAAGGAAACTGATCTACCCTCAAAAACTGCACACATATAGGTGTGCAAAAATCCACACGTGATCAAAACAAGCTCATCTGATTTACTGTGCCATTTCCTGCAGATGCTTTGAAAGGCAGGAAGCACAAAGAGAAGCCCAGGCAGCAGCTACACAACATTCATGGCACTATACAAAGCTTGCATTAATACTGCCTACACTAATCAACTTTCCTAACCTCATGGGTATTTTTCCTGAGAGACTAATAGAGCCTCAATCTCCAGAGTTATCGGTCTCTGTACTCACAGGCAGTGCAAGTCAAATACCTTTCTCAGTATCTAATTCCTGGATAACAGGCACAGCATCACACTCCTCAAGGCATTCCACACACTCTGGGTGCAATATTCTTATTTTACTTCCCTTGGCCAAGAGGGGACAGGATCTCTGCAATAGTCTTTCCAACACCAGGTGAGGGTGTAACAGCAATCACCTTCACGGTGCAACTCTCAAGTAACTCTACTGAATTCATGGGATAATCCCAGTATACTTAAGTATTAAGCCAGCTTCAAAAAGCCTCCTTAAAATATCTTATTGTCCTCCTGAACTTCACCTACATTCAACCTTTTTTTTCAATTTGAAAAATAGGCTGCCTTCTACACTTAGAGGGAATTCTACCATTATCACATATAACATTTTTGGCTCCATAGCCAAGAAGGAGAAGAACTCAAAGACAAGAAAGACTAAGGTAATTGTGAGCCCTAGAGGGAAAAATATGTAGATAAAATTTAGTGATTTTACCTTTAATATTGATCTTTGTGGCATGGAAGACAAAATATCCCCCACTGTTATTGTATCCATCCTATAAAATTCACCACTTATGGATCTTAAACAAATTAAACAGTCAGTGTGAGGTGCTGAAAGGGAAGAAAGTGTTGCCTTTAACTTTTCTGAGCACCTTGACAGTGTCTGGCTGTATCTTCACAGAGTTTAGGATATACACAAGCCCTTGTTAAGACACTGGGTTTTCTAAGCTGAATAATACCTCTCAACAGCTCCAAGTACTACTTTAAGTAGAAAGAGGGTGCAAAATTCCCCTGTGTACTGACAGACTGTTAAACAAATGGTATAAAAAACCCCAAAATCAACATTGGCAGAAAAATCCCAAAATCAATGTATGCTTGACACAGAAGGAATCAGTTATGCAGCAATTAAATGCACAATGCAAGAGGACTATAAAATACCAGCTAGCTTTAGCAAGTATGGTTGCTTGACACCAAGTACATCAGAGAATAAAAATAAATCTTATCACATATCTCAAACTCAGCAAGGCTTGTCTGGAACAACGCCTGGAGAGCCTGCAGCATGCGCATCACTCTGTAAGAAGCACAGCTGGAGACGGTGGAAAACACTGAGCACAGGTACACATGTCAACCAAGCTAATAGAGATCAACTTATTTGTTTCAAATCACAAAAGATGAGCAGGATGTTGAAAAGTGATAGAATACGAATAACTAAGTACAGGGCACCCATTTGCAGGAAAGCCCCTGCATATGCAAATCAAGGGTAAAGAAAAGATAAAACCAACACCACATACATCTTTCAGGTTTTATTTCCAGATGGTAAAAGCGATCACTCTGAAAATGAGCATTTCCTGGGATTTAACAATTGTTGGGTTAATAGCACTAGGCAAAGGCAGTTACACCTAGCCCATAATTTTACCAACATAAAATGTACCGTATCTGGTAGTGATGATTCTTCAGGATATTGTCAACAGAATCAACCTTAAAAAACAACACTGTTTAGAAGTGCTGATAAACCCCTTCCCACAGCTAATGTTTCCATGCAGGTTTGCAGCAAGGAGCCAGGCTGGATTACTTCGAAACGTACACCCTGCATCTGTGCATAGACACTGGCAGAAAGCACTTCAAGTCGGTCTCCTCAGTTGAGCATTTTCTGATGGAGCCTTTCTCCCTCTGCCCCATTACCTTTTCGCACACATTTTTGGGCTCAGTTTATCTAGATATTGTATGTCTACACAGGCAAAAATTGTGCAGGTTGCAGAGAAATCAGGTTTTTACATCATCACTGCAGGACTTCTCCAATTCTGCATTAGGGAAAAACACTCCACCAAAATGAAACATGACATCATTGTACCAATATGCTCATGCTAGCTGGACACACATACGCAGTCTCTGTCTTCTAGAGAAGATCTTTAACTTGTCTAAATCCTTCCCATCCCTCTATTCTGTACTGATACCAAAAAGGCTCTCAAACCACCCTACGGAGGGAACAGCCTCTAGTGAAAGACAGCAAACTCCCTTACAAATTCACCAGAAGGCCAGCCCAGCCAGATCCAGGACAGATTATCCATGGAGGATTGCCACCATTGATCCTCAGAGAGCCCACTATCACTAACAGCACTGCTATACTAGCTTTTAGGAGCACAAGGATGAGCTCCTCATCAGCTTCTTACTGCCCAGGAAAGGCTAAAGAGGCTAACTCCGAACACTTCTTCCTTCCTTTTCTTGATCTACGTGACATTTTTTAACAGCTCTGTCTGATGCAAGCAGTTCACATGAGACACAGCCATATTTTCACCACCATCCTTTCCCCATTGTCACAAATAGGATGTGGTTAAGAGGCACTATTTTTTGTGTTACATCACAGGCAGCCATATTTCACTATATACCTAGGCTCCAATCTTATCTCTGATGCTGTGCAGATTATGTTTACACTGAGAGCAGATTACTGGCGTAAACCAAAACTTTATCTAGGTTGCACACACATTCACTCTAGAAAATTTACAGAGCTCTTTGGACTAGAGATCAGAAGTTGGTCTCTTAAGGAATCCTTAAAAGCATCTGAGAAACAACTGTTTGTTTGCTTTGGCCAAGAAGAGAAAGAATAAAAAATACCTTCTAAGTTTCAGTTATATGTCCCATCATGTAGCAAAAGATGCCACTGTATTCAATCCAATATGTCTTGCATCAACAAAGAGTTGGGTTTTTTTACTTAACGATACAAAAAATAAACATGCACACACACACATAGCTACCAAGATATCTATTAAACTGAAGGGTACAAGTACCACCCAGGAGCACCCAAAAAAAAATCTCAAAATATTTAAGTACACATTCTTAATGAGGCCCTCTTAAAACTCAAATCTTTGCACTCAAGGTAGCAGTTCCAGAAAACAAGGACATCAGGCAGGCACAGCAAAAAGAGAGGTAGCAAAGGATCTTAATGCCTTATCAATGCTAGAGGGTTCTGAGGGGAAGAGGGCGTAGTCAGAAGAATTATCCCTATCTTGATTAGCATCAGAACAAAGGCTTACATTAGTTTGTCTGCACTAGGACTCCCCTAGAGCACTGGATAATAACCTTGTCGAAAGCATTAAAGGGATTTCCTCCCCACTTCTCCTCCCTGCAATCTACACCCCTTCTCTAAAGGGGGATAAAAGGATGAGGTCCAAATAACAGCTTTACATTTAATTCTCTGAAAGACATATCTGGGTAGCTTTTTACAACTAAAACATTAAATATACAATACACAAGTAAGATCTTTCTGTGATAGGTTTTCAAAGGTAACATGAGGGAGCAGGTTGGGGAAAAAATCAAATCAAAACAAAAGCCATTTTCTGTTTAAGAGAAAAGGTCAGATAGCACAGGCGACTTATCATGCATGCTTAACTTTGGAAGGCAGGAAGGACTTCAGTAGTTTCTACAGCAAAACCAGGGAGTGGTAAGGGAGTGAAGAATACAAGCAAAAGAACCACAGCTTGTGGTGTCTGAACACCACAAAAACCAGGTTAACAGAGGTGTCAAGAAAAATGCTAAGGCATGGCTACAAAGGAGTCAGAATGTAACTACATTTTAGAATACTTCCTGTTTCAAAAGCTAGAGATGCTAACACAAGTGGCTGTCTCACTGCAGGAGGAGAACATTTAAGGCAGCACGTTTTGCCTTTAGTTTACAGAAGAGTCATGGCATTTGGATAAAATGCACATTTTAAAAGCAAAAACTCAGGAAAGACAAAGTAACAGCATCAGCTTTCATCTTACCTGGTATTGACACAGGCCGGCATACAACGGTTGTCAAGTTAGCAAGATCAAACTGACGATTCAGTGACGATAGGTTGATTCACACATCTAGAACTGCACAAAAAAAGCAGTTATTAGCCCTGTGAGTACTAAGAACGGCACTCTGTCACACAAAAGAGCAGGAGGCTTGAGGGGTAGAAGTAGCTCTATTATGTTCTTAGGACACAGGCACACAGCTATGCTTTAGGTACAGACATTACCCACAAAATTCAGATCCGGGTCTGAGATACACTGCACAAGTTACTCAAAATCAAAGAATATGCAAACTATCCTCACACATCCCATTTAAAAATCTCAAGGATAAGAAGAGAACAGTTTCAAGTGTAGCAGAGTGCTACCAAAAACATTTTTCAGTAGCACTCAAGCTTCCCTGATGGGTTTTTTTCCAGTGGAACAGAAACTTCCCAAAAGTTACCCAACATACACATATTAAAACTGCATCAAGTCCAGCCATCAGATACAGACATACACTTTTAGTAATTGCAAATACTGCATACTTCCCAGATAAGCATAGCAGAAATTTATTTCTACAGTGCCAAAATTCACAGGTATATTTTATTGTCTCATCACCATATATACCCTTTTTATTCAGCATTACTACTAAAAATTCCAATACTTAAAAAGATGGTTATTAATAAGGCAACCTTCTCCACTTTGGAAAGTACAACAACAAACTGAGAACTGGGAAAACTGGTCATCCAAGTGAGAGTAAAAGCCATGCAGCTGAAAGGAATTTTTGTCTAGCCTGCTTAAAGATCGCCTTTGTTGCTAAATATTTCATCATCACATTTAAATGTCAGCTTTTTAAGTCTCAGAAGTGTGCAAGCCCTGCAAGACAGGAAACCAGAAACAGACTTGAGATGAAGGTTCTCACAGCTAATGAAATGAAAAGTAAACCTAGCAAACTGCTCTTCACATCTCTCATATGCTTACCAAAAGACACAAACCTTGATCTCACAACCTTGCTCCCCATACCCATGACATGATTTTTAATTAATCTCTGTTAATAAGTTTGTATGGTTTTGTAGTCTACGTATATAGCAGGGCAAAGCTTGCAATGAGTCTCCAGCACACTTTTGCTGCACATGAGTCTGCAGCATTTCAGGATCACACAGCTCTTTGCAATAGTGCTTTAGCTTTATAAAGACATACTATTCCATTTTTCTAAGGGGAAAACAGGACCCTCCCTTTCCTGAAGCAAGCAGCATGCCCTTTTTGGACTTTGAAAAGGAGTGAGGGGCCCTCAGAGAGAAGCTGGCTTTAAAGCTTTCAGGATGATCGCACATATGGCCACTGGCTCGCCAGTGGCATATGTGGCGGCAGATGGAGAAGTGAAGCTTTCATACCCTCTGAGCAATGCTCTGCAATTCTGACACTTCTCTTGAAAAGCAGAGATGTCAATCACCCTTCCAGGCTGGTGTTCTGGCACAGAAAGAGATTCTCCTCAGTCTGCGCACCAACACCAAAAGATAACCCATACAGGGTATTTTAGAGGCAGTTTCTGTCTTAGCTCTCAAATATAAGGAATCCATACACAGCAGAGAATGATAAATTACTGTTGTCTGCACTGCTCATCAGAGAGCAACACATACCCAGTACGCATTCTTTCCTTTAAAGGCAGTGTGGGGGGGAGGTGTTTTAATTAACATTAGAGCACCTTACTAGGCCTAACAAATAAAATGCCTTTTGCGAGTGGTCAGCACAAATGGGCTCCAATGTCCAAAGGGGATTCTGGCACATCCCCCAGTAAAACTGTATTAGTGTGGGCTGCTCTAATATATCATCCTTGAAGACTTTTAAGAAGTTATTTACAGAGAAAAGAAAACCCAAACAGCCTAAGTAGGTCAAAGACATTCAAACATTTCACTAATCTATAGGTTTAACACTACTCATACAAACTACAGCTCCTTTCAAAGCAAGCAGCCTCTAACAGCTACTGTTAGGAATCACATTACAAGTTCAGCTCTTGAAAGATCTGCATTTTTATATAGAGTAAGAACATCATTCTCAAGCTCATTTACAGAACTTGGGGGGTTGGGAAGGGTGTTGTTTGGTTTTGGTTTGCTTGGTCATTTTTTAAAGACCAATCTATCAACAGGGTTTCCCTTTTAAAACTTATGTTCCCTTAAAAGTCCTGCAGAAAGAGATCCAATATACCAACATAACTTATTTTCTATCTTCATTCCCAAACAAGCTGCAAACTTGGTTTTGATCAGAGATTCTTTCAATTCCCACTCATTTTATTACAAAACCCCATTAAATCAATGCAAGGAAAAAACAGGAACAGCAGCAAACCACAGCAATATTATAAACTCTGAGGAAAATTAGTTGAGGAAATACGTAAATGGCTTTAAAGTTTTCCAAATGGTCCTAGCACTTGAAGTGTAAGCTAAGGGAGCTATGGACAGAGACACAGTATTGAAACTGGTTCACTTCTGAGGTTAAAACAGTGCACATTTCAGCCCTGCAAAGTTCAGTCACCTACAAGGAAGTTACTCCTATGGCAAGTGCACACTGTGAGAATGAAAGCCATTCTAGTCTATAGCACAAATACGATGCGGTGTTTCATTCGCCACATAAAAGTGATTCCAGTGGCCAATTTCCCTCGACTCTGCCCAACCAGCTCGAAAAGCTGTACTTTGCCTTGTCTACAAGGTTACCGTGGCAGTGATGACCAACCCATTCCACTCAACACTCACTTATACCAGGAAGCCAATTTACTGCTGGTGGGCTGGTTGCCAGGATGGCAGTCCCCCTCAGGGAATCACCAGAGTGACATGAGACACATCGATCCTTCGTGCTGCACAGAAAGTTCTCCATGTACGCTCCACTTTTGGAGCCTGCCCACTGTCCAACACACAGGGAAAGACAGAAGCTGGGGGGACAACTGAGGCAGTGGGAAAGAAGTAGGGGTTTTACACCTCCTGGTCCTGCAGCTCTTTAATGTGAGCTTCCGCAAAAAACTGTCTTGAATTACCACACACAAATATCATCAGTTTAAAATAAATAAATAAGTAAGCAAACAACAGGCCAGGCTTTCACTGGTCTCTTATTAGCATCACTAGGCTTAGTCTGAAAACGGACTCTGCAGACTGCATCATGTAGTGAGCCATGTGAGAGCACTAAGCTTCCTGTGAGAGAGCAGTAGCTGCCACTACTCAGTAACAAAACAGCCAGCATACAAATGGCAGATGAAAACTTTTTCTGGTACATACAAAAGCTCATTTCCTGACATTTATAGGAAGCATTTCTACTGGTTAAACCTGAAATCAATTTTTGCAGCTGCATAAACAAGACTTCTGGTAGAGTCAAAGAAAATACTATCCATATAACAACAGAACAGCAAAGCCAGATGAATTACACAGATGGACTTAAAAAGATAGAGAGTACTTCACTGAAGTCATCTACCTGTTCCCAACTACTACTCTCTGTGCTGGACGTTAAATTGTTACATCTGAAGTAATTCCATTTGTACCCAGAACAGTTTAATGACAAGAGATTAAACACGTATGATAGCATTTCTAAGGACATGACACTTGTCATGATAACTAGATAAACAGACTACTACATTTTGGCAAAAGAAATCTACAGTAACTACTATCACAATACTTTTGCCATGTATGGGTTAATTTTTCCCTTTCCCTGTTCTAGGAAATGCCTTCATGTTTCTATTTACATATTCCTAAAGCAGCATTCAGTCCCTGCTGCCTCTCCTCCCTCCCAGTCTTTCAGGCAAGAAGGTTATGGGACCAACCCTGCCAGTGAAAGATGCCTCTCTCCCAGCTAAGCCTGATCAGCTGGGATCAGCTGGTTACAGCAACCAACAAGTGGCTCAGAGGGTAGGGGAGCTGCAGGGAGTCCCTGTGCCAAGCCGACTGCACAACAGGACACAGTCCGGGAAACTCTGGAGCAAGGCTTCCAAGCTACTGACCTTTCATGCAGTTATTCGCAGATAATGGGCTTCTCTGGAAGTATTTCAGGCAAGGAAAAAGAGATGCAACTTCCAAAAGGAAAAAAAAATACAGCAGCAGTGGCCTGACACAGACCCCGAGTGCAGCATCCAACCTTCCCGGACTGACAGAGGGCAGCAACTTACATCCGTTTGCTCACGAAAGCAAGAGGCGTATTTGGGCAGTACAGCAGTAGATGGCTGTGGTGTGAACAAGTACCGATAAAAAGCAGAAGTGACGCAACAGGAACAGTCACAGAAACCCAAATCTATGGTTATGATGTTGCACAGCTGAGGTTAAGACCGTGGCAGGCTGCTCTTACTGAGAGTTGTAACAATTCTCCAAGCAGGAGCAAAGTAGCAGAAAACAACCATGACCCCAAGACAGAATGAATACCATCAAAACCACTACGCTACAGGCAGGACGCACATTTAGTGACTTCAGTTACCATTACTTGCTGACTGCCCAGGCAGCTGTGATCAAGCAGCCATTTCAGTTCACCTTCACATGCTGCACTAAATATAAACTGCTGATAACTGCATGGAAATTGTTTCAGCAGAGACACGGACCACTGCACAACTCAAGGACCTTGGGTCCTCCTCAGAGCCTACAGGTGGTCAATTTGCATGACAAGCAGAGAGAGAAGGAGACAGAGCCAAAGTCTCTGTTACACTTGTGGTTGGGAAATTTTTGCCTTGAGATCTGTACTTTCCCAGACCCATACTTCAGAGAGTCATCTGCCTTTAAGGAGGAAATATGGGGGCACGTGGGTCTTGACGATGACTTGTCTAAGAGGAGGTTATGGCTCTCTTGTCATGTGCTACTCTGCTCTACAACGATCTTCAATTTTAAAATCTAGTTAAATTAGGCTGCAGATCTTTCAAGCACATCCTTCACCCAGTGGCCCTTTAAGAAACATACTTTCCTACTTTCAGATGGTACTGTCTTTTCTAGCGGTCCATAAAACACTCATTTAAATAACAGGCCAATGTAAGAGGGCAGATGAAACTACAAACAAGAAAAAGAAAAGTTGTTTTTTCTCAAAGTTTTGCTTAGAGAATTACTACCAGAAACAACAGGAAATTTACAAAGACGGAAGTATGATCTGTAAAGCTGCCAGTGCCACAACTGGCCACCAGATTACACTACTAAAAGGAATTATTCTCTCTGCATCAAAACGTACCCCCAAAAATTGCATGTCATGAAAAGAAAAAAAAGAGGCAGACTTGCAAAGAGATTTATGGCAGACACCTGAAGAGAAGGTGGATGAAATCAAAGATAAACTACAGACACCACAGAGAGCACCAATCCTTAGAGGACTGGCATTTAATATGTAAATTCCTTCTCCGCTTAGGCGCTTTGCCTCCCTTTGATGTATACAGACAAGTTCAAACTAGAGATGGGAACTGGGAGAGTTCCCTTTCTCCATTATCTCAAGTTTTTTTCTTGTCTAAGCAACAGTTAAGTGCTGTAACTATATTGCTTTTGCTTCTGTTCAGAGGGGAATAGAAAAAAACAAAACACTAAACAGAGAAGTATAACAAATACAATTAAAGGAGAGAGTCAATGTTTTCCCAGCTCTGATGCAGATGTAAGCAGCAAGCTGGTGCCTGACAGCTATAGCGCAGCCTAGGAGAAGAGAAAGACAAGCTGAACAACAGAGGACGGCAAAGATACTCTGGAAAAGATCCAGATGTCTTGAGCTTAGTCCTACCGCATGAAAAATTAAAGAGGTTAAAACCTCCTCTTAAGAACTTTTCTTCCCATTGTTCTGACCACGACTCTTCTGAACAAGCTGCATTGCTCCAGGAACCTCAGGAATTACGGTGACAATAGATTCCTGCCAAGAGAAGCACCATTACATAATAGCGTTTATGGGAACACGCACAAAAAGCCACTAGGAAGCGCAAACAGACAAGTGCAAGATCCTCTCTGCCCATCGGCTCAGTTTAGCTCTTGACTGCTCCAGGATATTTTTAATTTATATATTTACCTTCTCTCATCCCCTTCCACTCACAAAATCTGTGTTACTGTAACTACACTGAGATCACGTCCATTCCCCACAATAACGTAACCCCCTTGAGAATACGCCCACTTGAAACTACTGTATTTGCATTAATTTGTTTAAAAGAACACTACAAAGACGAAAAACTGTGTCACTATTTCCATTAGTGCATTAGAAAGAAGAATAATTTATTATGGTATTTTTTCATCCTTTACCCAATTTTAGGGATACTTAGAACAATTATTGCTTGTCAGTTCTGAGAAGCCTAGCATGGCTATTTTTGAGTTCCAGGTCTTCCACAGGGGATTTACCACAGATTTGTTACACGCACACGTAGAGGCTCAGCCTAAGCACTGCACACGTGTAAAGGCAGCTGCTACGGAAGCTCTGACCTCTGGGCACTGTTAAGGCACCATAAAGAAGAAAGCAAAGAGGAAATCCTAACAAACACGAAGTTTCTCACGTTGAATTGTCCGCAGCAGTGCCTTCACTACCACCTTCATCTCAGACACCACTTTCCCTGTGTCTCTCTACGCACCCAAAAGCTCTACGAAAGGAAAAAGACAGCAGTGAACGCTTATCCGCTGTTACTTAGGGGTTTTAAATCCTAGAGGTTCATCCCGCACCAAGCGAATCCATACGCCCCAATACACACACACACTTTAAGACCGCTGACCTCAGAGAAAGCCCAGCTCTGCCGTCACCACCGACCACCCGCCGCTGTGACACGAGGGAGC